>JAWWEE010000030.1:5360817-5374433 GCA_035221455.1 Xenops minutus | reverse complement strand
CAGAAACAAAAGACCCTGGCTAGAGCCATTATCACCACATGCATATTCAAAACGTTCTTTGTTAAACCTTTTATCGGGTCTAAGGTGTTGCCTCCAAGCTTTGGAAGGAATTCCAACTGATTTTGAAACTATAACACTGAGCTTGGAGCATAACATGGTTATTGCAAATAACTTACAGTACTTTTGTCAAAATAATACAAAAAAAAGGTGATACAGCAAAAGGTTCTCATAACTTCATTATTGGTCATCTGCATTTTTTTCAGTAATTTGAATGTGGTTTTTGCTCTGCTTCCTCCTCATTATTGCAAATTAGAGAGAAAATATGTATCAGGCATGTTACAGGTAATACACCAAGCCCTCTGCAAGGCTTGAAAGGGTACCCTTCCTCCAGTGAAGATCTGCATCTCCTGCAGTGAGCCTAACCCAGAAATAAAACTTGCTTCCCCACACAGCCTGTTGCTACCATTTTCAGCAGAATTTACCAGACATTTTTCTTATGAAGACCAATGTGAATAATGTTGATTCTTGCATTCCCAACTGGAAAAAAAAAAGGTTGAGCACAGACTTCATTTGACATGATTCTGTTCAGAATGCAGAGGCTTGAGCTGATATTAAAAAGAAGTCTAGAGGCCTTTAAGGGTTGAGCAGCCATTACTTTTCCAGACAAATGTAACAGCTTTTGACTTCCTTGAAAAATTCAAAATCTCTAATTATTCCTCATCAGATGGTGGCTAGCAACATTATGACTTTGCATGATCATCTGAATTTAAGATTTCATAATTTGATTTTCTACCCAGAGGTATGCCATCCAATTAAATGTGTTAATAGACACACCAAATGCCTAATAGCAATCCCATCTGCTTTTGTAGATGGATAGATGACACTGACGAGCTAATGTTGTAAATACTCTGAGTAAATTATATACGAAATAAAAATAACATTTTTAGATTATTTTTTTTTACTTAGAAATACTCTTTCCTTTAGATTAAAAAAGAGGATGCTACAGTCCTGTCAGTTCTTCTTGTGAAAAGTGAGACAAAAGTCTCGTATTTCAGCATGCTACATGTCAAAAAACAACAATTAAAGAGTCCAGATCAAATGCCATTGATTTTTACAGTTGGGTTTTCTTGGCTGGGTTTTTTCTCTATGTAACTGTGTAGCCAGTGGGATTTGAAAGACCCTGGCTTGCTAACATGGCATGTTCTTTTTACTTATGGTAAGAATTTTTGAAAGGAAGGATCATACAATCAGCTTTATGACTTTCTGCACTGCTTCTGAAAACAACTACCACAGGCAATTCTGTCAAAATCAGGATTTTTTAGTTTCCGAGGAAATAGAGAGCTGGTCCCTTCAGTTTAAATGATTTGACTTATGTTAGAGAACGTCAAAGTATCATATACCCTGAAGATTGTGTGAAAGGCATGGCAAATGATTAAGCAGGCAGCCCGTTCCCTTTCCAAGAGCAGCAGCAGGTGCAACTCTCTGAAGACTGAGATCAAGGTGCTTATCTTTTACAGATTAGGAAAGGAATTTATTTTTCAGACTGTACAGAAAAACAAAAGAAAACATCAAATATTCTAAAATGTGAATTATTCTCTTTCCTGAACAATTGTCCACAGTAGCTTTCCATCACAGTTTTAAGTTTTACATCTCATGCAAAGGGAGAAGGACTAATCCAGGAAAAGGATTCCAAATTCCTAATATCAGTGTTTAGCACTTCTTACACATCCCCCTCCCCCTCATCCCTCTGCTAATGTAATCTGATCCCTGTTGCATTTTCCTCATCCTTACCTCTTCTAACCTCCAGCTCAACCCACTCCACTCCACACTTGCCCCACTGCTACAGCCCCAGCTCTTACTGCATCATCTGTGAACACCAAGGGCTCAGAGGAAGGTATTGAATCATAGGAGTGTTATTCCTTATTCACTAAACAACAGACAGAGCTTTCAGCCATCAAATGTACTACCTGTTCAGATATCTAAAGTTTGTCATAGCCAAGTATTTGCAAGTTTTTCCTGCTGTTCTTATCTTAGGGTAGAAGGATAAATTGAGATTTACTATTGCTACCATTTACAGGGAAAAATGCATCAAAAATAAATAAAAAATGAAATAGTTTTGTTTCCTTATGCTGAAAATCAATGACCAGGAAAAGTTCATGGCATCTTTTAAGTTTTTCTTGAAAGCACTAAACAAGTTCAAGTGTATTGTTTTCACACTGAAGAGGGGAATACTCTTTCCCTCAGTGTTTTACCATTGCCAGGAGAAGTCAAAATTGTCTACCAAGTAGCACTGAGATCACCTTTACAGAGCCCCACACAGTGTAAACAAGCACATTTATAAAGCACTAACATGAAAATACTCGGTTCCATGCTAGAAAATCAGGGGGAAACGTGCAGAGTCAGCTTGTGGCTGTTGGTGTGCTGCCAGCCTGGCCACAAGAACAGAGACAAGAAGGTCATTTAACTCCAGGGCACTGCAGCCTTGGGGGCCATCGCTGCCACTGTGGGCTCAACTTACTGATCTCTGCTCTGCGTGGTCTTAAAGCGCAGGGTGAATCTTTCACTTGAGAATCAAACCCGCTCTAAGGTGGAAATAAAAGGCAGATGTTTCATTTTGTTCTTCTGAAACCCTCTAAGTCTGTTATTTAAAGACAACTCTGAAGAGTGCACTGACTCCACATCAGCCTTCCTTCTGCAGAAAGATTGAAGTATTGTCACCACAGCCACATCCCCACATGCTGCAGACACACAGGATGTACTTCCTGGGCAACTCGAATACATGACATGCAAGGGATATCTTTCTGTCCCTTAGTATAAAGGCAGATCACACACACAGTAGCTTTTCTGAGACAGGGATACATGATGGGCACGTGCACAAAGCAGACATTAGTTTGTGAATAAAACAAACATCAAAGTTGCTCAAAGGTGCACCAGAACCAATCTCCACACCACGGCTAATACAGACACCTGGCCAACTTTTTCACACAAGAAACAGCTGCAGAAGAAAAGTTAACAAGGCTACCGGATACGAATTCAATCTTCCACGTTGTCATCCATCTGTATGTTGCTGTGTGATTTCATTTGATTTGAAATTCAGCCAGACAGAAGCTAGCTGGGACAGCTGGCAGTGCAAATAACATTTTTTTTTTTTTAGGGGATAATTTTTTCATCTCCTCGCAGAGACTGAACTCTGTCTGCTGGAAAATTCGTATATTTATTTTGCATTAAATAGTATATTACCTGGTTATCTTAGGAGTGGCCTAATGTTCACTTTTTTATCTCTTTGTACTCAAATTGCCTTCACAAAACTGGAGCCACTCTTCCTTTCGAGGGACTCTGCCTGTATTTGTGATATAATACAAATAAAAGCAGCCTGGAGTTTCCAAGACATGCCCTTTCTCCACCTTGCCTGATAAGCTGAGGTGATCCTGTGAGATGCTGATTTCCCAAGTATAAATTGATTCTCTGGAAATTAGGACCACACAGTATTTTGGAGATTCTATCTCCCTGACAAAGTCCACCTCCAAAGAATATAAAACACTAAAAATGGAGATGACAAGTTACTGGTAAAGGAAATTTTAAGGTAAGTTTATATTTATGTAACAGTGGAAGCTGCAGTATGTCAAGCCCGGGAATGTCACACTGCTGCTGGTGTTGCAGTGTGATAGAAGAGTGGACAGTAGGAACCAGTCCCATTTTAAAAGCAAAACAAACCAACCAACCAAACAACACACAGTACAGCAAACACCATTCTTACAATAAAAATATTTACTAGCACATATCTACTAGTTCTCCATATGACACAGGAGGCACCAAGCAGTTTAGATAAAGGGCAGTTTTATCATTATCATTTCCCAAAGTAACAACTTCAGAGGCAGTGAAAAGAGTTTCACATAAAAGCAAACATATCTTTATGTGTTTCTTGGGGTGAGGTAAAGCATACCAGTAGGAGTACAGTCTCTTAATTTTCAACCATTTTTGGACTCCAGCATTTTAAACCACTGAAAGACGTGGATGAAGTGGAGGGGACTCATAAAAGGCAGATAAAAACAAAACATCCACTCCTTAATCTGTGTGAAGAGAAATTCACAGGCAGATTGCTTTGAGCTTCTCTGCAGCACAGTCGTGCAAGGCTGGCTCTTGATCTTTGACCAACTGGAGTTTTGGAGCTCCTGGGCTCTCTGCTCTGAAAAGAGGTGGCAAAAACAATACAAAAAGAAAGGAAACTGTCTTCTGGTTTCTGTGTATCTGTCTCTTATGAACTCAGATATCTGTCAAATTGTTCAGTACAGTAAATTTTGCAATGTTTTTCTCAGCAGTGGCACCACTGACTGTTGCTCTGTGTTACAGGTGCTCTGTTGCCCAAGAAGCTGGTGCAGCTACAGTTTGTGTAATTATCTGGCCTAGAGCAAACCACCACCCACAGAGGAGCAGTATGTTTTCCAAGGGACTCAGCTCTAAAAAACTTCCTTGCTCCTATTCTTCTTTCACATTTCAGTGGGTAAAGGTTCCAAAGCTGTTGACTTGTGTTTACTCCCAGCACTTCTTTTCTTAAATGCCTTTGAGTGGAAAAGTCACACAGAATTCTGCTGTCCTTAATTATTAGTGCATGGATACAACTCCTCTAGCTCTGCTGAACATCTTGCAAACTGTGCCTTTCTTTTTTAATCTAAATTTAATTCCTCGTGGAATTAAAGGCAGTTCATCTATCATTTCTAGAGTTTTGTGTCTTGTCATAATTTGACCTGAGCTGGCAACCAAGTCCCATTCAGCCACTCACTCTGATGGGATGGGGAGAGAATCAAAAAGGTGAAAGTGAGAAAAACTCATGGATTGACATAAGGAAAAATTAATAATTGAAATAAAATAATAAAATATGGGAGTCAGGGCACTGAACACACACAGATTATTTGTTTACAAGTTACATTGCTATTTATACCTTGCTTTCTCAAGCTTTCCTTGGGATAGGACTGCAGAGATTGCTCCCCACCCCATTCCCCTGCCTTTTTTGGCTACTCTCAGACACTGCTAGGGTAAAAACTAGATTTATGTGAAGAGAGATTTGCTGTAGTCCCAACAGTTAGCAAGAGAGAAGAAAGAAAGCAAAATCCAGGTTCACTATAGTGAAGGAAACATCCACTGAAATACTGGTTGGTAACAGTGCAACAGATCAGGGAACAGGAAAGGTTAGATCATAAACCAACAGAACTCCCTGAAAAATAAAAATTACATTCGTCTTCTTCTGACCTTAAGATGTGAGATGCTTGAGAATGTGAAACTCCAATCCCTTGGAGTAGATAAAGTGTTCTGATGAACAGTATGTGCTCAGCCTCCTGCCAGATGGGATTACTTGCTTCTCCTCTGTTTAAACTACATGTGCAACCTCTTCAGCCTCACTGTTTTCAGAGGGATTTTGAAAACTATCTTATTCTAAAAGAGCTGTGTCTATTCCAGACAGGTTCTTGATATTCACTGCCACTCAGACACCAGATCTTCACATGGTGTAAAGTAACTACCTGGGAATTCACTGGTTTTTAAGCAATTGAGAATGTCACTTGATCAAGGCAATTATCCCTTCTAGGAAGCTCCCTGGCAAAGAAACTGCCAGGAAACTAGAACTGCAGAAGGGTTTCTCTGCTGTTTGTCCCACTCTGTTACAAATAAGTTATCACACCTTCATCTGGGAGTGTCACAGCACACAAGTAAATCTTCAAATGGGATGCCAAATGCAGGTCAGTGGCTCTGAAGGTTCAGACCAATGAACCATGACCAGATTGCAGTGCTACTCATAGTCTTTGTTTCCTATGCTGAAATCTTGAGCAGTGACTGTGGCTCAGTGCATTTCATTAATGATCAGGTTCTGGGGATCAGCCACCACATTGTGGACTTAGGAAGGGATTCCTTCAGTACTGGAAGGGGACATTGCTCTTCCAGAGGCAATTTAAAGCCTCTGTGTTCTGTAGCATATTGAGCTATTTACATCATACAGAATCTTAGCAGTCTAATGCTTTTACCTCCAAGGTCTCAACTGGAAAGTTCAATAAACACAGAGATATACAACTTCAGTGGGTCTGAAACAGTAATGCAGGAGATTCCTGATGTGCCTGATATATTGCACCCCACTGGTGCTGTAGCTATCCAACTGGAAAGTGATAAAATAACATAAAATAAAGTGCTGAAGCAGAAATGATTCAGTCATTAACATCACAGACACCACAGACATTCAGCTATTAAATCTCTCCCACCAAAGAGACAGCAGGACCATCACAGCAAGCACTCTCCAGACAAGTGGAGACCCAACAACCCCATGGATTCTGTCCTGAGGCCTTGATACACATGCCAATGATATTTACATAAATCACAGGAATTTGCCACAAGGTTTATCCAGGATGTGAGTTCACATTATTATTTTTCTACCACCACCACTGTCTGGTTTTAGGAACTTCCATGTCCCAGCTGTAGGTTTCAGGAAAGGCAGCTACAGTATCTTCATAGTACAAAATAACTCCAGAATTCTCCTAGCAGCTTGATAAGAATTCCTCAGTGCTCTGGAACCAGGGCTATAACATACCTGAGCTCATGTAAAGCAGAGTTCTCCTCCAGTAGAGTCACTTCATCCAGCATCCCTCAATCACTGCTGCTTGCAGACTCTGAACATGGAAGCAGCAATGAGAGCATTCATTGCCATGAAAAGTGTCAGTCTGAGATGAGAATCAGGGCCCTGAAGAAAAAAAAAACAATTTATCATCACCTTGCAGTTACTTTGCTATTTTGTTCTAATGCAAAGGTTTGCAAAATACCAAATAAATCAAAATGAGAAATCATTGCTGTGAAGATGATGCAAGGAAAATGACGAATTGAGCCCAGGCCTGAGGGGGAGAGACTTGCAGAAAGATATGAAGCATTGAAGCAATGAGGAAAATTGGAGGAGTAGAGTCCATGGAGGAGTCACAGGAGCAAAGGAGGTTTTATAGCAGCAGAGACAGATCTCTGAGCCTCTCACAGTCTTTCATTTCATACACCTTTGTTTATTATAGCATCTTTCTTTCCTAAGGCTGGAGCTTAAGACTTTGATTTATATTTCAGAGCTAATTTTTTTCCAACTTTGAAATGTAGGGGGGAAGAAAACCTGAAAAGGTTTTTCAAAATGACTGTGGGGAAGCTGTAATGCAGCCTTTGCTTACCTCCTCCAAAGCTGGAGGTATTTCAGCTCAAAAGGCAGCACAAACATGAGATGTTCCAGACAGAATTTGCCCTGCCATTCTAGTTGGTGTTAGATATTGCTTTTTGCTTGGCAGTCAAAGAAAGTAATGGTACAGTAGCAAAAATCCTAAACAGAGTTAGCACAGCAACTCAAAACCATGTGTGTAGACATCACAAAAAATTACAAGGAAAGTTACAGTATTAACAGCAATCTGATTTTTTTTCTCACCCCAAGCTAATAACAAGCTGTCTGCTGGAGGATGGGAGTATTAAAAGAAAGGGTCTGAACTGAGAGATGCAAGTGGGTGAGAGAATTCCCAACAGCTTCCTTTCAAGTTTTGAATCAAACCTGTAGGCAAGAAGACATAAGGAAGCCTGCAATATCCATCCTCACACCAAACCCACTCTGCAGTGCCCACAGCAGCAGAAGCTTCACTGCTTTAAAAACCTGGATTGGTTAAATGTGTACTGGGAAGCACTACCCAGCTGGTATCTTGTGCCATCATTCTGGATGTTTCTCACAGTAGTTTCACATTCATCCCACCAGATTCCAGGGGTCTGAAGAGAGTAATCACTGAAGGGAGTTAATCAATGAGCAGAGACAGGCATCTCCAGAGGGCAATTCAGCGCACCCTACAACCAATCACCTCGTTATCTGTCGGGGAGCTCCAAGTTCCAGCACCTCAGTGAAGTGTCTAAGAGAGACAAGTCTCACCTAACAGCCCTTCAAAGAGCCTTAAGGGTTGCTGGAAATAATGATAGATTTCAATGAGTATGGGCCAGGTTTTAACTTCATCCTATTTTGGTAATAAAAAAGTCAAATGCAGCCTTGAGCATTTAAGACCAAAAAAGAGTCACAGCTAAGGAATTTTTGCTGAGATTGCTATCTCTCCAAGTTTATCAGAGTGAAAGCTTGTGATGTCCCCTGTTAGATCCTATGCTGCTGTTTTCAGAATTCTTCCTTCTCCCTCTTAAATACCAATCCAAGATCTGAAGATTAACGTTAAAAACAGGAGTCTGCCAAAAAAGAAATTAAATGGTAGTTTTAATTTCTGGCAAGAGAACCTGTACTTTTCTTTCTCCAAGTTTAATGTCAACGAAAGAAATGAAATCACATTCCCTTTCACAAACAATCAAACATGATTTCTTTTTCTTTTATGCCTTTTGTCAGCAGTGCCAACTTTTTTGAGTTACTGTTAAACACAGTCATTGTAAACAGAGCTAAAACCCGTCTGCTCCTATTATCTCCCTGCACCATAAATTGCCTTGATAGTGAAATAACAGCAACAAGACTGCAGTGTTCTTGCTAACAATCCCTGCTATCACTGAAGTGGGCAGGTCACGTACACAAAGCCGAGAGCAGGCTTTGGCCACAGCAAAGTGTTAAGGAATATATCAGTGAAATGAAAGCTGTCATCTCCCCAGTGCCAGACATATATAGCTGCGGTTAATTATCTGTATTACTGCAGCGACTGAAAACCTGAGATGTGAACCCAAATTCCATTCTTCAAAGTGACAAATAAGTAGAGAACATAAAAATAGCTTGGTGAGACAAGTACTAAAGCCTGTTGTGGAACAGACAGGGGCCACAAACCAGACAGACCAAAGATGATGTCTGTGCAGGTCCCTGGGATGGGGAACACTCAGCACACTGTCTGCCCACCCACTGCTGAGTGCCATAGAAAAACTTGCATGCTTGAACAAGGCTGGGAGGTGGGTTTGGTTATAGAGAGCTCCTGCTGAGCACACCAAAACCTTCAAGGTACATCTCTCAGCATTCAGTAGCTCCACTATCAAGGGTTTTAGCAGGGCCCAGGTGACAGATGGCAACAAGAGTAATAAAAAGAAAAGTGGGGAGGAGGAGAAGAGAGCTGTAGCCATGAGCAGTGCTACAAATGAGAATAGCTCACTTATTCCTGATGTGACTGGGGAGAGGGATGCAGTGAAACAATACAAAGAGTTGGTGACATGCTTGAGTGGACAGGCTAGAGGAAGTCACCTTTCCAGAGGCTTCCTAAGAGCTACAAAGGTATGAGAAAAACAGTTGTTGCAGTAACTAAACGGGACACAACTAAAGCAGTGTTTCAGGCCTTGTTTATAATGTATATAAATAAGTGTATATATATATAAATATGTATGTGTGTATATATATATAAATGTAGGGGGGGAAGTGTTTTGCAGTGGGAATCAGCAATATTTAGACACTAGCCAAATAAAAGCATCTATGTAAAAGAAGTCTTAGTCATTGATAAGGCCTTAACCCAACTGAGAGGATTTTGTCCATATTGGTCTAGGAAAGCAGCAGCAGGGTGGGAGTACAGAATAATCTGTCTGCAGCTCCATGGAGTTAGACCTGAGAGCTCAACAGCTCTGAAAAGGTGTCAAAGAAACTTAAATGTTCTCTTGAACATGAGTCAGATAGTGGGGAAGCATCAGTGGAACAATGGAGCTGGATTTATGCTTGCAAATGGTTACCCAGACACAAGGTCTGAGTCACAGAGAGGAGTAGGTGGGAAACAGCCCTGGAAAAATCCCTCACAGCAGTGGAAGGAGAGAAAGAGGGGCCTGGGTAACAGGGCACCCCAAATTTGAAGGGAGGACAGAGAGGGAGGTCTATGGCTTTCCATGGCCTGGATGTATTCAATCATAGGAATGCAGCTTGGATAAGATACTCTTTGGGGCCTATTTTAGATGTAGATAGCTTTTAAAGACACACAGATATATTCTTTACGAATACAGGTATTTCATTGCTTTTTGCAAGTGCAGACATCTTTCCTGAGCACACTCCAGACTGTCACACTCGCTTATGGAGCTTTTAATAACCAGGCAGGAGCTGGAGAACAGAGTAGTCATAACCAGTCTTTTTCTCCCCAAAATCCTCACGTTGCAAAGAAAGAAATTTGCTAGAAGCTGAACTTCTATGCATCATTCATTTCCATTAGTACTACTTCTTGCTTCTTGCCCTGCACAGCAATGAAAAGCAGAGCAATGATGCCACCCACAGGTGTCCGGGGTTATTGCTGCCACAGCTTTCGAGATGGGTTTCCGGATCGTGCCTTAACTGGAATGCTAATTCTAACTTGGTAGTGACACCGTGCAGGTGAATTCAGAGGCATCTAAGAACTACTCTGCCTGCCTTTTGTCGGTGCTGCTTGGTTAGAGAGCTTACGGATACTGTGCAGATGGCTTGTTCTCACTACAAATAATAGGGGTGGAGGAGGAAACCTGAACAGGTTACAAAATAGAAATGAAAAATTCAAAACCCCCTCCCATCTCGGCACTCAGTGATATGCAGATCTGTGAAAGCATTTCAAACAATCAACACCATTCACTTTTTCAATCAAAAGCATACAGCAAGCACACTTTCATGGGTTGTAGCATATTTTGCCTCATTTTATTTTGCTGTTCCTATCTCAGAGATCCTTCAACTGAGATGACAAGGACTGTGATGATTTAAGAGTGCCTCTTTACAGAAGAAAATAAAAGATATCTGAAATAGCAGCTCAGTCTCAGGTATGACTGAAGCAGGGAGAGTTTTGCTCACAGATACTGTTACTCATGCTCTATCTTATTTCCCTTATCCAGGTTTATTAATTATCTCAGAATGGAAACATTTTCAATTTTTAATGTTACATGAACATTAAAACAGGATTTTATGTTTAAGGTTAAAGGGACTAAAGGATATTTATTATCCTATTCCTCCTTTCTTTCAGAGCCACAGGACTTCAGAATATACACAGAGTCTTGCAGAGAGATCAGATCACACTGCAAGGGAGGAGACAATGTTTTCTCTTATACCTGATCTCTCTCAAAAGCAACAAAGGTGGGCCACTCAGGGGAGAAAAAGCCCTGGCACTCTGCACGGACTTACTACATCTCATGGCTGGAATTAATTTGCATCTTCTAGCTAGATTCACAGCAGTGAACTCTGAATTCTGCGAGGCAGGTGATGGCTCTGTATACCATAAATCCTGTCCACATTCTGTTGTGCCTCAGATGCTCACAAAAGGTCAATTCACCTGAATTCTCCAGGGCTTTCCATCGGTACAGATACTGATGCCCTTACAGAAAATATTGAAGTAGTCAAAAACACAAGGAAAATGGGTAAATACAGTATTTCACATTGCAAGTGTTTTGCTGAGCAATGGACTAGTCCTAGCCAAAGTTTATTCGCTACATGAAACACAGTTTGGACACGTTAAGATTATCTTAGATGTCCACATCAACTGAATCATTTAAGAAAATCAGTAAGGGAAATTTTCTGTAGTGAAAAAAATTTGAGCACTGACTTTTCTGAAACACATTTAGTATGAGAGCTCAAAGGTAAGCTACAGCATCCTGCCCTTCATGTTGTATTAGGCATATTATGTTGTATTTTTCCTGTATACAATTGTAGATATGGCACCCACATTCCCAAGTCTATATTATCTCAGCACAACATTAATATCACCATAATTTACATGTAGCAGTAAGACTTTGTGCATTCATTGCACACCATCATTTATCTTATTTTAACTTGTTGATTGTACAGAACATATCAGCTGAGGCCAGATTCAAGGCAAATTGGAGACAGGGAGTGAAGACCATGAAACAGTTCTATCCTAATCTCTTACTAGACACACTCACGCTTTATTGATGAAGTTCATCAATATTCTTATTTAAAGACCCAGAGCTCTTGAGAAACCATTGTTGTTAAAAGCTTGCTATGACTGCTGGTACCATAAGTAAGAAGTTATTTCTCACACCTAAACACTCTCTGAAGGTCCTCTGAGTTATCCAGTCTCATTAAAATCAAAGACATCTCCTGTTCTTAAATATTTGAAGAAAAAAAGAGAAAAAAAAAAGGAAAAAAAACCCACACCAAACCTTAGGTATTTAAGCAAACGGATTTTTTTCCTCATTAAAATCTATATTTAAATACTTACAACCTTATTTTTATTACATGAGAGATGACGCACCTACCTCTCACCCTCCCAGCCCCAGGGGACAAAGCCCATTTAATGTGATGGGGAGCTGACAGCAGGTCCTGTAGCTGGGCACTGCTGGGCTCCCAGACTCACCTGTCTCCAGCCCACAGGGCACCCACAGCCAGGAATTAACACAACAGGGAGCTCAATCTGGCTTTCCAAGCACAAAGTCTTTGGAAGAGCAGAGCAGTGCCTTAGTTTTGGTCTCTAGCCATTGCTGAGCCTCTGCTATAACAGTGTTCAGAGTAATCGCACAGCACTCGTGACACAAAACCACACAAGTAGTCCAGCTCAACCAACTCCAGCTGTCCCCCAAACCAACCATTTCTTTTTATGCAATTATTAAAAGAAAAGCCTTATTCAGTTTAAGGATTCACTGACAACACAAGACCATTTGAATAGTTTTCCATCAGATGTGCTGCATTTGTTGTCGTACTTTTGCCACATAGGATTTCACCAAGCAGACGATAGCACATCTCATGATAAATAAGACCAAAACATCCTTCAGGCAAATTTATGGAAATCATCCCTCACAGGCAAGTGTGATAAAAAGCATCAAGCTAACTTCAGAAACAGTGAGGGATCTGATCCTCAGTAAAGCTCCTTCCCAGGCGACAGCTCTGCCTGGGTGGGTGATCTTGAGGACACGTTATCTGACAGAAGAATTGGATTGGGCTGATGTGAACGACTGCCTGTTTGGTGGCTTTGCTCGACTGCTCTGTCATTGAGGAAGTATCAGCTCACACAGACTGGTACATTTGTGCCTCCACCCATCATAAACAGCGCTGCCTGCTGACTCCCTAAAGGAAATGCCTTTCACCAGGAAAACACCAGAGAGAGCAAGTGCTGATTCATTGGGTGGTTTGGGTGGCGACAGGCTGCCAAAGTGAGTTTGTGACAGGAGAAACTGAAAAGGTTGGTGCATCTGTGGACACATCCAGACCTCCTGAATCTGGACATCAGCTCTCCAGGGGAGGGTGTTCTCCCTGATGATCTCCCCATGGGAAAGAAGGGCACAGGGTGCCTCTTCCTCCACAGAAAGCCATTCTGCATTTGGCCCTTGATGAAGGTGGGGAGGTGCTATACAAGGCACTACTATTAAATATCCCAGACCTCACTGAAAGATGGTTTACACTGAGCTGTCACCTACTCACAGTTATTCTATCCTCTAGACACTGTCTGTGCCCAAACACCAAAACAACATAAACCCCACAACCACAGGAGTTCATGACTCTGCCATGGGAGAAGAGAGGGGCAACCCAAGACAGAAATTAGAAAGAATTAAATAGGGTGACCATGGGTTAAATCTCTAAAGATCTGTGGAAAATCCAGCTCAACTAAAACTAACTAAATCCACTTCAGCTAAGCTGCACTTTTCTGTGTTTTCTTTGCTGGACCCTTGCTTTGAAACACCTCTTCTCTCCACACTCCTCCTGCCACACACTC
>JAWWEE010000030.1:5275292-5360717 GCA_035221455.1 Xenops minutus | reverse complement strand
TAAGCTGCATTTTTCTGTGTTTTATTTGCTGGACCATTTCTTTGAAAGACCTCTTCTCTACACACTCCTCCTGCCACACACTCCCCAAGCCACTCTCAGGGTGGTTCTTCAGATGTGAGCTAAACAGATTAAAAAGAGGGAGTTAAAAGTGACCACTACTTTTGGCCACTTATTCTTCAGCCCGATGAACTCCAAGCATAGCTCATGACCAGAAACCTGCACAGAGTTAAGAGCAAGAGCATGGGAAGGAACACTCCTGACCTGCCACAGCCTTCAAAGCAGAACCTTGCCAAAATCACACTCCATCAGACACCCAGCAGGACATCACAATCATGAAATGCAAAGATTTACAGTGAGGCATTTAAAAAGCACAGCAGGATCCTATCCCAGACACACATCAGCCACACAGGGAACCAGACTCTTTGTACCAGCGAGGAAAACCAGCAAAATTATGCTGTTGATACACTTTGCTGGATTGAAAGAGAATTACAAATATTACTTGCTCCACTGGAATATCAAAAAGGAAACCCAGCCACAACTTCAATGAGAAACAGATAGAGCCCTTGGCAGTTGTCCAGTGAGAGCGAAGCTTGGGTTCATCCATGGAGAAGGAATGGTAGAAAACTTCAAGCATAAATCCTTTTTTCGATTAGTCATAAACCAGAACAGTGGTATTTGGGGGGGAAAAATATCAAAAAAAGTTTTCTTCTGCAAACACAGCTCACCATGGCTGGCACTACATAACTCATAATGCACAAATATCAAGTCTGCCACCTCTGCCAAGCCCACGTAGCAACTATCACAAGCACAAACAGAGTAATTAGCAGCCAAGGGTGCCCACATGAAGGTAACAGGTCAGAAAAACATGCTCCAGAGCACGTTTTAGGAGCTGGTTTGCTTCACCCAACCAACACAGCCAGCCTGTGCAAGTGCTCACACCAGAGCACGTGGCAATGAGCTAAGCTTTCATCCACTTCCTTAAATACACTTACAGACTCTTCCACAATAACATCTTACCTGTTACTTCTTGGTAAGAACTCTTTCTGAGTCCACTACAGCAGCTGACTACCTTGACTTCCTTCTTAATGTCAGGAGCATCAGTGATGGCTTTGGAGCAGGAAGATGAACCAGATGGCCTCTCCACTGCCCTGTGCGTGAATAACGCTGGTTTATGTAGGGTCCGGGTTGGTTAGTGCAAAACCAACTTAAAAAAACCCCAGTACAAAAAGCCCACAGCTTTGGAGTATTTCATGGTCTTTATGGCATTTGCACACAGAGTTTTGTTTCAGCAGTTCTTTCAATTTGGGAATATTTACACTCTAGATTTGCAGATGCTCAGTGCCACCTTTGACCCTTCTGTCTAGTCTTGCTATTAACAAAATAGTCTCAAATCTTATAAAATTTGCTTTCCCTTTAATGAGTTTGAACTTGTCATTTTTATATCTGTCCACTCTTGTATAAAACCACAATTAAAGATTTCTGATATGCTTAGATAAAGCAGTTGTTATTTTTATCATGACCCCTCCTTTCCCAAACAAGCGTGGCTAATCTTTTCAAAGCAAGCATGCCTAATCTTTCCAGGCTCTCTTTAAGGGAGTGCATTATCATGACCCAATTATTCCCAAGAAAGATAACTGGAAAATTTCTATCAGGGTGATTTGCTCACAGAAAATGCAGTTATTGCAAATACAGAAAAAGCCTTCGTATCACTAGAATGGTTCTCTGCAGAGAAAATTCAGATCAAATATTTTCTCCTCTATCAGCTTGATGAGATCTTGTTTGTTGTCCCATTCTGTTCCTAATTGGATAAGCACAGAGCTGCATTAACCCAAGGTGTGTGGGGGTGATGCCTGGGACTTGGACATTCCAGCAGGGCAGACTGCTGTTTCAGTTTTCATTTTCTGACTTTTAACTTTGAAGTCCCTAGATAAACAAAAGTAAATTTCCTTTAGTTTCTTGAAGTCAATTGGAGAGAAAAAGACTGAGCAACCCATGCCATTCACCTCTGCACTTCTCCACCATGCTGGATGCTCTAACAAGAGGATGGGATCCAATCTCACTGCTCTGCCCAAGGAAAACAGGGTGTTACTCATGGACAGGCTCTCTGTTGGACAGGAAGTTAGACCAGATGATCCTTGTGGGTCCCTTCCAACTCAGAATATTCTGTGATCCTGTGAAAGGTCTCAGCACAGCTTTGATCAACTGTAGCTGCTTGGAGATGTTTAAAAGATTTTCAAGTTGCAGTGAGTAAATTTGGGATTATTTCTCAGTTTCTCTGTGTTCTGACTTTAAACTAGGCATGTTACCAAAAAAAAAAAAAAATCCAGTAAAAGCCACAAACAAATAGACACTTCAGAAATCATATCAACCCTATAAAATTGCTGTGACATTAATGAAACTGCCTTCTGGAGAGACTAGAAAGCTTGACACAAACCTTTCCAACCTCAAAACAACATCAGGGTGTGTTAAAGATAAATTTTCTCATTTTCAAGGCAGCAGCAAAGACTTCTGCAAGAGATCCAGCTCCACGACTCAGCCCCAGGCACTGCAATGGTCGCTCTCTGTCCATGAAAAAGGAACGTACATTTCATCCTGAGCACTGAATGACCATTCACTTTGCTGAAATGTTATTTCTTTTTATAACTGTGCAACAGCTTAAAGGGAGGATGAAAAAGGAAAAGGAACCCAATGCTGTCACTTTGGAAAGCTTTTATTGTAATCAACCTTACAGCGCTTTTTTTTGTACAATACAAAGAACGTTTAATCTCTCCTGGCTGGCACATTCCCTCCAGGGTTTTACTGCTGACAATGGGAGCTTTCACTTTGACCGTGGCAAAAATAGTGTCAAACCCCATTGCGAGGCACTGCTTTTACTCTGGATATGTTTGGGGAATTCTAAAGAATCAATGACTTCATGAGATGAGGGTTAAAATAGGATTACTGCTGGAGAGGGTTCATATATTTCATACTTTTCACTTCCTGTGAATGCCACCATCTCTGAAATGCCTTTCACTTTGCTGTTGCAAATACCTGCATGGTTTGTCATTTGAATGATTTAAAAAAAAAAAAAAATTGTGAGATAAGATTTCCATAACACTTGCTCTTCATAAATTTCTCAGACTCTCTGGATGTGCAGTCTCAGGGTGCTCCAGGAAAGAAGGGAGAAGGCAACAGAGATCTTGGAGCAAAGTCACTGAGCCAGTGCTCAGAAGTGGTGAGCTGCTTGTAGAACTGAAATGTCAATTTTCCTTCTGTTCTTCATTTTGGTTTAAAGGAAAGTGAAACAGTTCATTCATAACAAGCTTTTGCCTGGATATTTTCTAAAGCTTTGGTCAAATTCAATCTCTGAGTTTTGGAAAAGGTTACTAGAAAGTTACAATGCAAGAAATTCCTCTGTACTTCCAAATTTGTGCCAGACCTACAGACTGACAGATGGAAACTCCCCAAAAGGATTTGGGTTTGTACACAGAGAGCCAAACAAGTGATTTCCATCTGGATGACTTCATTACAGTTGGGAGAAGCAAACAGCAAACTAGAAGTGTAGGTCTAGAGAAGTCCCACAAAACAGCATAAACTCATTCTTCTTGTTACATAAATTTCTCTGTGGTTTCCACACTAAAGGACATTTCAGATAAACATCCAGATTGAATCTCCATATCCAACCAAAGCCAAAGTTGAACTTGAATTTTCAGGCTCTGCCAGAGTGGCATATAAAAGAGTATCAGAGATAGAAAAGGTAATGTCTTGAGTTGTGTTAGCAGCATTTGTGTGGGTCCTTGTGAGGTTCGTGGAGGGGGTCCAAACAGGTCCTATGGGAAGACTATCATCTCCACAACACTGTCCTGCAGGTCAGAGAGAAATTGTGCCACTTGTCTGCCTTGTGTGGGACAGTCCTGCACTGTGAACAGCAAATAACCAGGGCAAATGTGGCATTAGCTGAAAGGTTTTGGCATAAATTGGTCAGGAAACATTTCTGCCTGTGTCACACACAGGGTATCAAAGTCAAGCATGAAATTGTCCAGCAGCATACAAATGAAAAAAATAGGTCATAAAATAGGTCCCAAAAATCCCTTATGCTATCTAGTTTCTCATTCAGTGTTTTGATCAATCCTGATTGGGATGGAATAAAGAAGAAAGAATAAGTAGGTGTAAAGAAACTGTGTTGGATAGGCTCTCATTGCTCTGAGAGGTGCTAGGTAGTAAATAATCCATCTTGGAGAACCTTTGAGAGGCTGGAGAGTTTTCCCATCTGCTAGAGATGTTTCTTAGTCTTGAGTTAGATATAAATGCAGAAGGCAGGTCACACTTGTGCTGCTGTTCTGTAACCTGCCAGATGATAGGTAATTACTCATAAATGTGTCCTACAGATGCTCCAGGGATCCATCTGCACGTGTCTGCCCGAGAATTGTTGGTTCTGGATGAGTTCAGAAGAGACCAGAGCAGTGTGAAGAGTGTTAGGGGATGCTTAGCAATTCAATTTTTCAATCTCTGAATGGAAAATAATAAAGCAATGACAAGGTGGCTTGCAGTATAATGACAGTATCTTTGGAAACCAAAGACTTGTACAGCTGTGGAAAAGCTGGGAACTGGCGAGGTGGGGCAGCCAGCCCACCTTCCAGCTCCAAGACAGCATCACCTAAGCCCACTGTGGGCCTGAGACACACTTGGCCATGCTATAAAAATTCCACCAGCCCTTAATGATACATCCCTGGGCTTCACTATCTTTTCTTAGTGGAAGGTGCATTTTCCTAAGCATCCATCCTCAGTCGGCTTTGTTACAACTGAAGCCCACCATCGTTTGCCCATCCCCTGTGGCAATGGTGACCACCCTGGTTACTGCTGGAATTGAGTTCATCCCTGTGCTGGGGTGGGTGGGCACAGGCTGCAGCCCCCTCAGCAGATGGGCTGGGCTGGCACAGCCTGCAGGGAGTGGGGAGTGAGATGCATAAGGTATGTGGGGGTGGGAGTGCAGAGCATACGATCATCTATTTTGACTGATTGGAGAAAACCAGGGGAATAAATGATCCCCAAAATCATCCAGGATGAGTTAGGGCACTGTACTGCTTTCTCTGAAATTAATAGTGAGGCTTGCTATTATTTCAACACAAAGACTTCTGCACTGACCATCGTTTCCATGCTGCTGAGAGAACTGCTTGGCAATTTTCTGGAGAAGGAAAACTCCATAGATGAGACAAAGCACATAGGTGGGCAGGCAGTTGTGATAAAACCACAGGGAACCAGCACAGGGAAAATGAGAACCATCTCATGCAGGACTTAGAAACGAAATAAACAGGTTATTTTTACAAGCTGGAAATGAATATATAACTCCAGGGATGAGGAAAAATGCAGCAAGTAACACCATTTGTAGCTCAGCATATTCCATTGCTATTAAAAATAAATAAATAAAAAATGAAAAATAAAAAATAAAGGCAATGAAAGCAGATGGGAATAGCACAACCTAAGCACCTCAGAATTCTATTTAACCCCAGGAGAAGCATTTTGAGAAGCAGAGAAGACAGGGCTGTGGTATCTGTACTTACGTATTCTGCCTTCTGCATACCCCATGGTAATGGAGATGTGACCCTGTAATCTGCTGCAGAAGTGCTGGTCATTTTACACTGCCATTAAGATGCAGGGTGAGAGCTGCTCTTGCTCTCACGTGGACACTCAGACAATTTTCCTTTCTTAGCAGTTTTGGCCAATCCACACTAACAGTCAATTGGACTGGTGGCTTTTTTGTCCCTCAGGCTGGAAAAATTGGACTGATTCCTCTGAGAAGGAAGAGGGCAGGTATTCATTATCATAAGTTGGATTTGTAAAGTTCTGGTTGGTTCAGCTCTTTTCCTTCACTTTTCAGCTCACACCAAGTCCTTGAGTCTGTTGCGGCTTATCCCATTGCCTGGAATAGCACATCATTCAATATTATGAAGCATGGCCAAAATGATCCTTAATATTGAAAATAAGCAGCAAAAAGTGATGATCACTTCAGAAGGCATTTCTTCACTTGAGTGAAGTGTACAACAGAAAGTTTTGCAATGAACCACAGCTCTTTGTCACTTGGAATAGTTCTAATATTGCTGCTTTTGTACTTTTCCACTACAGTGAAATCACTGGTATTAACCTTGAAACAACTAAACAGCTTAGGTCAGGGGAGCAGACCTTCTGCAGTAGGAAAGGATTATAACTACACCCATTTTAATACACCCATCGTGTCTATCTGATCCCATAGTCAGGCTTATCAGAGTATCTTTCCTGCAATGTGTAAGTAGCTACTTCTGGATACTAGATGGCCAGTGCTGGAGAGTCCCAGTTGGTGCTGGTCAAGGGCTGTCAAACAGAAATTTGGACAACCATTTGTCCTTTCTCATCCCCTTGTCAGGAAAAATTTCTTTGGTTTTTCAACTCATGGACTAAGTTCAAAGGAGCACACACCACTCTGAGAAGAGCCAAGCCTTTCTGCACAGACTAGATCTCAGTGAAAAACAACCTTACAGGTTCTTGTACCCTGTCCCAGCCACGTTCAAGTGTCAGCAATTGAAAATTACTATCCCAAAAATAAGACAAGATGCCGTTTAAGCCTCACATGCACTTGCTCTTCAGAATCCTACATCAATTACTCCACTTGTGTGTAATGGCTTCACATTTTGCTATCTTCCTCTCAGTGGATTTCTCAGCTCCTTTGCATTTAAATTCACCTTGCCTTCCTAAAAGCACAGTCAAACTGTAAGTAATAATTGAGTCAGGCAAAAATAAACACGCTGTTGTTTTCTTGGCTTTCTCTATAGTCCTGAGCAAAGGATGTTTCTATATCCATTTGAGAAAGCTGCCCCACAACCAATAACTATTTGAAAACAAATGGGTAGGACTGTACCAGCCGCCTACTTCTCAGTGTCAAAACCAGTAGAAAAATCCCACCTATCCATAAATATTTGTTAGGATGATAGTTCTGAAAATAAAGTAGGCTGGAACAATCCCTATCAGGCCAGGCTGCAGTATTCAGCTTATATCAATTACTGTCTATTTGACATGCTTCATGCTCTCTTCATTAACAGGATGAGAGGTTTTATGGGATAATAACCTAGTTCCAGTGAGCAAAATGTATTTATGAGACCAAAGGCCAAGTCTTTTGTCCTTGCAGAAGGAGCCTTGAGACTGCAGTGATTGGCACTGGTCTAGGATGGATAAATCACAAGAGGAAAACTTCTTCCCTGTAGAACAGTGATCCATCCATGAATCACTGAGGACAAAGGATCCGCACAGCAGGAAAGCTGAGAGAGCAGAGATCATCTTGGAGATGATGCTGCTACAGGAGGAGACTAGGAGAATAATCATTGGCTTCAGTTAAATATTGAAGACACTGTAATTACAGTCACTGCCATGTTAAATGGTCCCTAATGGTTTCCTCATCTGAATCAAGGTTTGATTGAAAACTTGTGACCTGAAATTGTGGTCATTACATTATTGCCAGAACTTAATGGTTTTCTCCCTCTTCAGACAGTAGGCAGATGGCAATTGCTTCCTAAAACATTCCTCAGCTGAACAGCAGTGACAAACATTCTTCTCACCTCAGAAAATCCCAAAGCACATTACAAACCTCCTGGACACAGAGGACAGATGTGTTTTCCTTGGATCTGGCAGGAGCCATGCAATATCCCCTCTCATCAGGGAAAAGGTGTGCTTGGCTAATGGAAAATAATTGTCCGTGGCTTTCCACCCCAGCTGTCCCCCACTGTTCATCTCATTACACCTGCACTCAAATTATCAATAGGGATCCTCTTCCCCTACTCCATCAACTAGTTAGGCAGAAAATCTGCCATCCCAACACAACCAGAGCAGACTGTAAGAAAGAATGGAGGAGAATGCGCAATAAGGCCTTGCTAACAAGAGGTAAATACTATTTAATACTCTCCAAATTAGCCCATTTCCCCAGTGGGGCCAGCTGAGTTAGCACCCCTTGTGTTCTCTCTTGGAGCTTGGCTTTGCTGGGTGCAAACAGCATAGCCCCCTGGCTGTGATTTCTGGCTCTGTGGGACAGGACTGCATGTCAGGCTCTTGCTGCCAAGTTCTATTTCAGTTCTCACCATAGAAGGAAAAAAAAATTCATATTGATCAAATATTATCACATAATGGCATCAACATATCACATTGTACAGTCCTAATCTATGTGCTGTATAAAAATGTGGTATTCGAGAGCCCACCATTCTGGCTTTACTGGCAGGCATTGTGAGACAGAACCTGACCAAAATCTGTAGTAAGGACATAAGAAGGGTCTGTACTTATGGCAGATAAAATCAAATTAGTAGTACAGAAATGATCTGTTTTGATCTCAGACCATGGGCTGAAGTTAGAGCTCTAAATAAGCGTTTTCCTAGTTGAATGACAAGTTCTTACAGGGCAGCAGTTACTGCAAAAACAGAGCTTTTTATCAAAATCAGTGAGTGCCATAGTTTGAATTATGGCTGTAAGAGAAAGCCTTTGGGTTTTGTCACCTCCTTAGTCAATGCTAATTCAGCCAAGGTATGAATGAGTTAGTACTGGTCCCAGAAATTCTGTGATGTGCCAAGAACCACCTTCTCCCCAGCCCACAGAGCCTTTGGAGCTCTTTTTAGGCAGCCTCACAGAATGTAGATGAAAAATCTGCCTTCAGATTATGAAAGACAGATTAGTAACTTGCAGTATATTTACTTTAACAAGGAAAGTCATAGCTACAACAAACCAACTGAAGAAAGGAGAGATGCACAGTGCAGACACACTAAATGTTTCTGCTGATCTGCTCCAGGGTGACACTGAAAGGCCATGCCCCTGCCCAGCACAGCAAAGGAACAGCCTGTGGAATTCAGCAGCAGAACTGTGAGACACAAGGTCATTCTGCACATAGGTGGTGTGAATTGAACAGCCACCTCAGGGAGGGTAAATATTAACTCACTGCAGTACTTGTTCATTAAGTTAATATCTACTAATAAACTTTTTTTTTTTTCCCAATTTTCTAGTCTGCCATTATTTCATGCAGACACCACTGTCTCACTGGAAGTTTCTACTTGAAAAGTCTCCTTTAGCATCTCTCAGAACTGGGATATGCTAAACTGACATGGTAAAAAAAAATAACAATCATTTGGGAGCAACTTATTTCCAGCAGTTATACACTTGCAAACATTCATTTCCATACCACCTACAGAGATATGTATATATTTTTGTTCTGATATTGAGAAATAAACAATTTGCATTTTTTCAATACAATCAATCCTTGGCTTGAATTTTCAGTTGGTCAAATAATGCTAAAGAAGGAAATATTGGAGTTTCTGTCTGCACCATGGGACTGTGCAGGCAGGCAAACTCTATTACAGCCACAGTCTTATCAAAGGAAAACTAAATCTCCTCATTAAATCTTGGCTGTTGTTATTTTCAAGAAAAAAGGACTCTCTGTTGCAGGTGAAATTATGGAGAAATGTGGAAACAAGTGGTGAAAGCATGTGGAGGTGACAGCCACCACTCGAGTCCCTGCATGGGGGCACCCACACTGTTCACCTGCTGGGTCCAGGATTGCCTCTGGATCAATGTAATTAGCCATCAACCACAATATTTGGCACCTGCAGACAATCTGCTCCAGTCAAAGTGGCATTGAACCTGTATTCGTGTATTCATTTTTAATTCTTCTTTTCACCCCTGGACAAGATAATGAAGCCCAGATACAGCAGAATATCACACCACCTAAGTAACACATGGAAGTCCTACAAGATTTGACGTGCAGTGCTAAAGCAGAGCCCTCATTGCACTCCCCACTAATCTTTTACTAGTCTGTCATCTGTTAAAAAGGATATAAAATTGGCCCTGCTTTCCTACTGTCTTACTTTTTTAGGGAGGAAGGGGAAAAGCAGAAAAGAGGGAGAGAAGATGAGATACAAGACAAAGGCCTGTGACATAAGGATAACTGCTTATCTTAAAAAATTTTTCTTAGAATATTTTCTTGTGGGGGAGGTAGTTTAAGAGCAGCTTAAGATGTTTCCAGCAATTATGATTAAAGTATGTAGAAGTAATCTAAATGGTTAGCAAAATGTTGACTGGAAGATAAACATGTTCATGTTATATTAAACTAGATAATAAAATTTCTTTTTTTGGCACTTCATATGCAGCAAACTGCTTAGTGCTTTTACTGGCACTCTTAAAAAATGTTCATAAGATTTTTCTGCTGCTGTCTTTTAAATGGAAGACAGGCAGTGCAAACAAATCTGCAGACTGGTTTCTTTGTTCTGCTGGGACATCCAACCATGCTCCAACACACCAGAGAGACTTTGGTTTATATAACCTGCGTAAAATTGTCCGAGAAACTTTAAATTAACTCATGCCAGGATCCAAACCTCTGTCCATTCAATGGACAAAGAGCATATTCCCCTGCCACCTACTCCTCCTGCCCTAAGCCATACTAATCCAAATATCAGTGGTAGGTGAGAGTACGATTCAGGAGCTGATACTTTGCTAAGAGGTAAACCTGGAGTCAGTCAGGACTTACAGAAAACTCACTTCAAAGTCAGCTTTTGATTTATTCTGAACTATTTTAAATAACCACCCCCCAAAAAAAACCCTGAAGTCCCCAATTTACCTACATAGGTTCAACTGCCAGAATATTGTATTGCTATAAATGTATAACAGAAGGCAAAACCATCACTATGCCTTTAATTCTTCAAATAACTACTAGGAAAGCATTAATGGTTTTGCAGAATACATCGGATTGGAGTTTTTTTGTTGTTTGTTTGCTCTTTTCTGAGAGCAGTCTAGATTGACTACAAAAAAGGAAGATGAGAAAAGTACAACATCTATAAAGAACTAGTGTTCCAAGGAGCAAACACAGGCACTCAAGAAATCTTTGTTGATTGTTGCTAATATCTATGATAATTAAGCTAAAAATACCCACAAAGCAATAGAATTTGCAGAGATTACTCTATTGTCTTAAGCAAATAATGAAGCCAGGAACAGTTAAATTGATCCCAGGACTCTCATTTCAATAATAAAGCAGCAACAACTGTTAATCTATAGCACTCAGTTTAAATTACCAACCCAAAGCTGAATGAGCAATTTCATTAGAGAGAACACAGCTAGGAGAGAAATGCTGGCAGGGAGAAAGAGTCAACCCCATTGAAATCCAACCTTGGTGAGAATTTCTTGCTGCTCTGTACCCAGACCCCTCCTCAGGGAGCAGTTCTGACAAAGACCAGGTACACCTGTAGGAAGCTTTCGGTGTCCAAGCAATTCCCTTTGATTTCTCCCTCAGGACACAAGGGGCTGAAGCAGCTGCCCAGGGCACCGTGGGCAGTCAGGGCACCTGCTCCAGGCTGGACACTGGGATTACTGGGAAGGGGCAGCTGAGAGGGAAGGGAGAGTTCACCCCCACACCACCCTGTGGTCAGAGCCTAAGGAGCCACCCGGTGCTGCTGTCAGAGAGGCTCCAGGACACAGGACACGTGTGTGTCCCTAAGGACAGGAGGAGCCGAAGGAGCAGATGGGAAACTGGGTTTTTTTCCCTCTTTTTATTCTTGTCCCCAAAATCAACACATGGTCTGCAAGCCAACCGAACTCACCCACGGATACTAGCACTGCCTAGGAGAGACAGTTCTCGTTTTAAATTAGATCCTTGCAAACACTCACACAAATCCTCAGATATCACAGGGGCTGTGGAGCTGGAGCCAATGAACATCCACAGCGTGGTGCTGGAGGTGAGGGGAGGAAAGGCTTTCACCATCTCTCCTGGCAGCTGTACAGAGCTTATGGGAGTAAGAACTTTCTGTTCCCACTGAAGGTAGCAGGCAGGACTATAAATATCCACATGGAACATATTTACTGAAGGATTGAGTGCCAAAGTAACAACCATTTTTCTTATTGTAGGACCAAATTTCACAGGTATTAACTTCCTGAAATAAAACCAGAGAATCAGAGGATAACTGAGGTGAGAAGGGATCTCTGAAAGCCTCTAGTCCAGCTTCCTGCTCAAAGCAGGGAGAAGATCTATGCTAAGGGAGGTTGCTGAGAGCTGAGGGCAGTTCAGTTCTGACAAATCTCGAGGATGGGGAGCCCACAGCCTCTCCAAGGAACTGCTCCCTTATTCTGATGGGGTTTTTTTCATATGCACACAGATGGAATGTTCCTTGCTCTAATGAATGACCACTGCCTTGTTGTTTTGCTGCTGCACAGTCTGAATCCACCATCTCTACAATCCCCTTCTGCCAGTGGAAGACAGCAATTAGATGCCCCTTAGCTTATCTTCTCCAGGCTAAATGAACCCAGCACTCACAGCCTCGCCTGAACCGTCTCCTGAACAACCCATTGACTCTCTGCTGGACTGGCTCCCACTTGGTGACCTCTCTATGGTCCTGGGGTACACCAAACACACAGTTTTCCAATGTGAGGAGTAAGCTGACAAGTGCTGAGTTAAAAAAGTGACTCACCCGTGGCCACACTGCCTGGCAGAGAAGCAGACCCCATCAGCCACAGTCCTTCCTGCAGAGCTCTCCCAGCCGTCAGTCCCCAGCCCAAATGGCTGGTATGTCCTGGGGGCAGCACTGGCTCTGTTTGTCCTCACTGAATGTCATGAGGTTCTCATTCAGGTGCTCCTCATTAACCTCGTTAACCTCATTAACCTTGCCAAGGTCTTTGCCTATCATTCAAAACAGATTCTAGAAGTTTTGGTAACATCTTCCATGGGCCTTCATGAAAAAAAAGAAAAAAAAAAAAAGGAGTAAATGTCTTATACAATTTCTGTGTATGTTGCCATGCTCCCAGGTGCTGGGTTGGTTTACACCAGCATTACATTCTTTACAACACTAATATAGGACAAGGAATCCCCAAATCAAACTGACATCAGCAAGAGTTTTTAGTGACTGCAATGACCTTGAAAATACTCCTGTGCAGCAGCAGGAATCAGGATATCTATTCCTCAGTGAAGAAACAGAGTTACTTTAACATGACTTAACTGAAAAAGAAGGAAGATTTAGTTGCTGCTCAAGCAGAGGGGGCCTTGAAATCTATCACCAGTATCCCTGTTTAAAATTCTGATAGCAAAATTTATGAAACACATTGAAGCTTCATTTTTCCTCTAGTAAGAATATTTCTTTCAGCTATTCATTTTGCATTTCATGAGACACTTCTGCAGATGCACTGAGATATATCATTCTATTCTGCTTATATGTCATCCTGAGATCTAGATGCTTCAAAACCTGTGTGCATTGTGATGACTGTATAGAATATCTCAGTGAAAGTCTACATCTGCATCCTCGATAACTCATTTGTATCCAGGCGGAAATATTGATTGCAGCATTTGCAAAGGCTGATGTAAGCCATGGAGTGGATGTTCATAAAAGTCAACCTCCTGCACCCGGATTCTTCATAGAATTCATCCTATACATGGGATCTCCCTTATCAGTTATGTAGAACATCTCCTCTCCCTAATGAAATTTCCATTTTCCCCCTCCCTTGCTGCAATTACATATGCATTGTACAAGTACAGCAAGGCTGTGCTGCTTTAATTTTGTTATAATACCCAGGGAATAATTAGTTCTGTATCTTCTTACAAAGAACAAATATATGCATTCAGAAATTAAATATTTACTTGCCAAAGAGCCATCACAAGTTGTTGTGAGTGCTTGTCTTCATTATATGTATCATAATTCTGCTGTATAATAAAGGATTATGCATGACAAGGGAAAAGTGACCCAGTTCAGTAGGAAAGAAACACACCCCCTTCTCATGAAATTTTAGTTCATATTGCAACAAGCTCAGGTCTTATGAAATGTAACAGATAATGACTTCCTTTACTGTATTGAGACACAGTGTAAGCTCAGGAGGTACAGTGCTAACCCAGTTTACAGATCTGAGAGAAACCCTGGGTGGTACCAAATGTCAGATGCCAGACACTTTGGGTCTTATTTTAACAGCCTGTAACTGCACAGCCCATTGATTCCAGCTGAAAACTGCATCAGGCCTGTTTTGTTAACAGAGATGCATTAGCTAACCACATTTCCTTAGCACTTACTGGATCTAAAACCTGAAAGTCTCCCCATTTCTCTTTCTTGGACACATCAGTTATATGTGAAATTCACTGTTCCTGGTAGCTGGGGCACAGAGTTTACACTCCTACATGGCACTTTCTGTTGTCCCCCACCTCTGTCTGCTGGCATTGGGAATCTGATTTTTCCTAATCTTCTTTGGAAACTTCATCACGCTGAAGCTTTTGAATTTTGGCCCTTGCCTTCAGGTTACTAAGCAGTTGTTCCAGTCTTTTTAGATTAGATATTCCAACTTCCAAATCACTTAGGGTGTTAAAATGTATAGAGAAGACCTTTAGCTTTTTACATCAACTAATCTATTGCTAAACCACCAGCAATCTCTGCCTCTCTGCAGATATGCTAACCTCCTGTCACTGCCTGAAAGGGGTTTAGCAGTTTCTAGGACACAGAATATACACAAGCACAGAACTTTGAACTGCTTTTCACTGTGGATTTCACGTACAATTTGAGGCTTGCAAGGCATTACCCAGATGAGGCATGACAGTTCTGCTTTTCCAACAAAACTAGCAATAACCACAAACTCAGAATGGCCTGGTGACCATCTGAGGTCTCAGCAAAACCCTGTGTGGTCAAATAAATCAGGTGTATACGTGTTGCCAGAGCTGACTGGTTTCACTCCACACTGCGGTTTCTGAACAGGCGCACCTCAATTCAAAGGCACAGGCACAGCTCCCTGCAGGCACAAACCACCACCCACAGGTCAGGGCACAGGTGACAGGAGCTGCTGTGTCCCTTAAGAATTTAAGGACTGCACAGTAGCTCTGTGATGGAGCCTTTCCAGGAGCAGGGAACAGCCATGCTATCAGGTTTTGTTCTTTGGACAGACATTTGGGAACACTTTTTCAGCACTAGATCAACTGCCTTGATCTTAGAGAGTTAAGATGCCCCATGTCCTCCTGACCCCTTCCTACTCAGCTCTGGATTTGGAATCTTAAATGCTTAAAAGAGAACGCATGTAAGGGCTCTTTGATCTCAACTGTTACAGACTAGCTTATAACTAAAAGCTAAGTCCTCCACATATTTTCTGGGAAAAGAAGTATATTTTGAAAGTGAGACTTGAGAAAAATAGTTGAAAAGCAGTTATTTCACCAAAGAACTGCCTGTACCCAGATAGCTCATGAAAACAAACCTGGCAGATTTTGTGCTCATATCACTTTGGCCCTGAACAGACACAAGCCTGCAAACATAGGGCAGTGTGGAGCACTCATTCTCCCTCTTCCAGAAGGAATGGAAAACACCTGATTTGGGCTGATATGCTGAACGCTGAGCAGCAGATACTCTCAAATAGCCTTTCTGGTCAGTACTCTTCATGAGGCATTTTATCTCTGCCTTTGGTCCTGCAGAGGAGGTCTGTCATGAAGGAATCAAGCTACTCACTTGCCCTCTTATATGTCATCTCCACAAGCACTATGATTGTCCCAGAACATTTCTATTATCTGTCTGTCAGAGCTAGAATGGAGAAAAGGAAAAACATGGTATGTTCTGTAAATTACCTCTTACTGAAAGGGTACCGAATGGTTTGAATTGTGTGTTGAACAACATGGTACAGCTTCTACATCAGGATAGTTTCTTTTTTATCTAGAGGTTTTCATTTAGGAAGAAAGCAGATACCAGTGGATCTGAAAGCCTTACTTTACAGAATATTTGTTATAAGACTAGATATAGGATTATGTTCAAAATATAGCATATTTTGATTTCCTTGTAACCAAATATTGCTACAGCCAACACACTGATGGTGACTAGACTAACTTTTCAACAGCAGTTTCACCCTCCTCTGAGAGGCACTTAAATTCCATCTCAGCAGATGGATGTAATTGCATGACACAGGTTTACACTTCCTCTTCACCTCCATGTGCTGTCATGAGAGTGCAAACTGCACTCCAGAGTGGGCTGTGCTGCCAAAGGGATGCATCAACATTCCTCTTGGACAACAGCACCTGCTTGACTGTTCCATGCAGCCCCGTGCACCCACATGTGAATTATCTGATGTCTGTGCAGTGCCTGTATCAATCTGGAAAGATGCTCAAATTAATTAGAATTGTAATTAGCAGGCAGGTGAATTTCTTCAGGGAGCCCTGAACATTCTGCTTGCAATGCAGTACAGTGAGCTAGAGCCTGACCTGACACCCAGTGAGGGGAACTGCCTCCTTTTGGGCAGGCCTACCCTAGAAATACCCTCACATCTCAGGATCTGGCCCTTGGAAACCCATAATAAGCATGTACATTCCAAGTCTGCAGAGGGATTTAAACAGCTTGTTTGGGAGCAGACTCTACTGAAACATTGCATCTCAATGCTGACATCCCCCGGGGGAAGAATAAGTAGGAGTTAGGATTTAACCTTTTGGGATGACAGTATGTGGCATATGTTTGAGGTAATCAGTGGAATTGCTGAGTGAAAAACTGTATTATCTTAAAATAAATGTGGTTCACCCAGAAAGGTATTCAAACTCAGCTTCATGTAATGTGAACAATTGTTCACATCCTGTAACATGCAACCCTGAGTGGTTACTAAAACAAAAAGGGATTGAGTGCCTCTAATTATTATGATTGTTATATAAACGTTTTGTTATCAATGAGCCTGCGGTGAATGCTCATGATATCTCATGGGTGCAACTATCACATTTACTGTCACTAGCTGAGCTGTTCTGATTAAGGGCCAGAATTTTTCCAGTAAATACACATCTCCCTCTCTAAGGACTAAAGAATAAATGAGAACTGAAAATGTAAGAGAAAAAGAAAGAGCTGTCCTCTGAGCTTCATTCTCTGCTCAGAATGTCATGTTTCTGTAAGTATAAATACAGTGGCAACAGAGCCTTTACCCCACCTCACAGGGACCCCTCTGGAGACCAGAGCCAGATCACTCTTGTGTTATCCATCACTCATGAACGAATTGGTACCACCTCCTATAGGCTGGGGAGCATCTTAGTGTTGTAGTGTTCATGGCACGTTCCCATGCTGGCACAGGAGAGAGAAAAGAACATCCTGTTCTTTTCCAGGCTGCTTGATAACACCTGTAAAATAAACTGAGTTACTTAAGCTACTCTGATGCTTAAACTTACAGCTGAGCTTTCCCAAATAGATTTTATGTCTCTTCAGAGGCAGACACTTAACACAGTTGGTTTATGTTTACTCAGCTGTCCCCATTTTTATTTTGGTTCATCAGCAATTTCTGGTCAAGTTTCCAGCCCAAGACTGTAAACGTTTAATCTTTGTTAGTGAACAGGACTAGAAGCAATCAAGTAAAAGCCATCCTCTTAGACAAAGTTTTGTAAGTTCTGGACATGGAAGTAGGTGAAAAAGGTCAGTTTTCATCTCATACTTTTTGTTTTTCAGATTTTGGAGACAACAAATCTTTTTCCAACCTCCTTTGAGAATTTTCAGTGCTGCCTTACCCTCTGGTTCTTCCTGAGGAATGTGACAAAGCAGAAAGAGAAAAAAATATTCCTGTTCTCTTCTGACATCTCCTGCCTGGCCTGTTCCCAGCAGGATGCACCAATCTGCTGTGCCCACTCAAGGCTTGGCAGGGGCTTTTCTCTCCTGTATTTCAATTTTTGCCCCATTCCTCCCAGATCAGGGTGGGAACAAACATCAGCATTTCCTATGGATTAAAATGCTGTTGTCTGGCTGGTGCTTTGGATCTCAGCACCTCTGGACCTTGAGAAAACTTGGCTGTTTTCTCATGAGCCATAATCTCAGCCTCTGTTTTGCACTGAGACATAAACACCCTGCTCTGCCTCAGACCCTGCCTCGAGTCATTTTCACTTGGCATTTCAGCCATTCACAAGTGCTCTCTTCTATCAATTTGAAATGTTTCGTTGCCATATCCCAGTGCTTCTCTTGCTGCTGCCCTCACTCCTGTCCAAAGTTTCTCTTCTTGCTAGTGACCCACCTTCCTCCTTCTCCATCCATTTCCTCCATGGATCTTCTGCACTGCCCAGTAAAACCTCATGGCAAGTTGTATTGATTTCATTCAGGCATTGCACAGTGTTTGGGAAACGTGCATGGCAACTAGAACAAGAAGCAGGCCTGTCATCCACGTCTGGAGCTCTACAAAATTCCCTGAGGTCTGGGAAGGTACAAACTACAGAGGAAGTTTTCTCTGTGCCTGGGGCACCGCCAAAGTCCACCTGGACACTCCAGCATCAAATTAGACCTGGCTCTATGGCATCTTCTCCTCAATTTAGGCAGGAGAAGGGATTTCACTTCCCTTCCTTTAATGTGAATCTTACAGGAACCATGTTTTTAAGCCACTATCTGTCCATCAAACTGCTGAAATTATCTGACAGTGCCAGAAGCTATCAGGAGGGAAGAGGGATGGACAGACACAGAGCCTGGACAAACCAGGTTCAAATCTGTTTTTGTACCTAAACTCATGAAAGTCCATTCTGTTTGGGGTATAGAAAGAGGTTTCAGGAGTTTCATCTTTTCTCTAGGACTCAGCAAGCCTGAGCTGGTTTACAAAAGTTGTTTACTGTTTCCTTCTGCAAATAAAGTTTCGTTTTCTTGCTACACCTCGGTGATGTATGTCCAGCAAACAAAGTGGCTGTTGCTGATCGATCTGCAGAGCTATTGCTTGTTGCTGTAACAATCAGTAGAGGAGCAGCAGGAGGTTGTTCACACAGCCTGTTCCCAGCACATGCAGCTCAGAGATGATGGGAAGAGATGGAGGGAGGGGCAATGGAGAGCACCGAGAAAAAAGAAGGGAAGAAAAAAGATGAACAGGCTTCTTGTTTCTTCTCCAGGTTCACAGTTTCCCAGGAAGGAGAGAAGCATGTTATCCCAGCTGCCCTCTGATAAACACAGCACAGACACAGGGATGCCAAACTCCTTTCCTGCTGGAGAGAGCAGGGCTAAAGCTAAAGGCAGCTGCTTCTTGAAGACGCATAAGAAGCTGTGGGGTTGTTCCTCCTAATAGCTGAAAAGGCCTCTCATGGGTCAGAAAGGAAGCATTTCAAATACCATCTCACTTTGATTTTCCATAGAGCTCTCTGAAGCATCGACCAGCAGTACACAGAAACTCATTCTGTGTAGTCAGAGCAGAACAAAGAGAATAGAGGCAGGAGAAAGCCAAAGGGAAGGAAGGATTGGCAGAAAGTGAAGCAGCTTCTTTTCTTACTGGAGTTCTCTATCTTGTAATTTAACCTACAGCATAACTGTGCAAATTTGCAGTAATGGCTGGGAGACCCATTGTGAGCTACTGAACCTTGTGAATTACAAAGTAATTGGAAAAACACAATGAAAACAAGGATTTGCACCATAAAGCATTCCTAGTTCCTTTATTGGGATGGCTATAGGTCTGGTTATTTAAAAGAACACTTTGCAGTATGCTGCCATACTTATGAGAGCATGCTTAGTGAAGAAACCAACAAACGCTGAAGCCCTAATAAAGAGAGATTTCCCTGTAAGCAAGAAGAGCAACACTATCACAGCAGTAAAGATTCTGTCTAGGAAGAAATACTTAGAGCCAAATGAGTTGTACTGGATTTTATAAGAGTGCAGGTTAATGAAATTATATTTGGGGTTCTTGTGCAAAAGCACTTAGTCTCAGGGAAGCCCGCTCCTCCTTGTGCAGGTGTCACAAGGCAGGGCTCAAACCCTTGCAGCAATTCCCTGCATGAGCAAGGAGCTTCCTCTGCAGCCACTCTTGTCCTGTAATCCATCAGCATCCTTCTTCCCTTCCAGTCCTGACAATCTCTTGGTGTGGGCCTGGACAACTTGGGTCCAGCACCAACTATAACACCAGGATCTGGAAAAGACCCTGAAGCTCCGATGGTGGCAGCACCTCCGTGGAGCCAAGAGCTGGAGTGAGGCTTCCATCCATGAGGAATCTGTGTCCAGGTGGGGTATCCTGTCACGGTTCCCACCCTGGCTGAGCTCCAGCCCCCGTGCTCTCTGCCCCTATGTTGGTGTGGGGTATGCAGGGCCACGAACATGGAGCACTGCCAGGACTGACTGTGCTTCTGAGAGCTGGGTGTTGCTGAAGATGCACGGTAAAAATCATGCAGAGCAGACAAAATCCTCTGCCATAACACTGACAGATGTCTCAATGACCATCTTATGAAGGGACAACAACAGGTAGAGTTCACCCCACCAGTTGCCTGCTGGGGTACAGTGGGGCTGCACGGGGCAGGCTGCACATTCAGGCATATCCCAAGCCCCCTGACAAGCCTGAGACCCATTGCAAAATGAGGAAAATCTTACCCTTTGCTTTGTCATTTCTGTCTACTTCCAGCTGTGATATTGATACTCACCCTTTACACACGCAGTAATGAATGAAGAACACGTACAAGATGATAAAGATGTTTATTTTTCTCTCCCTTTTCTTTTTTTTTTCCTCTGGGTCTGCTACAGATGTACTAGTTAGTGATGGATGTGTTTAATCCTTTCCCTTTTTCTAAGATCTATTGATTATTTACTAGTATTCTTTTAGTTTGCTGATTTCTATCTACAAAAGGGAATTTTCTAATATGTAGTATCTGCATTAATGGGATTTTGGGCATATATAAATCACCTAACCCTGATACTCATTGTTGAATATACATTTCTGAGGCAGATAACTGCCCTCAGACCCTTTCAAAGACCCTCATGATGCTTTTTAACCTCTTATTTTTTTTTAAACCCTCTCTGAGGATCTTCCCTTCTTCTCTCCTCCAGTGCAAAAACCTGCGAATGCTTTTGGCATTTGTAGAAACCAAATCCTTCTAATGGTTTTCCTGTTGATTTGCTTTGGGTTGTAGTTCAGCCACCTGAATTTTAAATCTTTATTTTGTCTGTGTTTGTGTTACATTGGTCAGAAGAGACAGGCTGGCCTTACCCCTATAGATGTCTGACTGCACAAGGGGAGGGTTTTGCTTTGAAATTGATAAAAATTCCCGTAAGTCTCTACCATTGAATATGTGCCTATTTTTCCTACTACATTTTCCTTTTATCATAGGATTATAAATATAATAAGAGGTTCAATATTTGCAGTGTTAGAACACCTTCCCCAGTCTTTTTTAATCAGCTTTATTAGTATTTGGCTACAATCCTGGTCCACATAAATCATCTGAGGCAGACAGTCGCTCTCAACCCTCTTGTGCAAATAAGGCACACTGACCTTTGAAATAATAATAATTTTGCATTTATAGATCTGTGTCTATCCTGAGGGATCCCACATCAACACCACCACCAAGATACAACAGCTGTCTGCTGGGGTTCAAGGATCTCCAGGGCACAAGCAGCCCTGCACAGCTCAAGGAGAAGCAAGATCTCAGGCACGGGAACCAACATAACCCAAAGGTGCCCATGAGTCTCTGATTCAGTCTCAGCAGAATTAAGTTCTCAGGCTTTCACTGAGTAGCTTCCACTGAACTCAGCTCTGTGAAGCACAGAGTGGATGAAAATAGGAGAGTTGAGCACTGGAGGAAAACGTCAGTGCCTTGGGTGGAGGCAGGGAAGGAAGAGGGGAGATGAGTCTTTGAGATAAGTCTTCCGAATGGCTGGAAGGGGAGAAGAGAAATCAGCTTGGCAGGTAGACAGAGCTATCCTATAAGTCACATTGTCCCCTGGGAAACATTTCTGCACCCAGAAGTTTGCCTATTCTTTCTAAATGCGACAATAAGAGATATTACCGCTTCCCACACATCTTGCTCCAAATAGAAATTAACTGAAATTGAGTGACAGGAGATTTGGTTTTCTTACAGCATCAGGTTTGCTACCTGACTCATGAAGTGGCAATACATCTTGGATAAACACTTTGGGGAGCACCAGTTTCTGCCAGATGGAGAAAATTCTGGCTCAGGAGTTGGTGATGCTTCTTAAAAGCCCTTCTATGATTTAGCAAATAATTCACCTTTAAATAAATTGTGAGGATGACTTTAGAAATACTGAGAGATCTCATTTTCAGTTAAGTTTGCTGCCTTCTCATAAAGTCCACTGAACATCCAGAGACTTTTCATTTACATAAAGAAGACATTGCCCTTCACGCAGAGGCATAATGGATGCTGTAAGGGTAGGAAAACATCTTTCCCAGTCACCCACAGGGAGAGTTGACTCAAGACGCCCACACAGCAGAAAGCAAATGAAGGGTTTCCATGTTTATATTGATAGTGCATCTGAGGGAAAGCAGAGGGAAAAGCTGTGATAAAGGCAGGCTTGGCTGGCTCGCTGCCGCGGTGGAGCGCTGGTACAATAAACACCTCCTTAGGAAGCCCCATGCAGCGTGGGTTGGTACTAAAGCACAAACGGAATTAGCCTTCATTAGGATGGGACTATCAGCCTTCATTAGGATGTGAATATCAAACCATACAAACAAACAATGTGTGGCACTTTCTCCTTCCTGACTGACATTTTGATCCATGAGACTGTAAGCACGGTCCCACCCAACACACTCAACCTGAATGTGTGTGTTCCAGATGTTCCTGGAGCTCCTGATGTTCCAAACCTCCTTACCTCTCCTGGTGAAGTAGGGCTGGTGCTACTAAAGCTGTGTAAAATGCAGCTGACAGCACCATCACACAGATCAGGTTCCAAACAGCTTAGAAGTTATTCAAGCTGTAGAAATAAAATTGTAGAGGTAGTTCTGCCTGCTGGGTGAAATTCAGGTGGAATATATATCAACATCAAGCATATAGCAATTTGATTTTGTCTGACTGGAAAACACAGAATTCAGAATGGAAGATCAGAAGAAAAATATGGCAAAGCAGGGTATATCATCAAACATCTCCCTAGTATTAAAAACTGTTTGAGGGTTGTTATTTCCATAAATCTAGACTCTAACTCAAAACACAATGTTTTTCTGCCCTGAGTGAGCAGCTTGGCTGTACAAGACAGACCCATCCTTTTCAATAGAACATCACAGGTGGGAATGCACTGATTTTCACCAAAGAAACACTAATAATACACATCTTCACTATCCAATGAATATAAGGAGAAAATAAACATTATTCAAAGTTTTTAAGTCTACACTGAAAACACTACTGATCATAAAAGTCTTCTGAATGTTTATACATGGAATTTTGTTTGTATATATTTAGGCAGAAGAACCATAATAGTCAGTACCTGTATATACCCACACATATAGAAAGCTTTGCAAGGTCTGGGTCTTTTCCTCCCAGCTCTTATCAACTCATATTGATTAGGAGGAAGAGGGTATTTCTGTCCCAAAAGCAAGAAAAAGTTTCTTAACTTTGACTGAACCAAGGACATACATTTTTGGTAGAAACGTACTTTGCTGGTAACAAATCCACTTGAAATTTTCAGTTCTGATGTTCTTTCGTAACACTTCAGCTAAAACTTCATCTTTTATGCTGAGCTACCACAGAGGACACTGAAATGACAATAACTCCTGTCTGTTAAGATCACAACCACTTTCGAGATGCACAGCTGAATAAAATGAAAGCTGCCCTCCTTTACCACCCAAGATGCTGCTGCATTTCAAAGAAGTGATAGCCAAATGCATACAAATGATAAGAACAAACTGTTCAAGAAATGATTCTCAGCAATGACTAATATTCGATAATAACAGCCATGAAATGAAAGCAGCATTCAGTTTTATTAAATAATTTTCCCCTGCCTCCACACTGAAGCATTAGGATGTGCAGCAGAGAGCTTAACTAAATTATCAGCTGAGAAAGAAGTGTTGGGAGCTATTACAAAACATATTCCCAGTAATGAACTTCAAAGTCCACGAGAGAAGTTGTTTTATAGATGTGGTAGGGGAGAAAGAAAAGCAATCCTAGTCAACAGCCCATGACAAGTGCAACTATCAAACTCCTCTTCTTCATTTTCCTTTGCAGAGCCCTTTGACTGCACAGGTACTTATTGTGCTGTGGTAGGAGCACAGGACAAACCGGGGGCTGACAGGCCAAGAGGATCTTAGGCTGTGTCTCACTGCATTCAAACCAGAATCCTTCCAGTCCTCATTCCCACAGAGGTGTAAGGGCTTATTGTTTATCCAGCAGGTAGTGCCTCAGCAGGGGCAGGCCTTGCAGTTGAAAAATGCTTCCCTGGCACATCATACAGAAGACAAAATTGTAGCCTAAAAATCACAGCCAAATCTACTTATTGCAGATGTGAAGGAACCACTGATGTCTCCATGGTACAGGGACGTTGGCACGGTGAGCTCTGACAATGGAGTGTGCCACCAGCACAGTGTCGAGACCCTTGGTTCTCATCTCAGCTCACAAAGACCCCAGAGGCTCCAGATCCCCTTTGCAATCAAGAAGGGAAGTGTTCCTGAAGCATCTGCTGTAGGCAAAACACCTTATGGTGTGGCCTCACCAAATGGCAGCCCCCACAGACAAATGTTTGCTCATCCTACCCCATCTCTGGAAATGTTCAAGGCCAGGTTGGATAAGACCTTGAGCGACCTGGTCTAGTGGAAGGTGTTGGAACTAGATGATCATTAAGAACTAGGTGATCTTTAAGGTCCCTTCCAGCTCAAACCACTTTTCTTTTTTTTTTTTTTTTTTTAACTTATTTCAATTTCAAAGCACAAAGGTCTACGTACTCAGGCTTTATCTTCATGACACTGTTTTGCTGGCAACTATTCTTAAGGGCTTTTCCTCCTTTCTCTTCATACTTGGATACTGGCTCTGGGCATCTGGGAAGAATAAAAGGCATGAAGGTGAGCAGCAATGCTCAACCAAGCCAGTGTGCATTTCAAGATACATGGTGGAGCTCCTTGCACAACACCAATGCTTGCTGCAGTAGGTCGAGTGCCTCACCCATGAGTGACCAGCACACCAGCAGAGTTACAAGGCATGAAGTACAGGGAACAGATCAGAGCCCTCCCAGTTCACACGAGTAAAGAAAAGAAAGGAACATGGTGCAAACAAGGTGGCTCACTCACTTTTGTTCCATTTTGTTGGGGCCAGTGCTGGCACCTCCTGACGTGCTGTAACTCCCACTGTTTAGTCATCTTGGAGCTAATTATACATCTGTTCCTAAGTTCCTTTGATCCATTATTTTTATGAGTAACTGAAAGAGTTCAGTCTAGCAAGATATTCAAAGGAAGACACCTTGTTCATGAGCTATAATTATGAGCCTAGAGATACCTGAGACTAGAAAATTTGAGCAAAAAAGAGATTGAAACCCAGATGCCATGTCTGAAAAGTGGTCAGCCACATTCACACTGAAATCATCTCTAACCTTCATACAACTAAACACAGGGTGGATTTATCAGTAATGGAGTCTCTAAATTATCAAGCACAGTGTTCAACCACAGGTTCTCAGGCTCCATGTGGGACACAGTAGATGGAACTTGTAGGCTATTATTCAAAAGATCAGACAAAACAGAACTCTGATTCCTGGACTTAATATCTTTAAACTGTTAACAGCATCTCCTGCCTAATGCTCCCATCCTTACTGAAGCCTCAGCAACTGGACAGATTAAAAGAAAAAAAAGAAAAAAAGACAGGATAAAAAATTAATTTACTACCTAAAAACATAAATTACAAAGCCTGGTATGTCAGAGACACTGCAGAAGACACACAACTTCAAATTACAGGCATGCTTTGATAAAATATGAAATACCAATTACTTTTTTTAGCTGTTCATCTTAGTCATTAATACCTGCTCTGGGATCTCTAGCAAATAAAGAAAAGATGAGAAATGAGCTCCAGTCACTGTGGCTGTGGGAAATTACAGTCTTTGCGTCACCAGCTTTCTTGCCCTTCCTGCTTTCTGCCTCCATGGATTTGAACTCTCGAGTCTCATTCTGATTAAACTCCACATGTAAACTCTGTCAGAAGCACCGGTTTACTTAGATTGTCTTGGTGAAAGAATTGGAAAAAAACCCAATGTGTGTATATCGAACAAGAAAGCCTAATTCATGTAAGGCTTCTGGCTGTGGCAGACCTGATGAGTTGGAGAAGCTTACAGATTTGAACACATCTGCCCAGCTCTCATGGCTGCATGCACAGCTCCAGGTGACTCCCCAAGCTGCCCACAGAAAGGGTGGATCATTCTGCAATCTCACCCCTTCCTCTAGCAAGCTTGCCTCATCTGAGCTGTCATCTAAGCCATGACTCTTCTCCAGATAGTTATGGGGCAAACTGTCTCTCCATTGCTACCCACAGAGCCTCCACAGTAACTGGTGACAGTGACAGAGGGAAAGCATTAACCAACCTCAGTACCAATGACAGAACAGCAACGGCATAAGTGCACTTCTACAACAGACCTGGGGATGCCTCCCCAGTGTTAAGAACATTTGTAAACCTTCTTCATAATTATTAATTACTTGGAAATACAAAAACCTAATCAGCTTACAGACCAGATCTGTCTTGGCCTATTTACACAACATGTTGTTTTGCTGCCAGTTACGGTGCCTGAGCTGTCACAGCAGATTTCCTTCCCCATCCAAGTATGGATGTGCAGTGACGGGCATGTTTGTGCTGGAGCATTACTTATGCAGGCCAGAAGGTCTCCATGTCCCCTCCACTTCTTCAAGGGCATCTTCCAGCTATAACTTCTCTGTGCTATAAATACTCAAACCTGGACTCATTTTCCAGCCCAGACACACTGGCTTTCAGGGTACAACAAGAACACACAAAGGTATGTAATGCACACAGACTAGAACAAACCCACCAACCAGCAGAATGGCCACAGACCATTTGAAAGGTTGCTTAATACCATTAGAACTTCATAGTATTAAAATTTCATAGTATTAAAACATCACATTTCATTCCCTTCCACTCCAAACCATCACAGCTTTTTTTCTAACACTGTAGAGCTGGTACTACCCTGTTCCAAACACCATCCCTCTTGACCTGAACTGATCACAGATAAAGCATGAGGTCCTTCTGGGTGGTAGCACTGGACTAGCATCATTCTGCCTGATACTGACTGCCTCCTTTTAGCTCCATGTCCAAAACCCAAGCTACGAAAATATTTGGGAGCAAAGACTGTTTATTTGTATCTGCAATGCTGATTTTGCTCAGCAGTAAGAAATCTACAGCTGGGAGACCAAGACTGGTCTTGGCAGACCTCTACCCTGGTCCTGGTTTGATTCTTGAGAGACATATCAGAGAAAGTGTGAAAAAGTGACATAGCTTAAAAGGTTTGGCTTTTGGTGGAGGACAATTCCAGGATTTAGATTAGCCCTACAAAAGTAATAAGACTGTGGCTTTTTCTTTTCTCTGGCAGCTCTTGAGTCTGTGTTTTTCTTGCCCCCTGACTGTGTTGCTGCTTTCAGTAGTTCTTTGGAGGGAGTGCAGAGATCTCTAACTAAGGTACATTAGGCTTTCTCAAGCCTAGTTTAGCCAAAACTTTGCCACAATTAGGTACTCTGATATGCCATTCCTGTCCTTTCCAAAGTAGCTACTTTCCTTTGTGCACATAGAGAGAATGTAGTGACTAAATTAGATGTTTAAGACAGAGCCATGAAATCCTTCATATCCCTCTCCATGTCCGTGTCTGGAAACAGTGTAGGTTAAGTATGGACCAGACATCTCAGCACAACTGCATTCTTATTTCCAACAAGCCTGGTTTTCCTTTCACAGGAAAGATGGATTGCCATAGATTTATAACCACACAGACACATTTATGAGAATGAACAAGGAGGTATTTTCTCCTCTCATTTTGGTGTACTTACTCTTTCCAAGGATTAACAGACGTGCCAATAAAGACTGCATGGTCAGTGCACTCACTCGCTCAGTTCACCAGGCACCAAATCACCTCCCAGCATTACCTTCAGGTTTGCTGTCTCTTCATTTTATGACTCTTTCTCTTTTCTTGGCTGATTTGTGCCTTATGAAAACAATATGCAAATTCCTTCAAATCTATGTCCCAATTCTATCTAAATTCATCAGCAGGCTTTATTCTGTTAGCTTGTTTTTCCTTCTCAGAGAATGGCTTCATCATAGCTTTCATTCACAAAATAGATACCATCTCCATCCCAGAATGTCTTTACATACAGCAATATATTCTGTCTCCTGCAGAGCTCAGACATCAGAAGCGTTCTCAGGGAGGTCTTCAAGCAGAGCTGCCTCATTCCACAGCCTGACTGGCTGCACTGCTCAGCCACACTTGTTATTGTGCCATCACACTGGTCCTGGGTGCCAGGACTGTGCTGGGTACACATGTGAGGATGGTGTTGGATGTTCCATGAATTAAAATATCTGAACTCCACTCCTGGCTTTACTGCAGTCTCTCATAACCTTGAGTAAGTCAGTTTGCTGTTCTTTTTCTGCTCTACTGTTTTATTTTTCAGGTAAAAGGTCCCTTGGGAATGGATGTGTCTCCCAGTGCATTGAGATACCAGTGCCCTAAGCTGTTAGATCACAGGCTTAACTTGGCAGTACACCTGATTAACAAAGAAAATAGCTGCAAGTAAATGTTTCCTATCAGGACTCACTTAACAATTAACATTTTATAACATTCTTTTTGCATGAGAATTGTCTTTTTCACTTGAAATTAGACATAAGAAAAACTGTCCTGAAGCTCAAGAGACTTGGATTGATTTGTCATTAACATCCACAGGGACGTATTGCAAGGTCTGGTTCATATGCTGCCTATCATCTCCTGACTGCCGCACCTCTACAGCAGATGGGCTGGACTCCCTTGAGACTCACAGCTATGTTTCAGGCCCTGATATAGCTCTAGCAATTGTTCTTAATCCTCTAGGATACCTCTGCCTTTTGTTTTCTAATGCCTTCTGAGAGAACATCATCCCCTGCATACCTCCTTTCTGCAGTGATTTGACAAAGCAGAGTAGCAGTCCGTGTCCTACCTCCTGTTCGCAGAGACTTTGCTCAGAGGTCAATGTTCTGCCTGGTAATTTGTTTCCATCAAGGCTTTTTTGTTTACTGCCTAGGAAAAGTGTCAGTGACAAACCCACTGTTTCATTAAAATCCAGGGAGCATTAGTCACAAAAGGGCACTGTCATTAAGTGGAATTATTGGAAGTATGTTCATCTCTCCCAAATGCACAATAATATTTTCTTACTGTGACTTACACGTTACAACAGTGGCTCATGGAACAGGTTCACACCTACATATCTTAAGGCAGACTCTTCTAGCTCACTGTGGGTGATTCCTAAAGCTGGTAAGAAAGAAAGAAATTAGATTTCAAGGGCACTTTTTGAAGATATCCTAAAAGGCCTTTTTTTTTTCTGTGGATTACTGCAGGTTCCTGGAATTGTGCTCTCCATGAAGGCAGACAAATTGCAGCCTGAAGAGAAACAAGCAAAACTCTGCAATTCAACAGAGGAGTCAGTGCATAGGAACAACCAATACATAGGAATGAAACTCTTGTTCAAACAAGATCATTAATTTCACAGGCAAAGCAAAGTGCTTGTGATTTAAAGGACTTTCTACTGTATATCACTTCCAGGAGCCCAGGTGGTGAAGAACTTCCAACACTTGTTCCCAAGACAACCTTCAGCAGTGACTTTGGAGATGACTGCTTTCTTCCTTTCTTTGAGGATCCTGTGACCTTTAGGATTTTAGCATAAAAATTACGCCTTCATTCAAGATGTAGCCTATAGGAGCCTTTTTTTCAACTCATAAGGAACACTTAAACAAAACCAAAATAATTAATACACCACTGGGACTTAATAAAACCACCAGCACTAACCACAAACACGCAGAAACTCTAGAGCTTACCTGCAGAAGCAGGTGGTGTTAGCTCACTGAGTTGGTCCCTTATAGACATCCACAAATACCATTTAAATCATGTACTATCCTTCATCAAAGGGTGAGTAATAACGGGTTTTGGTTATGTGCTTTGGTCATTTTCATTATTGCATTATCTCTGAGGTGTGTGGAATGTAAGCAGGTATATTAAGCAGTTTCCTGTATGTGGGCCAGTAGAGCAGCAGCTTTTAGGAAATCCTGAATTCATGATCTGGAATCACATCTCTGTAAAAGACTCTTTGATCACATGTAAGCAAAGGAATAACCATTTCATGTTCTTTCCCACAGCTGGTAAATGAGGAAACCTCATGATTACAACCTCAGGGACCTTCTTAACTGGAAACAGAAGAGCTGCAACAGAAACACTGCCACACGGTGTGTGTAATCTTCTTAAGCACTCAGTAGGGGTTGTCTCTGATTCCAGAAAAATGCTCTTGACATAACCTACAGATATTTTAAAGACAAATGCCAGTGTTCTTAAAAGTATTATAAACCTTTGCTGCCTACAGCTTGGCATTTACTCCAGCCACACAGGAAATCTTTTCAACTGTCTGAAGGAGTTTAGGAGAGAATTAAGATAAACTCAGCTGGCACATTCATCTCATGGATCTCAAGTAAATCCGGGACAGCAAGAAGAGCTCACAGCATGGTTATAAGGCACTCATTGCTCACAGTGCACCCACCCTACAGGAGATCCCTTTCAGTGTGATCCAATATCATAACAGTTAGTGCGTATCCTCACTCCTGCTCTTCTTGGACACACTGAAGTATCTCCTGAGTCCAGTAGAGTTATGTCTCATCCCACCAGCAACCTCACCTCTCTGGGGTCTACATACCCGAGCCACAGCCACAGCCATGCCCACGGCACACACAGACCTTTCCATCAGTTCAGCAAGCAGGAAAACATTCAGGCCTGGCTCACCATGGCCCTTGTTAGGAGACAAAAATATACACAGGTGACTGGAAGTTACTTCACCTCCCACTCTGGAGTCCCTACTCTCCTACCAAATCCCCACTGAGGACATTTCTGCCATCCAACATCAAAAGCAGCAGTACAGCAAAGTTTTGTGTCCTGCTGATGGCAGATGAAGGTCTCCAGAAAGAGATTTTCCCTTTGTCTAACTTAAAACTGAAAGGCTGGATTTCCCCAGCACCTTGGAACAAGTCAGGAACAATTGCCTCAATGCCAATGCAGTTACACCTCTGTGAAATGAGAGCTGGAGGGGCTGAGAGTGAAGTTCTTCTATGCCAGGGAACAGCTTTCAGCAGCCCTTCCCCTCAGGGATATTCTGCACAGAAAATTACAGTGGTTCCAATGGCCACAGAGGCTGGAAACTGCATTTCTGCCTTACTGCATAGAGGGGATCAATATCAGAAGTCTGAACTATCAAAATAAGCAAAAGTCTAAATTGTTTAAGTAACATGAAGCAATCGAGGTGAGAGTTCTCTGTGAAAAAATACTCAGGCACAGCTTGAGTTCATAGAAAGCATATGATGGAATGAAGATATGTGGCCTGTCTGGGGAAAATCAAAGCCTATAATATCTTTCCAGAGTTTGTAAAGGACATTTTCCTCAGGTTCTAGACCTAAATACGATACACAGAATTGTTTAGTTCACTTCTGGGTATTAGGAAGCCTTAGTGTACCTATACTCTTGGGGGGGAAGGTTTTGCTACAATCTAGATCTTATAAAATCATGCTGCTTAAAATTCTTAAAACTCCAGTTGAATTTCAGACAATTGGAAAGTTAAGTAAAATTATATAGGTGCACTTTCAGACTGGGCACAAAAGGTCAGTTACAAACAAAAAGCTGCACCAAAATTGACTTGATGTTTTTTCTTCTAAAGCTGCCTTGAATGTAATATACTGTAGCACCATTTTACACTGCTGAGAAGCATAGAGATAAACTGTGCTGGGGTGATAAAAAATTCAGACTTCTACAAAGGTAAAGGAATAAATATTGATTGATACCTATTCTACAGAAACATACAGGAATTCCAAATATGAGAGAAATTAACAGCTGCAACCTGCTTCCTTACTATTTTCTGCTTTTTAAGGTAAATCAATGATAAAAGATGGTTTTCCCTTCCAATATTCCCAAAACCTGGATTCACATTTCTCCAAAGAAGGTGGATGGGAAATGGAAAGGAGACGAGGAGTTGCAGAGGGGAAAGTCTTCCCACTGTTATTTGTAACTTTCTTCAGCTGCCTTGCCTGAGACACAGCAGGTCTTGCAGATGCAGCTGCCCAAATACTCACCTGAGCCCAGGTACAGCCCCAACAAGCTGTACAGGCAAAGGAAACCCTGAGTTTAGAGGTACTGAAACACAATTTCCCCTCCCACTGCCATAATCAGCCATAGTATGTCGGCCACAGAGTAATTCTTCATTATGCACCCAGGAGGGAGGTGCAGATCATTCACCTGTGTGCTCAGACTTCACAAAAGGAGCATAAATTTTCATTTTAGCCCTAAAGAGACAACTTTTTCTTTGAAGTACTGAATGCTTCAGTGGCTTCACTTGAAATCCTGAGCATTCAGCAGCACTTCTCAGGGTCATGCAAAGTTTATCTTTCCAAATCACTCAGTGCATCTGTAATCAAACTGTATCTTGGCTGTTGTCCTTGGGTTTATATCTTACTGTCTGTCACTTCCTTCACAGGTTTAGAGGAGGTCAAAGCCCCTGTCCTTCACATCTTCTCTCACTGAAAACATATAGTTAAAGCCAAAAGACAACTGATGGAGCTTCTCACCTGTGACTAGAGGATTTAAGGTAATTTCACATAACACATAGAATGTTTTCCACTGTGGTTTGTGTTCAGCTGCCAAGTGGTTACTCATGCAAATTTGCTGTCTGATAGGTAAAAGCATTTCAAGAGATGCACTCAGTACCCCTCCAGGTCATTATATTAAAGGCTGTTATGATATCTCTGATTGAATTCAGTTCTTGCTGTGAAAGCTATTGGGTTAATCAAAATATGAGGGAGTCTACCATCCATTTTTAATTAATAGCTTACAAGCTATGGTGTAATCAGTAAAATTTCATCAAGGTTACATTTAAGTGCTCATTCCATGACCCATGAACACAACTTTCAACTGAGGATTGTGCAACAGTGGCAGCAGATGAAGGCTGTATTTCCAAGCACCAAAGAGAGAGTTTCATGCAGCACTGTAACAAAGTGGCCTTGAGCTCACACAAAAGCTTTGAAACAGAAAGGCTGCACTGTTTCAGAAAGTATTTAAAATTGTATCTAATATTAAGCATATATTTCTGTCCCATTACAAGAAATGCCTTTTAAACATATTTTAAAACTAAATATACACACGAATAGTTCCCTGACTAGACTGGATTTAATTAAACACTTACTTTTCTGAGCAGGGGTCTGAGTGTCTAAGGAAAGCAACAGCATGGGCAATAGCATCCAGAGCCCATCTCTGTGCAGATCTGCTTTTTGGCCATACCCAGCCCCAGCCCCTGTCTTTGTATTATCCTGAAAATACCTCTTCAGAAACTTGTTTTGCTTATATCAGTCATTTCATCAACCTGGAGACAGCTGCCACCTTCTGTAAAGTGAATGACATATCTGTAGGCTGGAGACTAATGTTTATAATATCTTCAGTGATTCACAGGAAGAATTAAACATTCTGTCTTACAGTGGCTTCATCAGCCATTCACTGCAGGTACTCCTCAGGTTCAAGGATGGCTCTCTAGAAGTCTGAAGTAACTGTTTATCTTTAAACATAATTCTTACAGGTAAGAAAAGTTCAGAAAAAGTTTACAATTACTCACAGTGAGAGGCTGGGAATATGATCGTCATACAGAGCAGCAGGACAACAGGCAGGATGTCTGTAGGATGACTAGTTTTGCTGAAAAACTGGATCTTGTTGTGACTCCACTTCAGATAATCAAAATACTATTTCAGTCTGAGAACTGCAACCCTGACACCCACAATGTGATAAAGCTCCCAGGTGGTGCATCCTTAACAGCACTGGCTGGTTGGGCTGTACAACTCCCTGAACCCAACAGCACAAGGTCTCTAGTGCAGAAGAATGTGCTATTGTAAGAATCAGCCTTAGAAAAAGAAACCTGCAGAGAATTCCCATTCACTGTAAAAGGTGCTTTCACACTATGCATGTTTATGGGTTGTGCCAAAGAAAAAAAATGCTTGCAATTGAAGAAAAAAAAAAAATGGGAGGTGAAAAATTCAAATTGCTTTGAAAAGCAAATCAGATTCTGGGTCCACATACTGGGAGATATTTAAAAAATTAAGCTGATAAATAAATATTGCAGTTGATTTCAGTCATGGACTAAAATCTCTCTGGCGTCTGGAGGAACTTAAAACTCATCAACTCTTTTGGAATAAACACTGATACTTTTCCTCCAGGTTCAAAGAAACTGGAGAGTGATACCAACTCTACATTCAAACCAGCCCAGGAGGTTTAGGCAAAGGTAGCTATTATCTCTGTATGCAAAGCATGTGCATAACAAAGGAGATGTAAAGAGAGAATCTTCCACCTCAGTAAAATTTTATGAGAACACGATAAACAGTAAAATCTTTATCTCAGACACCTTATGCAACATCCTTCTCATAGCAGCATTTTTCTCTCTGATTGGATTTACAATATTCTTATTCAAGAAACAATTCTTTTAAAAATGCTAAATTTGCAGGGCTGCATCCTCGTTTCCCTGGTTTTTTGAAAAACAATAATTCTGTTTGAGAGTTGTTAATGTTTTTTGGCACTCCTGGTGTAGATCAGGTAACATACAGCATGTTTTATTGGCCCAGTTTTAAAAGTCTTGAAAATCAACAATTTTTACTGATTACAGCTTGGTTTGGGAAAATGGGATTTTTATTTAAGCAAATAGCAAATCTCCCAGCTACTCTGCAGTGTAATATTGAGGCTTAGATCTGACAGTGACTGTGGGTTTTTATTATTAGGAACTCATTTGGACAATATTGACTATTCCTAAGCTTATGATGCATAAATCCAAACAAGTGCCAAGTACAACTCCAACTTATTTGTAAATAAAACCAAAACCACACTGCCACACCTCCCAGAAGATTGTACAGCAGCTCCCAGCACTGTATCATGTATTGCTTCCATGTCTCAGCACTGGAAAAAGTACTCTGTCACCTGTGACTGCAAAGATAACCTTGAAAACGCCCCATATCAGGGCAGTAAGTGGGTATTAAACCCAGAAAATGGCCTTTATTTCTACATTTGGAATTTTTTAAGTCAGTCCCATAATTCCAGTATCTCACCCAGAACTGGCCAAAAGTTTTAAAGAAAAGGTTTTGTTCCAATAAGAATGGTTTTATCAACGTTAAGGGTTCTTGTATCACATGACATTTTCCACATTCCCATTCTGAAACAACAACGAAAAATAAAATAAAAAAAAAGTGGGAATTTTCCAAATCCTGAACTTTCAATGAGTTTCCTGTGGTACGAGATCAGCATTTATATTTCCTAGCTCATTCCCCACCAACATCAGAGTGCAAACCCATTCCCATCACCTCTGAAGACCAGACCAGCAGTGAGCCCCTTTGTGCTCACATGCACTTACCAGCCCCTCAGATGCTGACAGAATGGATAGCCCTGCCAACCCCTTGTGAAAAATGGTGTCAAATTATGGACACAAGAAAACTTTGGGTTTTTTCTCTGTCAAAACTTATCCTGTTCCTTCTTTTGCATTGATTTTTCCATTTTCCCTAGGAAAACCAATAAATCTTGGCAGCCTGACAAGCATGTAGAGCAAATAATTACCTGTTTGATCTTCTCTGCTACGGACCTGCTTGTTAGAGTACCTTTGAAGAATGTTTATTTGTCTGGAAATATAAACATACTTGAGAATATGATTTTCCACAAAACTTTCTCCTGGGTAGTCTGATTCCTGATATTTCTTCATCTCCTGGATTCTCTATCACATACTCCAGCAGTACTGATCAACATTGGCCACATCCTGGTGCCAGTAGTTACAGTGAGTTCAGGTTCAAGTGGGTTTGATTGCTCTAAAACAGATTTCCGTATCAGCTATCAAATTCAGGAGAGGTGGTCGTGGGTTTTTTTTCTCCTCTCCTGGAAACTGCCTTTTTTGTTTCTTGCTTTCTTAAAGCAGAGAGAATATTCCTAAACTGCCCTTCCCTTTTCTGCAGCAGGTGACTGATCCTCTTTTGAGGAATTTGGTTTGAAGTTCAAAAGTAAATTGCCATGGAAATGGCACCTGCAGGTGCTTGCTCAGAGCTGGACACTCCTGCTGCCAACCCTAAAGGCTCCCCACAGGATTTATTGAAGAATGATAAATGTTAGCTCGCTCAAGACAGAATGCAAACATTATGCAGAAGTTCTGCAAGGAAATTGGTTTCCTCTTTAAAAAAAAAAGAAAAGAAAAAAGGTTCATTACAGAGCTTTGGGAACATGTTTATTATTTACTACAAGCAATACAAAGCTCACCTTGGACTTGGATAGCAGTTTAACCTGAAGATTAAGCTTCCCACTATTTCAATTTTGCAGTTGAATAAACTTTGATGTGGAGAGAGGACATGGGAGACCCACCTGCTCTCTGTGACCTGCATGAGGAAGGTGTGTCCTCAGCACCCATCCTGCCTGCTGTTCCTGCTAAATGGACATGAGGGGATGCAGCCAGCCCAAGGGATGAAGCCAGCAGAGGGCACAGCCCACTGTGAGCTGGAAACCACTGGCAATAAGCACAGCTTCTCCCTGTATGGGCACCAAGGATCATTCCTGATGCCAAACACAGCCTTGGCTTTTGCTGGAACTTGCCGGGCTGGCTTGGTCTCACTGCAGCACTCCACAGGCAGCTCTGCAGACTTCAGGGATCAGACTTTGGGGCAGCTGAGCAGGCTGGCAGGAGGTGCTCGAATCATTCAGGCAACTGCTTTGACCAGCCAAACACTGCTCTTCTCTTTTTCCCTCTTTTGTGCTCACGTCGCTTCCCAGTGTGGCTGGGTCTCACGGGAAGATTTGTTTGGCTTTGGTTTTTTGTGAAAACAATCTTCACGAGCTGTTGAGTACGACACTTTCCTTTGTGGCTGTGCTGACACTCATGAACAGGAACCCTTCAGCCTGAGCCTGAGCCGTCCATGCTCCGTATGGGAAGGGTGGGAAGTCCTGCCCCTTCCACTCCCGCAGTGCTGCGGGCAGCTGATGCTTCTATCCTTGGAAAGGTCAAATGCCTCATAACAAGAGCATTAGAAGCTCTGCAGAGCCCAGGCTGAGCCTGTAACTCGCTGCCCACGCCGCGGTGTGAATGCAGATCTGCCGTCCTGGGGAGCCACAGCCACGGCGCAGCAGCCAAGCAGCTCCGGTCCTTCCCACTCTGCCACGGCGAGGACAAGGTCCCACACCCACAAAATCCATTTATTCCTTTGATGAGGGAGATAACCAGGAGAGGAGAAAGGTAGGAAAAACAAACCCGACCTTCCGACATTTGTGATGCGCTGACAGGAATGCCAAATGGCAAGAAGTCCTATTTTTAAAAGGCATCCTGCTGGTGCTGTCGGACTGCACTGGTGTCAGCAGGAAGCCACAGCAGCTCCCTGGCTCAGCTGGCTCTTCCATGCCACAAAGCTGCCTCCACAATATGTCCCTGGAGCAAGAAGATGGGCTACCACCTAAACTCACCACAACAACCTACCCCTCTGTTTTAAGGTCAGTCTTAGGGAAATTGAAGTTTGTAGTTAAAAACAAACAAACCAAAACCAACCAAACAAAACAATCCAGTTTTTGTTTTATGTCTGCATGCTTGAATTTAGCCATGACTGATTCTGCAGAGGAACTCCAGATGTGGACAGGACAGAAACAGAGGAAGGCAGAACCAAGATGCCAATAAACAGCCAAGGCACACAAAGGCTGTGACACGCTCACAGAAACATGGAAGGATTCAAAGAAGCTTTTGTAATAGTAGCTTCATGGTCTTACATTGCAAATGAACAGTTATAAGGAAACTAACATTTTCTTAGGCACTCCAGGTTAAGAATATATTTTTAAGACTTCAGATTAATGAGATCTATGCACTCAAAGCAGAAAAAATTCTTTTTTAATTACTCAAAAGAAAAACCCAATAATTAATAACCACCAGAAATAATAAATCAGCCAGTGTAATCTCATTTCCATTACTCCTATTAGCTGAAAAGATTGGTAGATCAAACCCAATTTAATTCTTCCAGAAATAAATACACTATTATTTTTAGCCTCATTTCCCAAGACTGCAAAGTCAATGTGCTCAGGCTGCCTGCCTGTTTGTCCACTCTGATAAGTTTGGAGCCTGCTGGCCAATTTCAACTTGAATTAATGAAGATGTAGTCACAGAGATGCTGGTGTCAGACCTGTTTTGTGACCAAGGTCTGGCCAGGAAGGACTCAAATGAAAGCCCCCACTTTGACAGGCAGCAACAACACAGTGTGAGATCTACTGACCTCATGCACAGATGTGGACGGGCATACAGAGAGAGGGAATAGAGAACCACACATGAGGATACAGACAGGTCACAGAGGTATTGCATGGAGGGCTCAAAGCAAGCCTTTACTCACCAAATGGCCAGTAAATGTATTTGTGATTTCATATAGGATAACTTATCACCATGTTTATTTATTTATCCTCAAAACATCAAATTAATGTAATACTAAAAATATTCAGTTATCTCTATGCCAAAAAAGTATTTTTGAAAATTTCCTCAAACTGTCCCTAAATTCCCACAAACTGGAGGGATAATCCTTAACAAGCTGGCAAGCAGGTTGTGTGCTCTGAAAGAAATTCCCAACCAGTCACTTACAACATATTTTATATTACCAAAATATTTACTGAAAGGATATGATGCAATATCTCCTTCTGTTTGCAAAACTCTCCTAAGGCCAAAACTAGGTTATGACTTAAAAATAACGTGCACCACATTAGAAGTCAATGTAATATTCCCTGACCAAGACCCAGTTAGCAAGTCATGAGGTGTCACACTTCTATTTTTAGCAATAGATTATGTTTTTTCTTGGGCATTGACAATGACTACTTTCTTTATGCATCAATTCTGTAATGTGACCATCCATTTACTAAATAAGATGTTTTATATACAATCCTGTGACAGTGATTATGGCAAATACACAAAGCTGATGACCAGCATTATCCAGAGGTTGGGTGTGCCTTGGGTAAACAACAAACTTCTCCCAGGTGCCTCTTTAGCTGAAGTAAATCAGCAAAAAAGGGATGACAAGGTGGATCACAGTCACAACATAGGAGCCAGCTACTCCTACAGTCACCTCTACCTTCTCCTTGCTCAGAGCATTTGTGGTTGACAGGGTTGGACTTGTACCAGGAGAGAGAAGTCTTTGATCAGTCCAGCAGGAAGGAATGATCAGAACCCACAGAACATCTCAAACCTCTGCATTCAGGGCAAAGACAGCACTCACCTTGAGCGTTGAATACAGTCCAAAGAAATAAATGATGAACAGGCCAGGAGCAAGAGGGCAGTCAAAAAAAAAAAAAAAAGGAACAGTACAATTGTTTGGATCTTACCATTGAGCAAAACGGGCAATGAAAAGGTATAAAAGGTCCCAACCACCAGGAAAACAGTAACAATCCCAGCCTCAAGTTGATTCCCAGTCTGCCTGAGAGGAATGATCTGGGCAGGGACCATGTTGGGGACAGTGGCTGGCTGGATTTTCTCTGCCTTGGCTCATTACCAGGGGATGGAAAGCCACTGTGAACACTGCGTGAGAAACCTCAAGAAGAAATAACAAAATCAGCATTTACAAACTCACAGGGAAATTCTTCATAAGGACCTGTCACATTTCCACTCGAAGCCTGCTGCAATACAAAATGGCCTTTTGTATTTGCTTTATTTTTCTTCGTTAATTCTGATGTTAACCATTATCACATCCTGCTTTCTGTAGTAATTACAGCAGACAAAAGAGATGAGCCTGAAATATCAATGGATGCAAGTAGCTCTTGACTTTAGAGAGCTCCAAATCAATTCTTTGTACTGTGAGCTTATCTTGAGCAAAACAAAAGAAATCTGTTAGAAACCAAATGCAACAGAGAGTGCAATGTAGGCTGGTAGGTACTATAGATGAGAGCTCTGGCAGTCCTTTGAGGAGGACACGATACATTAGTGTACAGATACCTCATCCCTTGCTACATGAACGCACTGGACAGTGTAAGCTCAGAGCACAGTGCTCAGCCCAGACCCAGCATGATCAATCCCACAACAGCTTAAGCACATGCTAAGTGGATTACCTGGCCAACAAGCCGTTTCACATGGTGCCAGCTCACCTTCAGTTGCCTTCAAACATGGGACAAAATGTGGGCAATAAATTCCAGGATGCTGGCATGACATCCTGCATGACACCACAACACTGAGCAGCTCTAGCTCTGTCGAGGCCATGCACTGTGACCAATTCAGGCTCATTTCTTTTGGCTTTGTGGAGCATTGGACAGCTAAACAGCAACATGCTGAGATGCTCTAAACCATCCTAGATGGGGCTAAGACAAGGATGTGACTGAGAAGCCCTCCTGGCTAGGTTTTGGGATTGCTCATACAGCTTTACCAGGTCTATGTTGTTTACCAGCTCTTTGTTATCAGAGACATGCACATCTGTGACAAAGCTGGGCACCCAAAGCTCATGGGTGTGATACTGTGCTGCTGGAAGCATTCATGTCTCTTGGCCCTCCCCTTCAGCACCTGAATCTACAGCTTGCAGTTCAAGGCTCCAGATATTCAAATCTATTAAATTCACTAGTGACTCACCAACAATCAAGTATTTTCCTGCACTCATTAGCCAAGTAGGATATACACTTTTCAAAAAGTAAAAACTTGTCTTTCCTTGACACAAGGGAGTCATGCAATCACTTAAAAATAAGTAGATAATCCCTAAAAAATGGTGGCTTCTTTTACAGTTGCTCTTCTAGACTCTAGACTGATGTATAATGGCTTTACTAGCTGATTGCAAGTAAAATCTGTTCTAAATGGAGAGGAAGATGCATAAGCATCTGTCAGAAAAAAACGCTTTTTTAAATCAAATTTATCAATAATTTAGTCCATGTTTAGCCTGCAGCCCCTTATTCCACACAATCTTCATTCACTTTTACTACTAAGATTTCATTAACTTTTAGTACTAACATTATTGCTCACCAGAGTCTAAAGCAAATGAACCTGGGCATGGAGAACACGTGTATGTTTTTATCCCTTCCATGGTGCGGCATGCATAAAAGGAATGTGGTTTCTGTTTCTCTGCCTTCCTGCGGGAGTCACTGCTCCAGAGAAACCTATCACCTGGTGAAAATACCTCATTCCTTACCTTCTTATTTGCTTGTAGCTCTGAGAATAAAAGCAACAGACATTTGCAAGACAGCCCGACTTCAAACTGCCCTAGTGCAGGGGGCAAACTCCTCTGCAGCTCTTCTGCTCCCTATGGGAGAGATTTCATTAGCACTAGAAAACCTAGCAACAATTTCAGTGCAGCAGAGCTATTATAAATTCATGAGAACAGAGCACATCTCAGACTGGGGCCTGTCTTGTAGGGCAGTTTTACATGTCATCCATGTAAGGCTTCCCAAGGGACCATCTCTTTAGGAATAAGAGCACACTGCCATTGCCCCTGGGTTAGGGAGTGTGCCTCCTTCTGCCTGTTGCCAGTCTCCAGTACTGCAGGAATACCATTGATCAGAGAGAATGGCTCCACATGGCAAAGTTGGAGGGAAACATGCAAGGTGCAAATTAAGCTGAACAGCAGTGGAAGCCTTGCAGTGCTCTGGCATCCCCTTGCAGCAAATTCTACAAGGATACTTGTAAATGACTTGGAGTTATTTTAGCAGGAATGATCTAATAGTCAAATTGGTTTTGCACAGATCATTATTATAATTGGTAGCATGAAAAGGATGAAGAATTATGCTTCCTCCTGAGCCTCCTGTATTTAAGTTAATTTCATCAGGATAACCATTACCTGGGGGTACCCAGCCCTGTGAAGACCTTTATTTTCATGCATTACTGAATTATGTTTTAATTCCTTTTTATCAGTGAAGGAAATACTATGAGGAAAGCCAAGCACACATAGATAATCTGGGACCCTGCACCCAGCTTTGCCAGCTGCCTCCTCTAAGGAGCTCCTGTGCTTCATGCTGTCCCCATGCCTGAGCAGCCTGATGATGAGCTAAGCTTCCTTCCACATCTAAATTAACAATTTTGTGTATCATTACCTGGGCTTAATTTATTCTTGATCTTTGGCTTCTTAATACAGAAAAATGCAATAATAAGGTTCCAGCCAGAGGGCTGGCTTTGTCCATAGATCATTCAGAATGTTTTTCTATTCCAAATCTGAAGCCCTTAAAAGCACTCCTACTCCATTGCATATTGAGTCCTGTGAATGTTTCTTATCTCATCTCCTTGTCTCATTCTGTCAGAGACCCTCCCTGTTGGAAAAAGTCATCAGGTCTTTGAATAAGGAGGAACAGTTTCTTTCACTTGATTAACTGCATTACTTAATGCTATCAGCTGTATTAGGGGACAAGAGCATGAGACAGGCTATCAGGGAATCAAAGTCAGTCACAGCCACACAAATCTCTGCAGCAGCACCATGAGGTTTGAATAATCAATTGCACATTCCCAGGGAGATTGCCTCCAATAATCAAAATATTTCTTGTAGCTTTCAAAGGTGTTGTGCTTGCACAGTAGATTGACAGTAGAGACAAAAAAATCCTACAGCATCATTTTTCATATTATTTTCAGAGCTTGAGATGGGTAAGGTGCAAATTTTGAGCAATTCAGAGATGAGAATTTGCTATTAAGAAGAAGATACATGTAAATACTAAAATGAATGACCTTAACTTTGCCTCTTTCCAGGTGTAAGTGGGCAGGAGAGGATCTATTGCAGAGCAAACTCTCAGCCACCTGAAGCCTGAGAAAGTCCTGCCTGGCTTTTTACTAACTAGTAACTCAGAGAGGTGTAAGCCAATGCTAACCTTCTCAGTGGTTGCTGGGTATTTGAAAGAGAGCTGCCCACCGCACCAGGGAGGTGTTTCAAGTCCCAGGGAACCACATAGTGATGCCAGTGGAGGTGTTGGACATGGGACACAAATCCCACACTTTTCCAGAGCCCAGATGAGAGTCCCTGCAGCACCTGGCCCTCCTGCCCCAGCTGACTGCCCTAGAGATGAGTTCTTGGTACCTTCAGCTCCTGAACTGCTCCCCTGGAGGGAGGGGCAGAAGCTTTGCTGGGGAGGAGACAAAGTACAGCGCTCTGGCCAGGTCAGATAAGGCTTTTGCTTTTCAACCAAGCAATTTCGTTCAAATCGCGAATACACACAAGCTATTTTTATCTGATGATATTCATCAGTCGATTCTAGTACATCAGTATCCACGTCAAAACTGTCACATGTGGTAGATGTCTCAGAAGAGGGACCGGGGCTGATAAAGTCTAATAAAGTCAACCAGGACTTCACAGAAACTCTGGAAACTGGGAGCCCAAGCCAAACACCCAACTTGGTAAGCTCTTGTCTGAAATTAAAACCCTTATACCTCCTCAGGCAGAGAAGCTTCCCAGAATAAACATCACTACAGCTAGAACATGGAGTGAACTGCAAAATAATTAAACTCATCATGTGCCAAGGCAAACCTGGCTGATTGCTGCAACGCTGATTACTTGCTCCCCCTGCTCTGGAGAGCATTAGCATGAGAGTGGAAGGCAGCTTCGATACTCCCTGGAATATCAAGGTTATCTCTTTGGCAGTATGGGTGAGGTTTTTGGCGCAGAAAAGGCTTGTTTCAGGTCAGTATCACACCCTCTTCCCCTTCTACTGCCCATACCTCTGTGAGGCCTCCCCAAACAAGAAACCAGTCCAGCCTTGGGCACTTCCAAGCAACCACTATTCTTCATGCCTCCTGAGGACACTGCTCTCACTCAGTTAGATGGTACAGTAACTTACTCTGCTCTCTGCAGCAGCAGCTGCTTGCCAGAGATTAGGACTCTCGGCAAACTTTTTCTAACTAAAAGAATGTACATCTTCAATTCCCAGTCAATTCTCAGCTCTGCTGCAGTTCAGCCACTTGACAGAAGCACACCAAACGTAATGTTTAGGAAATTCATATATATATATATATATATATATATATATATATAAGTTCCCAAGTAAGATACATTCACTATCTGAAGCCCAGCCTCCAGGCTTTTTTCAGAGCTGCTCAGCTCCAGCCATCGCATGCTGCAGGAGGAAGCAATAGGTCTCATACCCAAGTAGATTAACTCTCCAGAGCTTTTCTAATTAGAGACACCAGCTCCTTGCCAAGGAAATGTGCTTGCTGCGGCTTATTTTAGCTCTGCAGTTCTGACAAACCAGTCACTTTTCTTCTTATGATCTTGTGTAATTGGAAGACAAACTTTTTCTGAATAATGAATGCTCAGAGACACCACTACTCATGAAGCAGTGTATTTTCATGATAAAAATAGATCTACAGAAGGATAGCTTAACAATAACAGAGAATTTGCCCCTGTAAATCACAGAAGCAGTGAACAGTGGAGGTTGGCAGGAATCCCCCCTCCAGCCCCTGCTCATGCTGGGCTCACAATCTCAACATCAGGTCAGGTTACTCAGGCCAGTTAAGCTCCGAGTGTCTCCAAGGACAGAGGTTGCACCAAACCTCTCTGGGCTCTGGACTGGAGTAGCAATGTCTGACCACCCTCACAGTGAGGACATTTTGCCTATCTAATCAAATTTCACTTACTGCAAGCCACTCAAGCCCCTTGCCCTTCACTGTGCAGCTCTGAAGAGAGTCCGGCTTTAGTCTCTACAAGTTCTCTTTAGATGACATCACATTTATTATTTGAATTGCTATTTGGTGTTCTCTGTACTTTAAGCCTTTAAAAACAAGGGCTTATTTTGTTGTGAGAGTTACTGGGTAGAAATGGGAAGAAATGCTTTTCTACACAAGTGGCTCCAGTGCACAAGGATCCCTTCTGCAGGACAATGAGGTGAATTAGGACCCTCAGCCAAAAACAGCCCTAACAAAAACTCATGCTAGCCAAAGGAACGTACATTTCCATTTGCCATGATGATTTCTCTCCCTGTGTCATTTGTGTGTCTCAAAACTGAGCTGAAATCAAGAGCCAGGACATGCACTACCCACCCTTCCCCACAGCAGATGTGTGTGACATCACAGAAACCAGGAAAAAGATGAGAGCAAACCAAAGGTCAATGCAATATAGAGGGTTTAATAGAGTTTTCTGTGCTGTTTCCCTTGGAAAACACTGAGGGCTCAGCCCTTTGTCTCAACATACCACTGCAACTTTTGGCAGATTCGTAATAGAAAAAATACCATGGGGATATTTTATTCTGTTTTCTTTTCTGTTTTTCTCCTTCCCCAGACTGTCTTGGGAAAAAGTAGGTAGAGGAGTTTCAGATATTGCCAACTGCTGCATCAAAACAATACCATTTTGGGAAGCCCCAATGCATTATTTGTAGCCACAACAAACACAGTTTATAACTAAGCCTTTCATGTCATCAGATCACAGAAGGGAGCCAAAGAACTGATTGCATAGCTAGGCATATATACACCCCACCTAAATATCAAACATTAATTTGAAGTGTTAAATGCCCACAGCCCACACACTTTAAACTACAGCGGAGGAACAACTGAGGTGGGCTGAATAACAACACAGATGTGCAACTCAGTCTCTGCTTCCTGCAGAGTGAGCCCAGAGGGAATGCTGTTCCATCCCATGGAATAAATGCCAAACTTCAGGTAAGATGAACACAAAGCCCCATGCCAACAGCCACTACTGCCCCCAACAGCTCCTCCAGAGTCAAACATCAAGGCTCCTCATTCTGTATTATTTAAAAATTCAGCTGTTGATTCTAGCAGTCTGTCACATCACAGCATATCGCTCTTCTCTCTCTAAAACAGATAGTGTGGGGAAAGGAAAAAAAGCAGATGCTCCTTTTTCTTCTCTGTTTGAGCTTTAACTCCACAGAAGAAGTCCTTTTCCCCTGGACCTTTACACACTGCTCTTACGTGGAACTCACAGCCTAAGACACTAATACCAAAACTGCTCCCTGAGGCACAAATTCAGCAGCAGTACCAAAGCACATGGTGGCTCTTGTAATTTGCTTTCTACTGATACAACATTATACATCAATCAATAGGTCAGAGGATTTCACTGCTCACTGGCTTGGTGGAACCAATTAACAGGGTGATAAAGAAGATTAATTTATTACAGGATCTGCTGGGAGGCTAAATGCTTGCTGGAGGAAAGAAATTGTCCACTTAGATTTAACAGAGGAATAATTCTCATTCATATATGTGTACATATATACAGAATAAGATGTAGGAATATATGGACTTCAGTTCCAAACAGCTGCAGCTGTTGCTGTCAAGTTAGATTGGAGATGAAGGATGGAGAAAAGCAGCATGGACCTCACTGCTTTTACATCCCTCTGCACTGGTGGAAAAGCTCTTCTCTGCTCTTCTTAGTAGACTTATCAGCCTTTTAGAACCCTGTCCAGCAGCTGCACAGCTGGTTTTACCATCTCAAACAGCCAAGGTGGCTGTGCAGTGTGCTGGGACATAGACATGCCCCAACAGCATCTGCATCACTCCTGCTCATGTCACCAACCTCCAGGGCTCACCTCTGCTGGCTGGGCTCTCCAAAGCCATGGTGGGTTTGGCCTTAATTCTTCTGTCTAATAGAAAGAGCAGAGTTTTCCTTTGGGATTTAGCACAGCCTCACACAAACTCTGAGGAGCACGTGGCACTAGTGCCACACATCACTGGGAGTTTGACCACACCAGCGCAAGGAGCGACATCCCCATCAGAACAAAGAAGATTCACCCACCAAGGCAACATCTAGAGGACCAGGATGGGCAGTGATGCCCCTTGGCCACATGCTCCTGTGTGCTGGGCTGGGGTGTGCCAACAGATTGTGTACAGGGCTTGTCACACAGCCAGGATGGAGCAAGAGCCACTGCAGAGTGAAAGGATTGGCATTGGCCCAACAGGCTGCTGCTTAATGGAGTGATGTTAGATACACATATTTGGACACGGAGCAATCGATACTGCACAGAGCAGCACAGCACATGCATTGTCTGCAGCCAATTACGCTGCACTCTCTGCTGTACAATATTCATTTTAATGTTACCCTGAAAGGAGGGAGCATGGCAGGTCAGCCAAGGAAAGCGACAGCGCTGCTGTACAACCCAGCCCTCATTTCTTTGAAAACCCATGTCAATACAGGGCAAACCCTGTCAACCAGGCCCTTACAGAGCACAGTTCGAGGAAATCCATTAAGCCTTTACCCACTTTACCCCCATTGCTGTGTTTTCTTCCCTGTGCCACACGTGCCATTTGGGCTGTGCCACTGGCTTTGCTCCCTGCCCAGCACAGCATCACCCCTTTCCACCAGGCCCCACCAGTGACAGCACAACCAGCTCCTCAGGGAGAAGCAGGGTGGAGTCCTGGGGACTCAGGTCACTCTCCTTGTCCTGACCAAGCACGGGTTGTTTAGGGCAACACAGATGCCCAAACTGAGCCTGGATACCTGGGGGTCTTACCCTGTGCCTGGGTGTCAGACTATTGATTCACTCAGCACAGGGCAGCACCATATGGAAAGTCATATTATAGCACCAAGGATGCTGCTCTGAGCTGAAGTGCCTGTCCTCGACACAGCACTGCAGTCTGCTGGGGCACAGCATCCTTCATCTCTTTGCACATCAGGTTATAATCTGTGAAATGTCATAACCATCCTTTTCTCCCAACCTTCATCTGACTCTTCTCCAAGGCTGAGTCTCCCCTCACAGCATCTTCAGCTCTCGGATCTCAGTCTCATCCTATCTGGCATCTGTTTTAAAGCCTCCAAATGACAAAGGAGAAAAACCCCAAACATCTAAAAAAGCCATTATTTTAATTACTTGCTCTGGGTGCAAAAAGACCCTCAATTGTTTGAAGCCCATGATTCAGAGGTATAGCTGTTACAGGGTGCTGACCAGCACAACACACACTGCTGCCACCCTCTCTGCAGTACCTGGAGGTGCTTCTCTATCCCAAAAGAGAGGAATTAACATTTGCAAAAGCTTTCAAGTGTTCCCAGGCAGGAAGCACTACGGGAGGCAGCAGAGTCAGTATTATTTATATAGATCCCATCATTACAAACTAGAACTCCACACCGTCACTGTAATAAAGCATTACCCAGGAGGCCAATGAAAAACCTGAACAAAATCCTGTAATACACTGGGATGAAACGAGAACACAAAAGGAGAGAGCCTTTCAGATGGCTTGATGTTATCCCCTTAAAGGGAGCTGCCTTGACATATGCTGTGCATCGCAGGGGACTGGCACGTCAGCAGAGCACTCCACGACAGCCGCAGGGCTTGAAAAACCACCTTTCCCTTCCCACCTGCATTTTCTGGTTTAATTCTTCCTGTTTTGTTTTTCTGCTGATGTGAATATGTCTCTTCTGCTGGGGGATTTGGCAGTAAGAAATCCCAGGGGATAGCCCTGGCAGGTACTGTTTGAGGGCAGTACTAAACAATCTTCATGCAGAAGATCCCTAACAGCAACAGATTGAGCCAAATTCCTCCTGAAAGGCTGGGCTACTGCTTTGCAGAGCCCCACAAGCTATGATGTGTCCTCTTTTTTCGAGCAACCAGCTACAGAAATGGCAGCAGCAGCAGCATGTGTTGCAGAAATAAAGCCAAATATCGCCTGGGTTGGGACCCTGCCCAAAGGAGGAGCAGTTTCTACCTGTGTGCTACCACAGGGGTGCAGTGCTGTTAAGCAGCCCGGGGTGCCTGTGCGTGGCACCAGCATACCAGTGCTGCTGTCCTGGCTGTGACTTTGCCTCTGCCTGGGCATGGCTACAGGTTTGGCTGGAGGTAACAGTGCTTTTGCACCTATGGACAAGGTGGCTCTTTATTTTTTAGGCACAGGCTTCTGGAATGCAGTGCCCCAGGAGCTGGCGAGCTGTTCACTCAGCTCCCATGGAGCCTCACTGCACCACTGCAACCAGGAGATGCACACCCATGGGCTAGGGAAAGCCAATAGCTTTTGGGCTCCCACTGAGGGAGCTGCAGAGAGAAGCTCATTAGTATTGATACCGATACCCAAAATCATGCCACTCCAGCCCCTCCTATTTGTAGAAGCAATAATTCTCTGTAGGTGCTTAGGGAATACAGAACAAACCACATGCAAAATAACCTCGTTTCAGACCTGGATCCATTCCAGGACAATTGTGGGCAATTATCAACGTTTAGTGATTTGCAGCAGAATTTTCAGCTGGCATTTCCTTCATGCCATTCAGAGACCCTGAGGAGCAGTGGGCTGCCTTAGGGAGAGGCTGAGCTGGGAGCCTGCAGCACTGGCACAGCCTGAGCCCATGAGTGCCCCTCATAGTGCCAGCCCAGCCCCAGGATGGGCAACTGGGCAGGGTCTGCCCAGGCACTGCCCTCCTGCTTGTTAGACAGGCTGGGGACAGAGCCAGCCAGGACAGGCACAAGCCAACCAAGCCAGCCAAGTTAAACCCATCCAGAGGCACCCTCTGAGTCAGGGCCAGCTAAAGTTGCTAGTTGACACCAACAGGATTGCTGTATTTTAACTCAGTGTATTCCAAAGCACTGCTGGGACCTGCACCTCTGGCCAGAACTCCTTCTCTGATAAGAAACTCTCATTAAACAAACTCCTAAACAAGCAGGTTTGTATTAATTCTCAGCAAGCATGTGAAGACAAGTTGCCCAAGGAGACTCCTCAGCAGTTCAAGCCAACTATTAATATATTCAAAAAAAATACCAAGATCCATCCCAGGACCATGGATAAAGCTCAGTATAACCCAGTACCGATAAATAACTGGGGTATGTGGGAACTAAAGATCAGCTGATTTGCATGTCATCAACCATGAAAAATAAAATGTCAAGTAAACCAGGTATTTGGATTGCATCAGTACTTTTACAAAGACTTAAGCCTGAAGCAGACTTCTATGTGCAATAGATTTTCAGTCTAAAACTATTTTGTATAAAACAAAGGAACTCAAATTATTTTTAAATTAGTTAACCCATAGGTACTACATGATAAACAGACAGCCAAATAGTTTCTGTCCTTGATCCAACCCTATTCAGTATATTACTCAATTATCTGGGAAATGCACAAAGCCACTGCTGATGCAGTGAGTGCACGGCAATATTGGGTGCCAGGAACAGCATTAATGATGGGAACAGATCTGGAAAGCTGGGTAATATCCGTTGATTTGAGCAAAGTGCTCTGAATAGCTGCAAATGGCACAGTGCCTGCCTAAGGACCAAGTACATGGGTCATGCTAATCATACAGACAACGGCAATTAAGAAAAGGAAATGAGAAGGTTTGTACAGAACCAGCCGCACGTGAACTCCTCATGTGATGCTGTTACTAAGAGGGGAGAAGCAATCCAGGGCTACATAAATAGGAGATTAACAAGCAAGTGAAGGGAAAGGGTGTTATTTCAGCATCCAGTATCCAAGATACCATTGCTAAATGCTGTGAGCAGCTCTGGTGACCATATTTCAAGGATAGTCCCGAAATATATGAGGGACTCAGACAAGACTCTGAAGTTATATTGGCTCTGGAAAAGTTGCCTGATAGTAAGAGGCTTTTGTGGCTCAGGCTGTGCAGTTTTACCAAGAGGGGTAGGGATAAGTCAGCCCCAGTCTACAATTACCTCTGAGAGGAAGAAACTCTGATAAACGTGGGGCTCCTGGCCCAGCCAAAACAGACACATTGCAGAGGCTGTAAATGCAGCAAACATTTCAAAGCAGAGGGCAAGCAGTCCCTGGAAGCAGAGCCCTGGGCAACAATTGAATCCACCCCACTCAGAGAGAACCACGGGTGACATGTGGACAAAACCCCAGGGTTCAGGCTGAAGTTAGCAGCCCAGAGCAGAAGGTGCAGCTGGAGTTTGGATGTGTAAAGCAGCACCTCCTGTCTTGGACACCCAGGCAAGGCAGGAGCGGGGGTCCTGCAGGTGAGGAACCCCTCTCAGTTGTGCTTAAACACTCTCCCCCTCTGCCCATCTCTGACCCATGTGCGACATGTCCCTTAACAGTATCAAAAATGAGGTTAAGTGGGAAAAACTCCAAATGAATAAGAGAAAAGGATGCTTCATGGAGAGTACATGGGGAGCTGGCAGTTCAGACTGCCTTCCAGGGTCATTTGCAACACAGGACAACTGAGGTCTTTGGGGTTTGTTCCTCCAAGGGGACACATGAACAACTTGAGAATGGATTTGGGCTGTGGGTCTGTACCTTCCTACTGAGACCATCACAGGATGCAATGGACTAAAAAAATGACAGACCATGCACAGGACACTGCTCCCGCTGCCTCACCAGATATGCCCAGCAGCCTCCCAGCCTCTCCCCAGGAACACTTGGTTTGCCCAACACTCGGCACCACAAAGCCTCAGCAAAGTCACTGGCAGGGACAGGAGCAGGACAGCCCCTCCCTGCTGTCCACTTCACCATGCACCTGCACAGCCACAAAGCCTAATGCCAGCCTGGGCTGAATGCAGAAATTCTCATTCCTGCTCATTAGGAAGTGCATCAGGGTCAGGTTATTGTGCACAAGAGGAACACAGGAATGCTCATCAAAGCTTTATGTGCAGCTATACATAAATGAAGCACCCTCCACCTTCATATGGCTGTTGTGCTTTCCAGACCACTGCAAGCACTGCCACCCAAATCTGTACCTGCATTACCTGGGGGGACTCTGCACATCATCTAATTAAAAGGAGGGGAAAAAAAATTCGACAAGCCTCCAGAGCAATGAGGCAATGTTTCACATGTCAGAACAGCAGCTTTAACTCAAGTTTGGAATCTGTTAGAATGCTTTGACTATAAAGAAATAAAGGCTGGCACTATGACAGAATATATTGTAATGGAGCCTACAGCATCAGATATTTTCCAGGCAAAAACTACTTGTTACGATAAATGATCTAAAAAATCAGTATTCATATAAGAACTGTGTGCATCCATAAAATAGGAGTTGCAAATACATTAGGTTAAAACAATCTCAGGAAAAAAAAGAACTCATTTTCAGTTAAGTTCCCCCATATCCTGCCCTCACAAGTCACCGTGAAAAGCATCCTATGGTCTCAGAAATCCCATTATCTCCCTGTTCTTCTCATAAATTCAGCAGCATTTCTTTGATAAATTACATTCTTTTCTATCATATTATTTTAGTAAAAAGTACACGTCAGAGTTCATCATTAAAGCCCACACCCTGTAAAGTGGATTTTTTATATATATAATTGGAATACATACATGTGTAGTGTATAAATATAGTACATGCACATATAGATGGGATCATGATGTTCCATTACCAAAACAGCACTTCTATAGATCTAAAAGAGCCTATTGTGATCTGTGATTTATGTGTTTTTGGGAGCTGTGCTTGTCACACAGAGCTCTATACCTCCTTCATTCCTCTGGTTAAAATAGATTTTTTTTTTTAGTTTGTCTATGTGATAAGCTATTCTGGAAGAGTTATTCCTGTGTGGATGCCTTCAGTCTGAAATGGAATACTTTATCATTTTCATGTAGCTTTATCCATATGCTCAACATTCCCCTATCCCAGATGAGGAAACCAAATAAAAAACTGAGCAGCAAGTCTGAGTCCAGCCCACGTGACAAATAGCGCAAATGTCCTAACATTGGTGCTAGGCTAAAAAAGCTCCTTAATAACAAAGCAAACTCGCACGTTAGCTATACATGTGCACCTTTATGGTGCAGTGTGACCAGTCCAACCAAGGGGAAAGAGATTTAGGGGAGAGAGAAGACTGTGAAAACACCATCACAGGATACAAGATATGCCATTGTCATTCTTGTGTCCATCACATCTGTGAGGCAAATGCTGTACTTTCACCCATTTTAGAGACAAGCAGCTGAAGCATGCGTGGGAACACAGACAGCTCTTGTTTCTGAGAGATTTGGGTGCTCTCATCATATAGACTTCCATCAAAAGCACCCAGTGGTTCCTGTGTGCAGGAAAGGAACCTGTGACAGTGCTGGGAATTAACCTTGAAGCAGCCCCAAGTCCAGCTTTGGAACTGCCCATTGCTGTGCTCCCACTTAGCACAAAAGTGGCTTCTTCAGGGCTTTCATTTTATATTAATTTACTTAACATTACCTTGTGCTAAGCATATAGGAAATGGGCAATTAAGGAAAACCACAGAAAGACCAGCCATTCATTTCCATGCAGTTTAGATTTGTTTTTCCAGTAACCCGGGTGATGGGAGGGCAACGCAGCTGGGCTGCAGCTCCTCCCCTGGGTGCATCACCGCCGGTGCGGGCTGACCCATGGACCCCCCAGCACACCCTGCCTGCTGCATCCCCCTCCCCACACCAGAGGCCAGGGCAAGGACTTCGGCACCGAGCCCTGCCAGCAGCGCACAGCTGCTTCTCTCCTCGGCCAACAGCAGTTTTGGCCAGCCTCGGTGCCCAGGCTGGGACAGCAGCAGCACGGGCAGCAAAGCAAAGCCAAGTGGCCCCAGGACACACGGGATGGATAGAGCTCCCGAGGCTGCAGGTGTGCATCTCATATCCTCAGCGGCCCTAAGGAGGAGGATGAGTCACGGCCGTAGGTAGGTCAGGCTGCGAGGCGCTGCCGGCAGGAACACGCTGAGCAGCCCCTAAAGCATCCCCCGCGGGACACAAGCAGCCCATTCACCTCTCTTTTCCCAGCCAGCAAAAAAATATGAAAACCCAGCCAGAAGCTTTACAGCCTCTTTAGTTAAAAGATAAAATGGAGATAAACTTTAGAATGACGTTAACTAAAACTTTCGGAAATAAAAATTCCATTAAAAGGGGAGGCTGAAAGCAGGTATTTCTGAAGCTGCCGCATCCTCCACAGCGCTTGCACTTATCGCATCCCGAACCCCCCGGAGGAGCCGCTGCCTCCCCCTGCTCCAGCCTCGCACTCCTTGCTCTAGTTAAAATAAAAGGGAAGGATCCCTGCCTGCAAAGACAGGCTTGCCGGGAGCCCGAGCTCCCAACAATCAAGTCGCTCTGTCAGGTTAATTAGCACATAAATTAAGAAATGCTTTGCACGCCGTAGTACAAGGCACAGCTGGGGCCCCCCTTGACACAGCACAAAAGGAAGGCAGTGGGGATGGAAATGAATGGAGCACCAGGGAGCCAGGCATAACTTTGTGCCATATCTATGACCAGTGGTGTAGAGTGTCTCAATAACTAAAGCAAATTTAAAAATTTACCCTGTTTCTACCATAGCAGCTATTTTTCCTTGATTGTATTTCAAGTTTTCTACTTGGAAAGTTAGGACTTATTTTCCAAATATTTCCAAAATGGGCATCAACCACAGTCTTTCTGGGGCCAGACCACAGCTGGGAACCACCCTGAAGCTCCACCAATTCAACCCCTCCACATCAACAGCAAGTACCACTATACCAGAAGAAACTGGTACATCTGCAACCACCCTCTGCCTCCTATTGCTCCTCTTCCACCCAAGTAGGATCTTTGGATGATGACAAAGTCATATAAATACCAAATTTTTGAAACTGTATCTATTAATTTTGTAAAGAACCATGAACTGAATACATCACTTAAAAGAAACCTGAAAAGTGAGAGGTCAAAATGTCTGTGTTCACAGTAATGAGCAATTCCACTCAGTTCCCTGAAATGTTCTTGAGGCTCCTTTGTATCTGGGGATGGCACGGTCTTGACTTGAGTAAACTTATTCCTCTGAATGGAAGAAAATAAAATAATAATAAAAAAAATCTTACCAGTAATACCAAGCCAGCCTGCCAGAAGAAAATGGGAGGAAAAAAACCCCATGATTAATGATGCCTTAATCTTTTAATGCAATAATTTCTGCCTTCAAGGGACTTCTGGTAAATAGCACAAAGAGTCTCACCAGGAAATTCCCAGAAGCATTAATCTTGCTGCTGGGCTCCAGCAGATTGCAGTCAGACGCTCCCTTGGTGCTGGGAGGTGTTGCTGGGACAGCAGACAGACATGAAAATCTATTTCAGCTCTGAGAGCAGCACAAGTTCAAAGTCTGCTCCAGCTCATAACATGGGGAACCCCACCTGGAGCTCTGCCACCCCTTTACACACCATCAGAATCCTGAATTTCCTGTTCTCCCCATGTCAGCAGCTTCTCTGTGGAGCCTGAGGCTATTTCTGGTGCTCCACCATGGCATGCCCAGGCCACCTCTTACTCACTGTCCCTGTTTGCTCCATGTCAAGACAGCACAGTTCCTTCAAGTGACTCACATCCTGCATGAGCACCCCTGTGGTCCATCCAGTCACACCTCCTGGCTCATGTGATGAGTGACAACCCACCAGGACCATACCCATCACTCTCCTGCCTCCATTCCTGTGGGACAGACAGGCCCAGGACCAGATGGGTTGTAGCACCAAAAGGCAACAGAATTTAAAGCCGTTCAAACCAGGGTCAAGCAGTTCTGATGAAAGAGTGGGTTCATGTGAGCCCACCACGAACTGTGCTTTTCAGAGTAACTATTAATTTTAGGAGCATTAAGTGATGCAGCTGAGCGTTTTTGCTGCAAGTCAGACTTATGCAAAAGGCAGTGCTTTGTGGAAGGGACCACTGGCCAGGGAATGGAAGAACAGGGATGCAGAGAGTGGGTGGGTTCATGCAGGTAGATAGGTAGGTTTTCTTTTGACACATTTTTGGTCAATAGACACCAGAAGATGAAAAGGTTTTAGACCATTATGTAATATTATTTATTTAAACCTCCCAATTTGCATACGTTCACCCTCTTCTACCTTCTCTCACCAACAGCAGACCTTGAGGGCAGAGATTTGAAGGACAGGGCAGCAACTTTGCAAAACCATTTCCCAGAGCTCATTATCCCCAAACAAGCAACAGCTATCGTGTGAACACTAAGCAACAAATGAGGCACACAGGTTTGGCAAGCTGGACCTGTGCACATTGGCAAGAATTAGCTGTACAAGAGCTGCCCACGCTAGAGGGACAGAGATTAAAGGGAAGGAGAACTTTAGGAAGTGCATCCAGAGAGGCAGGTAATGGCCAGAGATGAGTAACAGCAAAGGACAGGAAGCAGTGGGAGCTGGCAGAGGAGCAGGTGAGCTGAGCTCATACCACCACCACAGGCAGCACCCGTGGGCTTCCAGGGCACAGCTACAAACTGGTGAAAATGGGCATTGGACTGACAAACCCACCATGGCTCTGATAACTCCAGCAAAAAGCTGCTCATGGAAAACAACTCAGCAATGTGTGCTGGGGATTTGTAGGAGGATGAGGCTGTGGCCAAGTACCCCAGCATGGGAGAAGGAGGGTCACTGTTGCAGCTTGAAGTATTCTTCAGCCAACATGTGAAAGCTGAGTGTCCCACAGGCAGGGAGGGCTCAGTGAGGGCATGTTCACAAGAAATAGGTGGGTGAGTGGTGGAATTGCTTAAGGAGGGCACACAGCACACATTTATCAAGTGAACATTAAGGAACCAACATTAAGAGCCTGCTTCAGGAGAAAAGACTATCCTAAGGTCTCAGAGCTAATAAACCTAAAAAGTTCCATCAACGTAATTTCTTTTCCCTCCCTTTCCTTTTCTGCCCATTCATGTTAACCAGAGTTTGACAAAATTACAACTAAAGTTTCAGGCTCCTGGCTGTTACTGCTGAAACTTCACCCTCTGCTCATTTGCACAAGGCTTTTCCAGACTGCAGAGTGCCACCTAGGCGGAGGAAGGAGGATGTACTGCGGCTCAGCCAGCTGGAGGTAATAAATCCTTCAGGGATGCATCACAGAATGCCTACAAGATGCTTTGCACACTGCAGATGTTTTGTGGCAATTTTTTTAAAGTACTAAAATCCTCCCGTGGCTGAATGAGCAATGCTCTCAAATGGCTTGTGGGATGAGACGAGAGCCCTTTTAGTTTAGCGTTTGAATATTTCTGCATTCTCATGGAGAAACATTTTAGCTCCTTATTTTTTCCAGGCTATTTAAGGGTTCACCTGGTTCAGATGGCCACTGAATCAGAACAATTTGGATGCTGAGTTTCCAGGCAGAGCCTCATTAAAAGACATATATGGACCTGAATCAGGGGTTACACATAAATTAATGATTTTTTTACATATGTGCAAATATTTGCCTATGGGAAGGTATTGGAAAGCATAAACTCCATAGACTGTGCATTTTTAGTGACAGGCTAAAAATCTTGCTTGTATAATAAGGGGAAAAAAATGAATGCCAGATAACTATAGAGATGAGGTGGGCAGCAGTTGCTGCAGCAGAAGGGGCCTGCTTCAAGGGACAGTGCTCACACAGACCTGCCAAGCAGCAGTAAGGAACGTGAAAACATGAAGAGCAAATTCCTGTTCTTCCCTGTTGAGAAATCAAGCATGTGCTTATAGACTGAGCATCCTTGTTTCTGTGAAAAGTAGTATGAAGAGTGCAGGAAAGTCTCTCCTAACTTGTTACATTTCCCTTACACCCAGCTGTGAGTGAGGGCAGATCACTGAATATGCCAACCCCCCTGCAGAAACACCAGCAGCTCCATAGCCCTTCAAGAGCAACACTGGAATGCAGTGACCTCCTAAATGTGCTTGCACAAGACTCCAATGCACCTTTGTGGCCTAGGATGGTCCTTCTGGCTTAGATGAGCCTGAGTACAAGGTGATGCTTTGAAGGTCTCAAGGAGGACGTAATCCCCATTGACCTGGCTGGGGCAGGAAAGCAGCTGCTCTGTCCCATCACCTTTGTGAAATCCAGCATCAAAATCAGCCCACTGCATTTTGCTGCCTGCCCTTGCCAAGCTCACATGACAACCTCTGGAAAAACTCAGCTGAAGGCAGAGCAGGGGAGGCAGCAAGCAGCATAAACGTCATCACCTTTCTGCAGGGCTTGTGCCAAAATCCAACCTGACAAATTCCTGTTTAACCTAAGCAGCACTGAAATAGAGTCATAGAATGGTTTGGCTTCGATGGGACCTTAAAGCTCATCTTGCTCCACCCCCTCCCATGGGCAGGGACACCTCCCACTAGCTCAGGTTGCTCCAAGCCCTGTCCAACCTGGCCTTGGCACTTCCAGGGATGGAATAGCCACAGCTTCTCTGAGGAACCTGTGCCAGTGTCTCATGACACTCACAGCAATGATGGCCAAAGGATGCCTCATATCAAGAGCCCGTATTTAAAGGACAGGCTGAAGCAGCACAAAGCTGCCCTCCGGAAGCACCATCATTTCCTTAGGAGTTATAAAATGATACACTAGCACGGCAATGCAATAAATAATAGAACCTGGTGAATAATGCAAATAAAACATTTTCCCTTCCTATTTTTCATGGTTCTAAATATATTTCCTTCCGTTGCTGTCAGGCCCTTTCTGGTTTGCCTTTCAAAAACCTTCATGCAGAGCAGAAAGAAATTGCAAAGGATTTGGGGGAGAAGCGAAGGGGCTGCTGCGATCCCTGCCTTGTTCCCTCTTCCTCCTGCCACATTCTGTCAGGACCAGGAAACCGGGGGCTGGATTTAGATTCGGCAGGGAGGCTCTCCCAGCCTGTAATTATGCTGACAGCTTCACGAAAGCTTTACTTTGGGTCTAATTAAGACTCATTAGAGTTGAAAACAAACAGAACTTGGTTCTTTCCGGCGCAGTAGATCTTTTACGTGTGCAGAGCAAAAAGATAAAAAGGATGGAAATTGGGGGGAAAAAGAAAAAGAGGTCTGTGTCTGGCATTTCAAGTCAGGGCAGGGAGCCCTTCATCAGCATCACCATCAGAGGTGATGGGATGGTGGGCAGAGGGATGGACCCCGACTCAGCGCTCCTCACCCACTGGTTGGGGCCACTTGCTTGTTGTTAATGCCGTGAAGCAGGAGGGAAATTCAGCATTTCAGAGTTTCTGACAGCTGAGAGGGCACATAGAGGCTCTCAGGGCAAAGGGCTGTCCACTTGCACAGCTGCAGGAGACCCTGCACAACCTGAGTTTCTCTTGGACAACGTGAATGTCACCTTAGTTTGTGTACTGAATACCTGATGTGGGTGCAAAGGAAAGACACTGAAGCAGAGTTTTGCAAAAAGACATCACAAGAGCTGCACACCAGACACCAGCAGATGAACTTGGACATGTTCAATGGAAAGGGGCAGATTCCCACCTGGTGTAAGACAATAAGTGCAGCTCATCCACTCTGTTCATAGACTCCTTTCTCACATTAAGAGCATAAAACGATGAGAGTGAATGCTGAGCTGCAGTAAAAATCCTTCCTTCGGCACCAGTCGGGTGCTGAGCCCAGCACAGCTGCTGGAGTGCCAGTGCCCTCTCCTGTTCAATGTGCACCAGCTTCCCTGCTCGTTCCACAGCCTGTCTGCACACCCTCAGAGGCTGGGGGAAGCATTCCCAGACACAGCTGACATCCTGCTGCCAAGCAATAAAAAGTGGTGTTTATAAGGTTAAGGGAAATGTAAAAATGCTGCAGAACTTACTTGGACACTGTGTCCTCTTCACTGCAATCCAAAAGAGTATCACTTTCCTCGGGTCATTTGGGAAGAAATAATCCTCAAACCATCTCATGTCTTTATGTACAGCAGGTTTGGGTCTTCTTTCCAGAGCAGACCCTCAATGACTTTCAGTTTTACTCTCTGTGGCTGTAACTCAAACTCCAGATGCTGCCAAATGTATTCAGAGAGTCATAGAGGAGGTAACCAAAGCCAAAGGGGAGTCATGAAGGGTCTGACATTACACCTGGACAGTTTTCCAGACTTTTTACACCATTGCACAATTACACCAGCACAGAGGCTGCTCATTTTACCACAGAATCAAAAGCAGTGGTGCCCAAGGATTTCTGAAGGGGAGCCCTGATTAAGTTGTTTTCTGGTCTGATATTATCCTAGAGCGGCTGAAGGAATCAAAAGAATGAGTAACAAACCTTTTCACCATTGAAAGGTGGGAATATTCCCATGAACACGGTCCCTCAGATACCTCAGGGTGGGTAAAACATCAGACTAAAGTGATAAAAAACAAGAATTGTTATTGATGTCTCAACAAAGGGAACTTTCTTCCCTTCTTCTTAACCACCCTGCCTGAAGTCATGCTGTAATGTGGGAATTCCAGCCACCAGGCTATTACACTGAAGGTCTCCAACTCTCATATTTGAGAGAACTCAATGACATATGAGAACATGATGCTCAATGTCTTAAAATTAAGACAAAAAGAACCCAAAACAAACTCATCTGAGCAAATAAATGCTACAGTGAGAGCACTGCAAACTGAGCAGTGAAGACTCAGATCAAATAGGATTTTCTAGTTCCTGACCTGTCCTTGTACCCTCAGCAATCCCCACTTCTCCTGCCTCCCCCCAGTGCCACAGTGGTCACACAGTCTCATCTCTCCAGTGGCCAGGGCCCCTCTACAACTGAGGGACTGTCTCAGCTCTACACAGAGCACACTGGCCAGTCTGGCAGGGATGACCCTAATCAGCTGAAAACACAGAGGGCAAAAAACACCCAAGTGAAGCATGGTGGGAACATGTTTAGCACTTTTCAGCTTCAGGAAGCTTACAAGCACTCTTGTGCAGAAAGGAGGTGACACTTGCCATAAAAGCAGACAGTGCAGGTGGGCATGTCTCTGCAGTTGAGGTTCCTGCTGTAGCTCCACATCAGCCTGTGCAAAGCACACTGCTGCCAGGGCCTGTTGCCAATCCACCCCACAGCTCTCCTCCAAGCACTGCATGGCTCCTAAGGGAGGCTGATGAAGGTTTTCTTTCTGTAGAACACAAACATTCATTAATCAATGACTTTAAAGGCATTTATGGCACTAAAGGTGTCTCCTGAAATTTCTAGTTACAGCTGATGCCTCTGCCTAACAAGTTGCTTTCTTCTCTGAAATCACTGCTGGCACTCAGTGTTTCCCTTCCACCTGTTCTGTAAGGAATCTCGAGGTCCATGTGCTCAGGGTGACTTTAAGAAGTAATTCTCCCCCTGAAATGGCACCCACACTTGGCTCATGAGAGGGACTTGCTGAACTACAGTGTCACTGCAACAGGGACAACACCATCCTTCATGTTCCCCATCCACAGAGCCTCCTCAGTGAAACATTTACTTCTTCTCTTGTTTGTGGCCAAAAAGCACCACTTAAAGGTATAATATAACTATAAATTATATAAATAAAGACACAATGTATAGCACTTGTGATAACTAAAAAAGCTTTCATACCAGAATTGCTGGCAGCCTCTGAAATCAATAAATACCTAGAGGTAGGAAGCATTTAATTGCACTCTGAGCAACTGATGGATTTCAGTCCATCTGGAATACTTAAACTGAGTACTTATCTCTGATAGCTACATCCACATTAATAAATAAGAAAAAAAGGTCAAGTTCAAAGCACATTGAAATCAATACTGCTTTAAATGTACTCATTTGAGATGAATCTAAAACCTCCACACATTAAAAAGTGCCAGCTTGACATTTTTCTAGGAACTGGATCACCTACCTACCAGCCCCACAGGACTCCAAAAAGTGTTTCAGAGAAAAGTAGCATGTCCAAGAAGCCTTAAAAAAAAATGGAAAAAAACCTCAGGGTGGCAAAAATGAGTAAATTCTGCCATGTACTTCCAAAAGTAAGGGAGTAACCGGGGCTACCCAAAAGAAAATTTAGGGAACTACTCAAGGGCTGTTTGGTGTGCAGACTCTTCTGCTTGTTGTCAAAGGGAACAATATTCTCTTTCAACCTCATATAATTTTAAAACAAACAAAAAAAATCAGTGTAGGAAGTCAGTTAAGTAAATACTTTTATTTACTATTATTTATTGATGGTGAATAAATAGGGAGTCCCAAAGTCTTGGTGTAAAAGCACACAGCTGTAAATCAGTCCCACATGCAACAGACGTGTTCACTCCAATATTATTTGGCAGGTTTTAATTGATGCCTCCCCTCCTGAGTGCACACTAAGGTTTGGTCTCCCCTACACTTTCACCAGAAGAATAAAAGGCTGTAGTATCTGTGTACAGAATTGGTTTGTAGGAAATGGAGGCCAAGGGAAAGTTGCCTGGATGGATTAATAGCTTTATAAGGCTTCCCGGAAGAATATGTCAAACAATTTCAAACTATATAGCTTTTAAAATCTGACTCACAGTTCATTTTACAGCCACAGCACATGAAAAATATGTCAGAATCTGTGCTCCAAGATGCTGAAATTTATCAGGATCAATAGGAAACCTGCAACTAAGTAAGACTCCCATCCAGATGAAAACACCTAATTCCAGCTGACCCTTTGGTGGACTTTGTTTCACCACTGTAGAAGTATGGCCTATACAGATCGTTTCAATATAGACTCATTTAAAACAATGCAAAAATCAGAGGATGTGAGGAAAAGGAAGGATGACAAAAAACATGAGGCATTGCTGAGTAAGGACAGAGTAGAGAGATACCACAGGGGGGCACAAGGGGAAAAGGATTTGCAGGAATAAGATGCAGATTCACAGCAAACTGTACTGCCTTGGGTTTACTGAAATAAACAGTGAAAAATAAAAGACAGTTAAAAAATATATTTGCTTGTTTGTGGCAGTCACATTTCCTGTTCCAAAGTCCACCTGGCTTTGCAGAGGCTGTTCCTTCAATCAGGAAAGTCACGATAATACAGCTGTGCTATTGATCTGAACTACTCAGTGCCTGGTTTATCCATACCCGTGGATGGCAAACAGCCCTGGCAGCTCCAAGACAGACAGCCAGAAGGGATTTCAGACTGTGTGTAAATTTATGTAACCAGGAATTCGAGATCAGTGTCAAACACCAGCTGGATTTGGTGAGCCCTTTGACTCATACACCAAGGTAAGCAGGACAAACCCTCCTGGCTTCAGCGCACTCAGCCAAGCTCCAGTTTAATACCAAAAAGTGAGAGTCCTGTTTGCCAGGCCTCACAAACATGGGATCTGTGGAAAGAGTGCAAAATAGGATTTCACTCACACCTGTCCTTTTGCTTTGAAGTCCTCAATGTGGGGCCAGAGCCATTAGTGCAGATTTCAAGCATGGGGATGATTTTGGTTTGAACTGAGCATCTCTTCCCTCCCTGTGCCCCACAGTCCAGGCAAGAGCCAGCACACAGGCTGGTTTTGGCTCACTTTCTCTCTAAGTGTGTGTGAAAACTTCTTGGACCTACAGAAAAGGCCCATTTGCCACAAAACCAGAGAAGAAGGTACAGTGCACAGGCTCTGCCCAGACGGAACACACACCAGAGGCAAGGTTTGCTCCAGAGAACCCACTGCTCTTGGAGTCAACAAAGCCACCTCTGACCCCTTCCACAGACCCTGAAAGTCTGCACAGGGACATTTAGACAACAAACAAACAAATAAACACATAAACCTGCCCAGTCAAGTGCACGAGATGTGAGCCCAGGGACCTTCATGCTGGGCTCAGCAGGGTCACCACACCTGCGGCACCAGGGAGCTCATGGGAACACCAGGAACCAATTCCCCATCTCCCCGACTCCACACAAACACCTCGGCCACAGAAAAATGCTCCTCTGCAGTTGTTTGTGCAGCTCCATCCTTGGAATAACATATTGCAGTACGAGAGCATGCCCACGTCTAACTCCCAAGCATGGCTTAGCCCTGGCAGCTGTGCTGGGCCCTGGTCTGGCTGCCTGTGAGCCCTTCAGGAGCAAACCCTGTGGAGACAGCTGTGGACAGGGTGATAAGGATGTGGGTGACGTGATAAGGGTGTGGGTGGTGTGATAAGGCCATGTCTGTCTGTGACCAGCACTAAGGCTCAGCTGGCTCACACCCTAGATGGCAGCAGCACCCAAGGAATGGGCTGGGAATTCCACATGCCTGATGGGGTTTCACAATAATCCCATTTGAAGGCCTCCACCTAATGAGAAATTATTCTGGAAGTCTGAACAAAAGGCTCACGGTGTGAGCACCAAGCGTTTCTGGAGGCTGGGAGCCGAGGTGCCAGCACAGCAGGGACAGAGCCAGCTGTGCCAGGCAGCCTGCAGAGAGCACAGGGACAATGCTCCTTGTGTAACCACCACGCTTCTCTGGCACAGTAATGGCAGCAAACCTGCTGTGAAGGGCTAACTGGGAGGGCTGACCTGCTGGGTGGGGATGACACCTTCAGCACAGGGGAAACCTCGTCCCATTTTGCTGTGCAGTCGTTTCTAAGTCATGCCCATACCTTAAAACAAGTCTCAGTACTGGTACACCTCTTGTCCAGCTCCCCTAATGGTTTGTGGATACCCAGGCAACAGGACAGTGGCAGCCAAGGGGCACGGAGCAGGCACTGGAGCAGGGCACACAGGAGGAGATGGCTGCATGGGGCACATCCACCCAAGAGCAGGGTATGTACACCCTGCCAGGATTTCACCAGAACCCACGTGGTGGGTGCCATTTCCATGCTGGCACATAGGACAGGCACTGCCCAGCACTCACTCTGCTGTGTGAGGTTTTCAGAGAGCTTCAAAGAGTCCAGGGAAGGCCACTCATACCAGTCTTCTCTCCCTGCCCGTGCTGGCACCACCCTCTGCTCTCCAGCTTCACTTGCAGATCCTGCAGCATTTCAGTCACAGCTGCAGTCAACTCCTGCGAGGGAATTTCCCCAGACCTGCAGAAGAAAAGCAAGCACTCTATTTCACCCCTTACTCTGAAGGGACATTAATATTTTACCATCGATGACTATTGATTTTCTTTTTCCATCTTGCATTTCTTGAGCACATCCTGTATGAAAATAAACTTGAGGGAAAAGAAGAGAGAGCAAATAATGTTGTTTAATTTGCAATGCATTATCAGTTTCATTATGTGAAACGCTAAACCTGGATTTTACTACATAGATTAAGTGTCACTCTGGCAGATAATGGACACAATACATCTACAAACGAAAACCAGAATGAGATACAAGTGGCAGAAGTGGGAAAGCACACAGTGTCACTCCATCTGCCTTATGCATCACCCTCTAGTGACCAAGGCACCAGTCTGAGCCTTACCCTACTGGGCTGGGCAGTGCCAGAGGTTGTACCAGATCACCTGAAAAGCATTTTAGCCATCCAGTCACCTGTTTCACTGCTGTCTGAGAAGAGTTAACTTTGGGATTGATAGGCAAGAGTTACTCTTGCATAATAAAGTTATGATTATGGAGATAATAAATTTGAAAGTTTAAATGCAGGAAGCACAAAGAATTAACGAAAAATGACAGTTTCAGCTTCAAGGGCCTGCAAAATTGCCTTCAGCCACTGAGAAAGTAGGCAAGCAGGCTGTCAAGATAGATTTTGATCTTCACAAAGGAAAGATGACAGCACTTTGCTCTTCTAAGGATACAAATACAGCTAGTAAATTCAACATTTTTTGTTGCACAGTTGTGTTCATCTGATGATCTTAGGAATTCATCAGCTAAGAAAAGCATTGATTCCTCACCAGTCACATGAGCAGGCAAAGGCACTGTTAGGAAACAAACCCACTGGGGAGGGATGCAAACCTGCCATCACACAAAGCAGCACTGCCTTAGCACAGCCTGCTGGGTGCCACATTCCGAAAGAAAACCTGGGCTAAAATTCCAGACACTGGGAGAGCCAGGACTCCTTCCCCACACCTCAGGCTGCCCATACCACCTTGCCTTTTCTCTGCCTGCTAACATGGACACTCATGCTGCTTTTTAAAAATATTTAGGTGGTAGCTGGATCACTGCCACATTATGGATATGCACTGGGGTAAGGCTCCCAAAAAGAGCAGGGGCTCCACCTCCACGTGGGACTTAGGGGGCACTTGATCTCTGCACTGGATTCCCTCCTCCTCCTCTCCAGCTGCACCCTGCAAAGATCAGTGAACTGCAGCCCTGCCATCGCTGGGATACTCACCCCTCTGCTTTCCTGCAAGGCTGTGGCATAGGAAGGAGCTCCTCCAGCTCACTCCAAGCAGTGGAAGTGGGCACAGCTCCATAAAGCAGCTGAAAATCTGGCTCCACTTGACAGCAGTTTTATCTGAGATCATGATGAGCTTGACTAGAGGGTGCCAGATGGATTGCTCTGGGGAACTGTATTTATAGATAACACTTGAAAGGGCAAGTTCAAGGTGATGGCCCCTGGTGGCCTTTTTTGTAATCCTTTCAAGAGATCCTTATTCACACCTACCCCAGTGCTTGCCAGGCAGGTTGGAAAGACAGTAGATGAAAGCTCCTGGTGCTTTGTGTTTTCTCCAGCCACCTGGCAGGAACACTGCTGCCACCTTGCCCTGCACCACAGGCCAGGGACAGCCAACACAGAGCTGCACGTTCTTCAGTTCTTGTGTCAGAGCAGTATGGGTTTTTTAAAAAAGCAATGAGATACTCGGTGCAGCAACAGCATATAACCACTTTTTAGAGCCATCATCTTCCTACTTCCCAGCACAGCACTTGTGGCTTGACTCTGGACATGAATTGTGCAAGATGATGGCAAAAAATTCACACAGGTAAGTTTGGAATGGGTTTCTGCATTGTAGGGCTGCTTGTTCTTAGGAGGTCATGGAGTAGCAATTTTGATAAACAACCTTTAAGTTTCCCGAGGGGCACGTGCCTCATAAGAAAGGAAAATTCATCCATTCTTAAGCTCTCATCAGTGGTCAGTTGCTCCTTGAGCAGCAGGTGTTGCTCAGCAGTAACAACCAGTGCCTTTTACCCCCTCACAGATAAAACTGCATGGACAATGACAGTATAGAACAAATCCTAGACTAATTCAGGTGGAATGGGAGCCTGGGAGTTTACCTGGTCCAATCTCTGGTCAGAGCAGCTCCAAAAACAGGATGCTCTGCGCTATGTCCATTTGAGTCTGCAGTTATCTCCAACGCCACAACCTGTGGGGAATCTGAAATGATGTCAATGTGAAAGAAACACCACACATCAGGTAAAAGCACTTACCAGAAACACCTGGACCTTCAGACACGCTGCATTCATCATGGGGAGAACTTCTTGGGCAAAAGAGGTTGGAATGGGCCAGTTACACACAGGAGGAAGAAAGGCAGATGCAGACATGGCTTGTGAGCTGTGCTTCAGGAAAGAGCAAGTCTACCTGAAAACTGGCTCTGAGGGAACTCTTACACCTTCTTTTGTTGAAACTATTAAAGAGCCAGTTGTTGATTTGAGTATGTTGAACCCATTTCCCAGGAAAATTTCTACAGGGAACAGATGACTTGCTTGTATTTTGGAAAATGCATCTAGAATTTTGGCAAGACTACATCTGAAGCTGTTACAGAGCAAGCAGATGGAGACAAATCAGGTTTTAATGAAAAATCTAAGACTGCAAATGAGTTGCACCCCTGCACTGTCATCTGCAGCTAAAACATTGAGCACCTTCAGCACATCCCTGCTCTGAAAACTGCCATCACTTAACTCATAGACTTGAAAATTCCTTTTAGCAGATAGAAATGCATATTCAGTGCTTCACATTAATTGCAAGTTTCTCCAGGGAATGGAAAAAGGCCTGCCTGCCACGGGAGATCACAGATACACTTTCAATGTAGCCACAAAAAAGCAGATTTAACTGTGCGAGTGTTTTCAGCAGAAAGTCTTAGAGATGAAGGAAAAAATATAAACTGTAGTTCCCTCAGTAGAATAAACAGTTGGATTATTGGCAGGGCATTCAACAAAAATCTCTAGAAGATGGTTGCCCTTACCTGAGAAGTTTACTCCCCTCTAAGCACAAACCACATGGTTTTTGTTGGGGCTTTCAGAGAGAAGAGGAAAACAGGCTTTAGAAAACAACTGCTGTCTTCAACAAAAGGGATCTTCAGCTGTGCTTTAGGAAACAGGTAAGGCAATATCACTGTTGCCAACTTGTAGCAAAGCTCTCTCCCCAGAGCTTTAAAATTTGAATTATATTCAAAAAAGCACAGTAGGTACTTTCTTTAAAATAGCCACAAGATTGGCCCAAAGCATTTTGATACAGAGATTTTTGTGGTTGAAAGATCTAAAGATCATCACTTTGCAGAGAGGCAACACTGTAAACCAATAGAGTTATTAACTGTCCAAGATCAACTAATTACTCAAACAGCAGAACAAACTATTTTCTCCCCATCTTTCTCTTGGTCTTGCATTCCACATTATAGATGAGACTCAAGGAATTCATTTCAAAATAAGAAAACTAGGTTTCCCCAGCAATATAAAAATGAAAACACATAGGAAAGTAACAAACTAACCTTTGGACTTGTCATCATTGGCCTGTTCTGCAAGCAGGGGCACACAGGGCTGCATGGGCAGGAGCTGGAAATGCCCCCATCAGAACTCCAGGAGAAACAGAACAAGGTTCTTAACATACCTAGTTTAAATGCAGGCATTTTGTATCCTCTGCCTTGGTGGTGCTTTGTAAAAAGGACACTAGATGTTCAAAATAGCGGAAAAAAATTCTTGTGGCTTGAGTTTCAGAGCTGGAAAAGCATTGTGAGTTTTTCTGACAAAGATGTGACAGTGTTACACCATGATGACACAAACAGGACCCCAGGATTTCCTTTCATGCATCGCTCGCTGTTCTGTAGCATCCAGCACCAGCTTTGCTTTGAAACTTAAAGTAAATCTGATATAAGACTGGTGCTATATTACAAATCATTATTAACACTGGTCTTAGATGCTATTTAGTTTACCAATACATTTAATACTGAAGTTCAAGTTTTTCTACAAACCACCATGTGCCCAAGGGGCTCACAACCAGATGCTAACAAGACCATGCTGCTTGCGCACTCTCCCACCACACCCCATCGTGCTCAATGAAGACACAGCCTTTTCATACAGTCCCAGTGGTCCAAAGCCCCAGTAGCTGCTGTACCAGCAGCATCACTGGCCAGAGCCACGTGGGAAATGCTGGACTCTCATTACCCAGAGAAACATTTGGTTTCCATCTCTTTCATAAAAAAAAAAAAAAGCCCAGGGCTAAATGATGCTTCCATACTACACAGAGGGGAATTGGGTTGGTTTATTCACCAACTCGAGCTGCCCTTGTGAGATGGGGCACAGAGAGAGAATGGCAGCAGAAAGCATCAGCGTTGACCACAGAGCCTGGGCTCTGAGAGCTGCCCAGCCTCAAATCATCCCCAGGAGTTACCTGCAAAGAAAAGAAAGGCCTTGGAGACAGGCACAGTTACTGCAGAGTGCCAGGGCCTGCCTCCTGACCTTGCATAACCAGAGGCTCTGTATAACCAGCGCAGCCCACAGGACTTCCCCAGACAACACCAGTTCCACCTGGTGCAGAGAACACCACAGAACAAGTCAGGTGTGCATTCCTCATTTCTGCCAAAGTATTGAAAGATGAAAGATGCTGAAAGATGCCACTTTCTAGAAGCCATTTAAGCATCTTTTCAATCTCTGTCGGAACATTTCACTGGCTAAGTAAGTGAAAAAACGTTAACATTAATTAAAAATATACTTTAATTTAAAAGCTCCTGTGAAATAAAGCTTTCCTTCATAATGAAGTTCTGAAACCTGCTGATACAGCAAGTGCAAAATAGTTTGCAGGTTTAGGGATACTCACATAAAGCAGGAAATGCTGCTAATTAAAGCACCTGATTTCACTTAAGTCCGAAGAGTCTTTCGCAAGAGACTAGAAAGCTCTACTGCTGAAGTCAATACCACTTAACTTCCTAAAACTATGCCACTTAAATGTGCTTTTTGTAACTATTAGTAATGTTAAACTGCAGAACAAATCTTGCACAAATGTAACAGTACACCCCAATTCTTTGTATCTTCATTAATCTGTAACGGACAGAGGAAAAAAAAACCTGGAAGCTCAACTGAACACCTAACACCAAACTGAATTCCTCAAGCTCACACTGACCATGTCGTGTTTGGGGTTACTGATGGACTGTATTATTCAGAAACTTAAAGAACTACAAAGCAGCCTGATTAGTTGTTTTGTTTGGGTTTTTTTATTAGGTTTATTATGACTTAGAGTTTCTATTACTCCAGCTGGGTAAACCACATTTGAAAGTAAGTTTAACTGCAGGACTTCAATTTCAGCCAAAATCATTTTTGCATTACTTTATTGTAATATAGATTTAAATTTAACATTTAAAACTTACTTCATTAATAAGCAAGCCAAGCTCAGTAGCTTCAGTGCAGGATGTACTTTATGTAACTGCCGCACATTCATGTTAGATTGGATGTACATGGAGAAGAGACCGGTCAACTATACGATTCATAGGAGAAAAGCAAAAGTAAGCACCATTTTTACCAAACTAAACAGTTCTCAAGTCAGTGTTTCTTACTGAAAATCAACTTGCTTCTGGCTCCAGGAGCTACAGCTTGGATAATAGCTGAAAGCTATTTCCAGAACATCAATTTTCTACACTGGCACAAGAAATAGTCTTCAAAGCAACAGGTACTGGACTTTTTTTATTTTTTTTTTTTTTTTAAAGAGACAACCTGTTTTCCTTGTGTTTACCAGGTGAATACATGCATTTTCAATCAATCTGGCAGAGGTCAAAGAACAAACAACATTTAGCTGGGGCTAAATGAAAAACAATTGAAATGCCGCCAAATATTTAAGGTACAAGCAAAAAAAACATTAATGCAACCAGCTTAATATCTAAGCCTGCTTTCTTTCAAAGAAAAATTGCACAAGTTAAATAGAAAGCCAAATTTAGTTTTAGATGGTACTCAACTGAATTAATGCTTCAATGCATTAACAAGATTGGTTTCACTGCAAGAAGTAATTTGAACAGGCTCTGTGTATTTGGGCTGGACCAGCAGCACTGCTACAGTTCAGTCCACATATGCAGAACTGATACCAACACGATGTCACCTTTACCACATGTAATAGTAGAGTGTGTTAGAAGTTGCAGAGCATAAGCATCTTACTTGTACAAGCCAGTTAACAAATAAACAGAAGAGCTGAAGAATGGTTCTCACAGGTGTCCCTTCTGTTCAGGACTCCAGACTTTTCTTTCAGAACAGGAGAAAAAAAATCCCTCTGCCAACACTCTAATAAATACTAACAGATATATTTGGATACCACCTTCAAAATCTTTGTTGAAAATGCAGTCTCCAAATGAAAACTAGCTTTATGCAGTATTAATATCTTACATAAACTAAATCTTATGAACTGTAGTTATAGTAATAACTGAAATTAATGTATACTGAGACTTCAAGTGATGTGCAAGTTCAGCTACATAACACAGGTGGGGGTTTGAGCAGTTCTTACCATTTTGCTTTGGACAGTTCTTAGAGTTGTCCATAAATTACAGAGCCTCTCACTACAGTATTGTGCAACTCTTGACATCTTTAAGGACTCTTTGATGTAAAGAAATGTGATGGAAGCACCACAAGGCAAGGAAATCATGCTCTCAGTAGAGCACCTTGAATTCAGAGTATCTCACACAGCATTGCTGTCCTGCCTTGACTAGACACTGATGAGAGGACACCAGGGTAAAAAGAGGCAAACCTACAGTGAAGCCTGCTTCAAACAGGGAAGAGAATGCAAAAGATCTGACTCTACAAGCACATAAGCAAAAGTCTTGAAGAGCTGTGCATTAACACGGAGCCCAAGGTGCCTTAACTTTGCTAGAAACCACAATTTTTAGTATTGTGAATCTAGCATAGCTACATTTAATCCAAGAATCAGCCTATGCTTCCAGTTAAAGCATGCATACCACCTCACTAAATACCCCTTCCCAACATGCAAGTTTGGAGCTCTTCATTTTCTTATTCTTCCTGTGTTATCCTTTTCCTAGGCAGAGACTGATGCCCTAAACCCCAGAGCTCTCCACCAAAGACTTGCTGCATCTATATATAAAACCAGTCAGGACACTCTGAGACTGACAAATCCTTCCCCACTCAGAAATGAATCTGCAGCAGATCAGTCTTGATCTCTAGTTCAGTTTTAGATTATGCTTAAGTTATGGCAGCCAGAGTTCAATCCTATGAATGTAAGCTAAACACAAAAAGAAAGCCATTTATCCTTTGCAATTCACCCTTACGGCATGTTTATCCAGAGTTTTATAGTCAACTTCCAGTTTTAAATTATTTTCTTAGCACTTCACAGAACCTGCATGTCACTCCCTCCTGAAGGGGATGGCATTGCACAGAATCTTGTCTAAGTTAGTCCAAGTTTCCACATGTGACCAGAAGTCTTACTTGTTAGAACACACCCCTTTTCCAACTATTCCCCACATTCCCTCTCCTCCCACCCCTCCCCAGTAATGGGCAATTACTTCACAAGAAATGTAAAATAGGATATGGGTGTACACAAAACCTACCCTTCACTAATACTGAACAGAAAAGCCTATTTTCCAATTACAGGACATTTTTCTCTAAATTTAGGTCAGCACTGGTGCAGTCTGCACTGTGTATGATTACCACGAGGATAATACCAATAAGTACATATATTTTCTCAAACTGATTTAAAAGCCTATGAAGTTAATTGGGGAAAAGTTTAATATTGCTACTTCAGAGCACTAGAACACACAAAGTGAATCCAATAAAGATCCTTGTATTGATTCAATATTAAGTATTAATTGCATGACCATCATAGCACCTCTTTACATTATCACACAATCACCAGAATTATCAACTGCTTTTAAAACTAAAAAGGGTACAGTCCAATATTTATAACTTGCACACTGTTACTATACAGAAACTAGGTGCATGGTACAGTGCTGCAAAAATGGAAGCCTGCAGTTTTGACAAAGATGCCAAGTCATGTTGTAGACAATTTCAGTCAAACTGGCAATACTGTTTAAGCAAATACTCAAAGCAGGAAATAAAGGACAAAAAAAAAAAAGCATTCTATAGCCAAATAAACATCTGAAATTTCCTTTCCCTTTAATAATACAAGTAAGGTCACTTTTAGCCTTGGAACAGATACATGTTTGCCTATGATGATCTTGCTAACTACTACACAATATCTGATGTCCTCTGCTAAGAATATAGTTTAAGAAAGCCGCAGTTACAAGAGGCATCTAATGTAATATCTAAAATTTCCTTTATGGCATTTATTGAATTCATCTTAAACAGTGAATATGGAAAGATGGCCTCATGTTTCCTTTTCAATAGTACTCTGAGGATCAAGTGGCTTTCAAGCAGCATGGTGGGTTTGAAATTTTTGCAGTTTAGATCATTCTGTTGCGTTTATGAGTTGGTGAGTCTGTAATGACATCGCCACACTGGGCTGAGGTACGCTTTCTAGTTCCACCATTGTCCAAGTGGAGTGCCATTTCTTCTGATATGAAAGTGTTCAAATCAACATCATGGAGTCCATTTCTCCTTCGACTAGCATTGGAGCCACTGCTCACGTGAGTAGGCGAGCCTGGGGTACTTGAGCGAACACTTATACTAGCCATTGCACCACTAAGACCTGGGGAAAGAGAGAAACAGCATTAAAGTCAAGCAGCAAAGAAAGTTCATTTCCCACATGTGGCAGAAAGGATGTCACTTCTCTGACTCCTGCTGAGATCTTAAAGGCACTTCATCCTATCGTTTGTACCATACTTAACTTCGAGTCCAGACCACACCTCCTCAGCTTTTAGTCCATTTAAGAATCTAGCAATTAGCAAAACTGCTTTTTATGACATGAAAAGTGAGCTTATACACTACGTTGTAGCAGCACACTCTGGCAAAACACTAGCTCCACAAGCATGACATGCTATTCAATACATGTGCATACTCAAGAGCGGGCTATTTTAATAAAAAGGCTTCACATTAGACCAACAGTTAGTCTTACCAAAGACTTTCCAGCTTGAATTCACTTGGTTTTGTTTCAACACCAAAACCCTGCTCCCTTTCACTCTATCAGCCACTGCAGTATGACAGCATATCCCAGACACGTGTACACCAAAGCTAGTTTTTAAACAAAAGCTTTATTTCATGGCTGACACTAATAGCCAACATATTGGTGTTATTAGAATTCAAAAGAGCACTTAAATAACAAGCAAGCAAGGAAAATCACATGACAATCACCCAAAATTTGCTATTGACAGATCTAATCCAGAACACTGTCAGAGGCACCCTGCAAGTACTTTGGTTTGTGTTCAGACTAACAGTGTTCAATTAAAACTGAAGTGCACTTCTTGTAGAAACAAGGCCATAAAAAGAAAACCATTTTGAACTTCATTAACATTAACTTTTTGCAAAAGTAGGACATTTCAAAATCTAAGTTTACTAAGGGTTAGTGCATGAAAGCCGAACTACTCTTCTTAATTTGGAATTCAGGCTATATTTGTAGATAAACCAAAGCTCAGAGATAAGACAAACATCTTTACTATCACAACTCCTTCAAATCTGAGTACTATTAGGAAAACACAAAAACATCTACTGTCCCTAAAACAAAACTACCAAAGCAAGAGTCATGTAGGAAGATAAAGAACAGCAGAAGATCTGTACCTGCATATTTTTCTAGCAGTTAAGAACATGAAAACGTTAAAACTACCCAGATTCCTGTCCCAGTAACCTTCAAAATTTTGAATGTTTTCTTCTGATGTTTTCTCCAGTCTCAAGTACTCTACACCTTTGTCCAGCCATCATACACCTTGGACCATTTAATTTACATCTTCATGTATAGTCCAGTAAACAGAAGTAACACACTGACAAGTCAAACCTAACAAAACCCAATCCATTAGCTGCTGATAGGCCAAACAGACTTCAGAGGCTCAGTGCAAGAAAGAGTGATAGAGCTACTAGAGGTCAAATACCAGAAACCTCAATTAAAAGCTAAACTCTAGAACAATTTGTAGCAATTAATACGTAAGTCAGGATGGAACAGGCCAACTAATTTCATTCTGTTGAACACTACTATTAAATGGACTTAAATTTGAAGCTTAGAACTTGTAACTGTACAGGAAATACTTTTATACAAATCAGGCATTATTCAACAACCAGCAGAAACAGCCAATAATCACTGACACTTTCTTAGGGCTTCTGCTTATAGCTCTGACTGGTGTTCAAACACAGCACAGAAGCATGGCCTGAACTCTGACATGCACCCTGCAGAATTTAATATCAAAATCATCTTTCATTCACAATAGCAGAAAGTATTTAAACAGCAGAAGCTGTTTTAGTGAAAAGGTAATGCAGAAACAAGGTTTGTGACAGTACTCTGTGGATTAAGGTCAAGCTTGAATTCAAAACATTATGGAAAGTTTCCTTTATATCCACCAAAGAAAGTAAAGCAGCTACTTGATGGCATGGACGTAGAAACAAAAAGCCAATTCAGATACCATAACCTGGATAAACTACTAATGTGCATAATTTGGGCAGGTTAAAAAAAGAAAAAAAAATCACTTCACAATTCCAAGATAACAGCAGTTTAATTTCAACTGTCATAACATACATTAGAAAAAAGAAAAAAAAAACAAAACATTTATTCATCCTGTACATTTAAACTTGAAAAATATCTGAGAGTGCACAGAAGGTGACATTATTTCAAATCCAAACTGAATGCAGAAATTCCCCCCCATCACTATCCAAACAAAATTACTTTGAACATGAAAGTTCAGTTGTTACTTTAACCACTTAAGAGTCAAAAATTTACATCACTTTCAGTAATTTATATTATACAACCCACAACCGAACGGCCAACATACTAATTCACTTCTATCGTGGCATCTTTTCATTATGTCTAATGCCTAAGTAGAGAAAAATTATTCCAAATAAAACCCAAAACTGATCTGCGATGTGGAAAGACAACTTTTGGCATCACTCAAGAACTATGTTTTTAAATGGAGCTTTTTCGAGTAACAAACATTCTTTAAAGTAGTATTCTTTAAAACAGTAGATACAAAAGTCAGTAAAAAGATGCATCTGTAATATGCTGCACCATATTCAAAATCAGACTGCCAAGGTTCACAAGCAATGCCCAAAGCAGCCACTGACTTGTCAATATTTAGGTAATAATGAATCTCTGTACATTTAAATACAAAAACAGGCTTCAGGAGATAATTAGAAATTAAAATTTTCAATCAAACTTGGTGTCAAAGGCAGGAGAGTAGCTCTGAATTAATTTCTACACAGATAGGTATACAAGGATATTGTACCACAGTATGGATTTCGAGTTGCAGTTTAATCTTGCATCTCCTACAGGTATTTAGTACTAGTAAGAGTAATCACTGAGTATGCAACAGACTGAGTGACAACCTGCTATCAGTTACTGGCAGTTAACCATATTACACAGCACTACACACCAACCCAGGAGAGCAGGACTGCCAAATGAAACATTCAGACCACAGTTTAGGACTGAGTAATCAAGTCAGCATGAGAAGAGTCAAAACATATTCAAGGCATGCACTCAAATATCAAGATGTCATTTCATGGAAGCAACATCTCTGAAGACAATCTGCAACGTGCAAAAGATCTACTTTTCGTCAACAGAGAAAATATCTTTCCACAGTTCATATTTTTTCTTGGAAAGTTATTGAAATGCACAGAAAGTCTCAGAAAACCTATTTACTCTGAATTATTGAGTTTAAGCATTCAGTGGACTCAGAACTCTTCCCACAGCATTTAACCATTTAAAGAAGTAAAGCAAACAGTAACTGACACTAGGAAGTAGTAAAATGACATGACTGTCAGCAAACACCACAGCACAACCTCAGATTTCTGTATTGTGATTAACATGACCCAATCACAAGCACATCTATTTTGTCCAGAAGATGGAGACCCAAACAGCTGCTAAAGTGTCCTTACTTCTTTCCCTATCTCATGGCCACCTCTGAAGGCTCCCATTCCTTTCTGCCAGGGACATGTCCCTTATTACTAGAGGCCTTTAAGAAAGCACACATGGCTCTTATCCCCCTTTGTAAATTTGAAAGGATTAAAGTGAAGGGCATACCTGAAATATTTTGCATTACTTATTACTTTCTCATTCCTGTCATAACTTTCAGTCATCAACAATATGACACTTCATAGCTAGTAATTTTACAAAAAACTCTTACGTGAAGATATATTCTAAAGGCATTTATTACAGTACTATTAGAAAAAGCTGCAGTATAAGTATAATTTATAACTAACTACTCTCCAAAGCTATAAAGTGATTAGAATGCTTAGCTAAAAGTATGCTTCATGGAGTATGAAATACTTAAAACTGTCAATTCAAAATTAGCTAGTGTATCAACACTGGCCTTACAAACTGTAAATGCTGTTTCATCTGCACTATAACCATGTCCATAATGAGTATGAGTTATTCAGGTCACTACCACAGCATAATATACTGGGTAACCACTGTTCAGTATAGTAATAGTATTAACTATTGTTTTCCAGAAGTTTTAATCAGGAAGTATCAAAAGGAACATTCACGCTTAGATAAGTGTGACTAAAGCATGAATTAGTTAATAACCCCAGATAAATGCAAAATGGCATGCAGAGAGATCCTTGTCACTCCTCTATGTCATACTCATCCTTTCATAGTTCTGCTCAAAGAGCAAATTTTAGCAGCACATACCAATGCATAATTCCATCACAGCTATATATACACACATTTAAATTAAACTGTGTCAAACCAGTCTGAACTCTGCTCTCCCATCCCCTCTCCTACCAACTGCTGCTTCTATACTCTGCTAAGCACTCATGTTTTAAATTGCAATTAAATATTTTGAGAAGCAAATATGAAGGCCTAGTGGAAATTCACTTTTAAGAGGCCAATCCATACAGTTCTACGTTTAAGCATTCACGCTGCCCCAAAGAGATTGAATTGCATTAATGATACACACCAACATTAAAGCAAAGGAGAAAATGAACAAACATTCCCTCACTGTACTGTTGCCCTAATTTTTTCTCTAATTCACTCAATTTTTGGTTAAGTATGCTCAAGTCTAATGATGCCAGCATTGCCTTTCCAAGCTCATTTCTTCCCCCTCCTCAAATCACAGCATTTTCTCACGTTATGGTGAGAGAATGGGCTGTGAACACAGAGCAAAGTACCACAGTATCATTTCAAACATGGGCTGTGCACAGCCACTGATACCACAAGACCTGGCATGCTTCAGCCAGGCCCAAAGGGTCCTAGCACATGGCAGTTTTTGGGAATCTTATGACTATTAGCTGAGATTGATGTCATTCTGTCATTTGAAACCCATCTCTTACAGAACTGGGTATGTCAATACACATCCAGAGAGTAAGGTGAAGGTATGTCCATACCTTCACTAACTGCAGTGACATTTCAGGGACTGCTTGGAAAATAAAACACCAGGCACCAGAAGTATAGTTCTTGAAGTTACAGAAAAATCCACTGGTACTACAGAGTAGAACAGCATGTACCATCTTGAGCTAACTACTCAAGCTTTTCTTAAAGGCTTTAACTGCTTTTCAAGTATCCACAGTTCAAGTTTCCAGCCATGTTTTATTTCAAAGGTTACCCATCAGCACACTAATAATGGAAGCTGATATTCAGGGCAAAGATTTTGTTTACCAGAGTTTACTCTCTCAAGAGGTTACTTAGTTCCAAAAACTCATTCTCAAGTACCCTGAAGTTACACTAAAGATTCCAATAACAACTGCAGAAGGTGCCACTGAGTTGAGTTGAAAGAAAAGGGAGATCATATACACCTGGAAATTATCATGACAAAAAACTAAACATGAGAATGTTTGCTTTCAGCTACCATAACTCTTGAAAGCAGAACAATAGAGAAGAACAAGTTTCCTTGTAGTACAGACTACTGATAATCAGTATCAGAAGATTAAATTCTGGGTTCAAAATCTCTAGCTTTTGTCAAGAGAACTGAAAACAACCTTACAGAGCTGTAATGTGGGTCAGAGCCAACAGGGCTGGAGACAGAAGAGGCAAGGCTCAAAATTCAGGTTTAACACATTTCAGATGCAGAATACAGTCTAAAGATTGCACTGATACCTAAAGGATACTCTTCTCTAATCTTTTAGTCCAGGGCACACACCGAGAATTGTTTGGCATTCCACAAAATAATCATTAGCTACTTTGTTAACATAGTTTCTGTCAGAGTTTTCAGATGTACTTATGATGCATTTAGGGGTTACATAATCAAAAGACAAGTATTTTCTCCCACCAAAGAGGATGCTCAGCAAGTTATAATGCCATGGTCTTTAGACTTATAATAGAACCTATTTCTGAGTAGTCAATACACCAACTCTGCTTCCACAGAGCTTTACTTGGTGTCACAGATCATTCATATCTATCCCTTCTTCACTAAAAGAGGCCTTACAGAGAGCAGCAAAGTTTTAGCATTATTCCTCAAATTTAATTCAGTCCATTCACATTACTAATGAAGAAATAGTCCATTCCCATCAGAAAGCCTACCAGCACAAAACAAAGCCTCATTCTTCTACATGCCAGTTGAAAACTCCTCTCAAAACCTTAGTCCTGAACACTTGCCTGGACTGCTACTCTCCCTCATTAGGTTCTCTTGTTCCCTCACACTACCTAGAAGTAGCAAAGCATTTGTAAACAGCCTGACAAATAGGAAGATAAGCATAGCCCCAGAGAGGACATTAATTTATGCACATGTGAAAATCCTTCACAGGTTTTAAAATCAAAACATAGTTTAGAGAAGCCCTACAATAAATAGGAAATGAGTTTGGGATATGGCGTAATCACAACTTCCTTAATGTTAAAGAAAAGAGGGGCAGAAGCTGGAGGAATGCAGACATCATAGGCCATAACCTAAAAACAGTTATGAGGCCAAATACAAGCCTAGTCACTAAAGAATTAGCACAAAAGCATTTGTGTCAAGGACCAGATTGAAACTGATATCAGTAGAACCTAATCCAGACAGTGACTGACATGTTATCTTGTCAACCAGCTGATGAAGGGGAAGAGGGCATTTCTAGCCCCTGCAATGCCAGTACAGAGCACAGAACTTCCTCATGACCCTGTATCAGGTTATGAAATATGGAAAACTTAATACATCATGGTTCAGATTCCCATGCTACATAGAGAAGTGGCTTCCATTAACCACCTCTGTACAAAGCAGATACTATAAAATAACACTTGGACACAAAAAGAGCAATATTGCCACTAAAAATGCCTCTGAGTTTACTCTGCTTGAGACCTCACTGTGCCCAAGTGAGTCTAGCTAAGCTCACCCTCACCTAAGAGTGAGCCTTTGTAGTTAGATCCAACCGCACACCAGATTCAACTAGTTTCAGAAAACTGCTCATCACACTGAGAGCCAGATTCTGCAGCTGTTTTCATGAAATCAACTCTACCTACTGAATAAGCAACAGTGGTGCAGAGAATTCTCCAGACAGCTTCCAGTATATAAAGGAAAACCACCAACACTGACATGACTGGGTGGAAGGATTCTTGACTTAAATGGCAACAGAGCAGCTAACAACACCACAATTAGGCTGCCACCTAGACAGTAACAGTGTCTGGCTTATGGATCTTGAAAAGCCACGACAGCAGAGCAGAAGCAAAGACTGCATTTTCAGGAATGCACTCTAATTAATTCATTAATTCTATCCCCCTCCCCTGAGAATACAGACACAGTAAAAATTTAATTTAGATTGCACTTCTGGATAGCATGATGTTTACTTTTAGAATGGTCTATTATTTGTACCTCAAGATACCTGCTTACCCTTCTGAATTTTAGAAGACATAAAACCCACAGGTGAACAGCCTCATTTCACCTCAAGAGCAACTTAAAACATATTTGTGTATCACTTGCTAAGCAATAATCCAATACAGAATAAACTAAAGAATATTCCTATCTGAAGAGATACACCACCAACCTTGCTGGTGATGGCAGGGAAGAAAATTCAGTATGACACTAGAAGACACTTAAATCTGAAAGTGAACAAGAACAAAGTTCTAAACAGGACTCAGTTATTGCAACAACGTGCAAGTGAAATACCCTTTCTAGGGTACTTTAAGTAGAATAATAAACCTTATTATCCAGTGCATAACAAAGGTACTAGAGAGTGAGCTAGAGACAGAAACCTCAGACATTAAATTCCCTCCTTAAGCCCCCAAAAATTTGGCAGTATTCAAATCTTAGTACGTAACTAGTTACTACCATACTCTTAACCATTTTCCAAGAATTCTGTTTACTTTAGCACTGATATGAATGCCAAGTCACCCCATGCTTCAAAAACACTAGGGAGAGTTGATACTTAACTGGTGAGTTCACAACTGTGGAATATTACAGATCCAAACTTCATTTTTATTCAACACCTTTTCCTCATTCCAAATATTTGACTATGCAACTTTTTAACAGCTAACATGCCTTATACATCTAAAAACTCCCTCACGGAATGAACAAGATACCTTCAGCTGGAACATCAGGTATATGAGACATTATGATATGCCAAGAGCCAGACATGCTTTAAGAACCCCCACCCAATTTTAACCAAGTAGTATTGAAAAAATTACTGTTACCATGCAGAGCTATGGCTTCACGGAAGGGTTGCAAATCAGTCTCTACAGATGAGCTAGTCTCTGTTGAAGTAGCTCGGTTAGGGGATACTACAGTCAGTCTTGGGGGAGCTCTAGAATTTCTTGGAGGAGGAACTTTTCCACATAGGAAGCTGATCAAGTCTTCTCTTCGAATAGTTCTTCTGCGTTTTTTAACCCAAGCTAACACATCCTTATTCCGCCGCTGATAGCCAATCTGAATTCCTAAATCAAAGCTTCGCTGGTGGGCATCCACACTTTCTGCAAGAAGACAGAAAAAACTCTCTTAGCATGTTACAGACAGAGCAATACATAGCATGGCACATCATTGACGTGGCTTCCTGTCAGCCAGGGGAAAGGAGGAGTTCCACAGGTTCCCATAAGGCAGTACCGAGTTAGTAAATCAACATACAGCGGAGTCCCATTAAACCTAAAGAGAATATTACAAGTCACAAAGTCAACAGCAAGTCCAGGACCACTTAAATTGCATTTACTGTACTTCAGGTCAACACTACAGCACTGTTTATTAACATTAAAAACACACTTAGAGCTTGTCAGTCTGAGGAAGGTACTTAAACCAACAGACTCAGACACACTTGAAGTAAATCAATACAGACAGGAAATCTCCACATTAAAAAAAAAGGAATAACTGCTTTTCTTCATTCTGATAGCTGAGGAATTGTCAGAAAACTCAGACTTTGAGTTCTTCTAGTTTCAGCTAAGCTTCAATTGCAGAGGCAATTCATAGCCCAGAGTTTTGAAACCAGTTAGAACATATGTGTCCCCAATGTCTTTCAATTAGGCAACAAACCATTTAAAAAGGAAGGCTCAGAAAGTTTCCTTCCCCATTTAAGATCCCATTGCAATTTTGATATACAAAAAGCTTTAAACACATTATTTACAATAAATCCTATTACAAAATGCAATTTCATTCTCTGCTGATTTAACTAGTCACCTGTGCACATCAGTTATAACTGTGCCTCTAAAAGACTCAAATGGCATGTATTAAGTTGCTTTCAAACTTTGGTAAGTGTATTTCTGGCTACCAGTTTGAGTAAGTTTTAGACCACAGTAACAAGTGGGACAAACGCTGTTTGCTATGCAACTAAGCTCATCTTGTTTGTCATAGGTTTGTTATCAGAGCTTTGACAACAGCTCTTTCAATTTCATGAAAATTATGTTACGGTGCTCTTGCTCCATTAAAAGACATCAACAACTCCAACTTTGTGTATTTGATTTCCACAGACCTTTTAAAAACATGGCAGAGCTGATTAAAACAGATTTTCATACTCTTTCTTTACTAATAAAGTCCAATATGAGTCATTTGCCCAGAACATTAAGGTGTTTCCTTAAGAACAGCTGCCTCAAGATATTGGTTTACAGGCAAACAGTGACATACACATCTAATCTAGCTTTCTCACACTCAAAACCCCCAAAAGAATCACTGGTAAATGCTATTCCTAGACTTGTATTCTAAGGCACGACTGCATGGTCCATAAAAGACAGCACTGAAATCTGTACTACCAAAGAGCAGTGAACCTAACACAACCTACCAAAAAACACCTCAAACTGATGAGAGTTAAATCTTGAGGCTTTTGGAACATAACTTGTACAGGTACACATAAAGTACACTAAATAAAGTGCACTTTATGCACCCTAAGAGCATTTAGCCTATACTGCTTTGTACTCTAAAGGCTACATTTACAAATGCTAATTCCCGTGAAAGCAATGGCATTGTGACAGACTATCCCTCCTGCCATTTTAGACTCCACAGCAGCTTAGACTCCAATGCACTGGTGGTGATAACTACCCAAACACTTTGGAGCCAATTTAGAAGCTGATCATATTCTTTTAATTACTTCCTGAAATACCAGGAGAGTCCTTCTGAGGCAGAAGCCCAACTTTACATCAATAACCTGCTTTCTGTGTGTACAAGAATGCTTTACGAAGTGCTAACTGTGAACTAGGTATGAGGTCACACACACTGACTGTTGATGTAGCCTACAGAAATTTCAAGCATCATTACCCTGGGAAAGATTAGATTTTTATGGTAAAAGCTACAACTACTTTGTTTACAAAGTTAAGCTGGCAAATCATAAGTAGTCAAGTTGCAGAGATTCTGAAATGACTAAGTCAAAACTAACATTAGAAAACAGTTTTTTAAATAAAAACAAGTTGTAGGCTCAGAATCTTATTTTCATATACACCTAAAACCTTCCACAGTGTCCTTAAGTTTTAAATTCCATGTTAAAAGCTGTGCCTTCACTTCTTTAGTGTAATCTGGAAGATAACCAAGTGCCTTTAATGTAGCCTCTATCATCAGCACCAATCAGAAATTCGTGACCTAAGACCATCAGTGTGAGGTGATATTAAACTTCTAATCTATTTCCAGAAAAAACGCTGACATTCAAGACATCATGGCATTCTCATCATGCACTATGCCTTGGGTTGCTCTTGATAAAAAGATGATGCCTCAAGAATCCGAACATTTATCAGATCAGAAAACAGCTGACAAGGCAAGAGGCAGTTTGTGGTGTTCAGTTCACCACACCAAATACTCCTTCAGTGTCTGACAGATTCCCCCAAAACACACCTATTACCAAGAATGTGAAAAACAAGAGATGCTTTTAAGGGCTATGTTCATCACTAGGGAAGGCAAATTCATATTAAGAGACCTGCCTGGTATGCCAGTGTTTAGCTGCTTCTACCCATGTTCTCAACAAATTTTTACCCACTTACAAATTAACTGAGAATTCAAATATGGCAGTTCTGAGTAACTGAACTACTTCAGCACTTTAAGATTTGTTTCAGGTGCTTTTTTTTGAACCATTACACTACACCTAACTAAAGACAGTTTCCTACTTAAATTCTAGTTTCCTTGATCACCACATACATACCCCCTTCAGTTAATCCTTTCACTGCAAAAAACCTAGGGTTCATTTTGCCTAGAGCACAAGTAATCAAATGTTTTAACCAGAAATAAACAGCCCAAGTCTTCATAGTAATGATGCTGCAAGGGAGAGCAATGCCATTTGTAAAGACAGACTGTAATTATTCCAATTTATTAACACTACCTGCTGGTACTCTAGCACCATTCTCAAATGACTGGTGTCCCTGACCATGATCTAGTGACCCACTCCCTCGGGCAGCACCTCCCGTGCACTGTGAGGTGCTGCCCCTTTACACGAGCTGACACACACACTCAACATTCAAAGGCACTTTCTGCAGGAGTCAAGTCTGTGGCAGTGAGAGTTATGCACCTACATTTCCTCCTTGCTCCAATACCCACCTGTCAGAAACCTGATCACCTGTCACAAATATGTTAAGTTCAACTGCTTAAAGCAAATCCAAAATGGGAAAACTGAAGCCAAATGAAGGAATATGCAGGTACAAGTACAAATAATGCTTTACAGACAAAAAAAAAAAAAAATCCAACTACAAGCCAGAAAAACAACCATTTGGAACTTTAAAGTTTCCTCCCTTGGAATGGAAGGCAGTAACAACGGGAATCACACTGTGCCAATTTAAGCCCTGACATATATCATTTTCATACAACCTTTTAAACAAACTAAAAACCACTGATTGATCCTTTCACAGACAAGAACTCCTGTGACAACCCAAGGAACTGCAGAGTTCAGAAATGCACAGTAAAATAACACAAAAGCACAACCACACATAGAGCACACTCGTATCAAAGTTCTGGCTAACACTCCTTTCTTAGAGCCACCCTGGACACAGCCATAATGACATTCTAGTGCTTAAAATAAACTGGGAGGCTTACTCAAGAAGCCTCACTGCCACGAGAAGATAAACGTTTCCGTCACATACTAACTATGCAGAATTTTACAAACACTAAACCTAAATTCTGCTTCACCACAGCCTGGCATACCAACATCTAATGCACCATGACATACACAAAACGCTGGGAATTTAAGTAGTGTTTAATAAGGCACTACACTCTTCTCCTGAATTCACGTGACACAGACACACATCAAAAACACCCTTTTTCAAGGGTCTCAAAGTAGAACAGCTCCTAAGTTTATTAGTCACTGACATGAGGCAACAGAAAAGATTCAGCTACCGTCAGCTAAAGTGGCCCAGCGAAAACTTGCAAGATTCAGGAAGCAGTCCCGGGTTAGATTTTATCAGGGTGAATAAGAGACATTAACAGGCCCTGCTTATGAGTAAGCCGGGGCAGGAGGCTCGGCGGGGAGGGCTGCCGGGGCAGCGGGGGGTGCAGCCCCTTACCTTTGTAGAGGTTGGTGACCGCAGTGGCGGCGTTCTGGAAGGGGACCCAGAGGGAGAGCCCCGGCTGCTGGCACACCCGGTCTGCAGGGAGGGAAGGACACACGCTGTTTATTTTGGAGTCACCAGCTCCGAACGGCCATGTTAGGTTTCGCCATTTTGTTCCACCTTCCGGAGGCAGCCCGGGGAATCGGGGCCGAGCGGGGCGGCCGGGCCGGGGCAGCGCCCGCCGTGTCCCCAGCGCGGCGGGGCCCGCCCGGCCGCCC
>JAWWEE010000030.1:5232840-5274936 GCA_035221455.1 Xenops minutus | reverse complement strand
GCGGCCTCGGGCCCGGCCCCCGCTCCGACCGCCGCCCCGGGCCCTTTGGACGGCCGCGGGCCCGGCCCGGGCCCGGTCCGCACCCGGCGGCTCCGCGGGGGCTCCGCGACCCCCGCCCCGGCCCCTGCCCAGGCCCGGCCCCGACCCCACCGCCCCGAGCTGCACCGCCCGCCCGGCCCGGCCGCGCTCCCATCGCCCCGGGCCCTCGGCGGCGCTCACCCTTGTAGAGCTGCGCCACCGCGGTGGCCGAATTCTGGAAGAGGTGCCAAAGCTTCTGCTGCTTGTGCTCGGGCTGCGCCGCCGCCTCGTCCTGCAGCTCCGGCGCCAGCGCCTCCTCCTGCTCGGCCTCGGCCAAGCACTGCCGCTCCCACTTGCTGAACCAGTGCTCGGGCCCGTGCTCCTGGATCTCCGCCTCGCCTTCCTCCTTCTTGTCCTCCATCATCCGCCCGGCTCCGCGTCCCTGCGCCGCGCACACGCCGTCCCAACCGCCGGCCGCGTCCGCTCCGTGCGCTGGGCCGGCCCTACCTCACCCCCATGCCGGGTCCACCCGCGGCCCCACTGGCCCCAAACACTCCGAGCGCCGGCACCGCCCCGAGCGCACTGAAGCCGCGGCCGACGCGCCTGGGAACGCGCTGCCGCCGTGCCCCGCCCCCGGCGCGCGATTGGCTGCTGCCGCCCCGGCACCGCCGGTTCGAACGGCACCGCCGGCACTGATTGGTCCGTCTGCCTGTCCGTCAGACGGGACACCCTGGGTGGGCGGGGCCAGCGCAGGTTTGGTTACGCCGTCACAGCCCCGTGCCGGGGGCGTCGGCGCGGCGCGCGTGCGCAGTGCGCTGTCTCGCTCGGGCCCAGCCCCGCCCCGCCCCGCCCCGCCCCGCCCCGCCCCTGGCGTGAGGCGGCCCCGCCCGCCCCCCCCGCTCCCCTCCCCTCCCCTCACGGCGGGGCCGGGGCCGGGGCCGGGGCTGGGATTAGGATTGAGGTTTGGGATTTGGGGTTAGGTTTGGGGTTGGGTTTGGGCGCTCCCGCCCCGCGCTGTCCCCGCAGCCTCTGCCCCGGGAGCCGCCGCCGGCAGCCGTACCGGGAGGTGGCGGCGGTACCGCCGAGGGGCAGGGCCCGCCCGGCCGGCCGGGGGCGGTTCCCGGGCCGGCCCCGCGGGAAGATGGCGGCGGCGCCCTGAGGGCCGGCCCTGAGGGGTGCGCCGAGCGCTCGGACAGCGCCTCACTCCTCGCTCGGTGTGCGGGGTTTACGGCCTCGCTCCTGCGTGTGTTTCACACTGTCCCTTCTCCATGTGTTTCACACTGTCCCTTCTCCGTGTGTTTCACGCTGTCCCTTCTCCGTGTGTTTTACAGTGTCCCTTCTCCGTGTGTTTCACGCTGTCCCTTCTCCGTGTGTTTTACAGTGTCCCTTCTCCGTGTGTTTCACACTGTCCCTTCTCCGTGTGTTTCACACTGTCCCTTCTCCGTGTGTTTCACGCTGTCCCTTCTCTGCGTTTCACGCTGTCTCTTCTCTGTGCTTCACACTGTCACTTCTCCGTCTCCGTCACACATTATTGACCGTGGCTGTGTGCGCACCGTGCCGATCGCAGCAAGCAGACGGGAGTCACGGCTCCTGTTTTGCGCACTTTAAAGCGCTCGGTTGCCTCGTGAGCGCCCCAAAACGCTGCCGTGGAAATGCGCTCCGCGGCTGCTCCAGCCACACTGCCGGCCAAAGGAAATGGGATCGAAGGAAAGGTCCTTGGACGTCCAAGCACGGCCCGGCTCGCCGGGATCTCCAGGGCCGGGCACACCTGCACACATACCTGTCCCGCCTGCCAGGGGCAGCTCCACGGCACCTGCCCCCTCATGAAACTGGTACTGAACTGGTACCAGACTGGTGTGCCCGTCCTGCCCCACCTGAGAAACACAGACCTTGTGGGCTGCCGGCTCCTCCGAGCGGCTGTTGTATCCAATCCATGCTTGTTCACACTTTGAATCTCCATACGACTTCCTAACACGTACAGGAATTCAAGTCTGAATCATTTATAGTGGGGGAAGAGATGGTGAGAGGAAAAAATTAGAACCATTGGGGTTTTCTTTTTATCTCTGAGGACAACTGAAGCTAAAGCTGCAGTTATTGTATTTCCTAAACCACTGAGACTAACTAGTAGGGACCTCCTACTTGTGGGTCATGCCATGGAATTCCCTGAGTAGAAGGGATAAGAGTATCCATGTCTCTTGCCTGTCTTCTTAAACTGAAGTTGTGGTGCTGGCTTTTGAAATGTATATGTCATATATATAACACTAACACATATGCACAGAGCAATGCGTATTCTCTTCCTGTCTATTGAAGGCTCTGTCTAATCCTTATTTAGGATTATGAACCTCAGTAAAATTGGTTTTGTAAGTCATCCATTGATCATCAGGCCAGTAAGTATCTGTTGTGGTGCAACATAAACTTTTTTTCTCCTGTGCAACTCAATTTTAAGAAGAGCAAAGAACCGGGAAGAAATCTTCTCTATTAAAAAGGAATTCTAATAAACTACCTACCACTTGGAAATATTTGTTCCTTCTATTCTTAAACTGTTCAAATAATGATAGGCATCAAATGGGAATGTGTGATGGGATTGTGTTCAAGAATTTTTCCAATAAATCAGGTATTTAAACTCATCACCCTCATAAAAATACGTAGTAGAAATTCCTGTCAGCTTCCATGGGCTTTGCAGATGCTCCCTGTAAGCTCTTGGGTCAGAAGTTAGTGCATGGAGATTGATGGAGGAGGAGACGTGGCTATCCTGGATTTTGTGTAGCACACATCTGTTTTTCTGAGTATTTCTAAAGAGTTGCATAACTCTGGCAACTGTGGAATAAACAGTTTGTTACTGCAATACAATGTAGTGTTAGTCATGATTTATCAGGCACAGTCCTGAAGTTTGGCTGTGACTGATGCACAGTCGGCGCAAATCAAGCAGAGAGTTGTAATGCATCGCTGGGCAATCCTGGGGGAAAGCTCAGCACCCACATTCCCTTGTTTAATTCAGATAAACCTGGCTACACATGGTCCTCGGTAGTATCTACAGCTCATAAAATCTAGTGACATTTTTAGGGCTGTTCTCCTTTCTACATGCATTGCATCAGATGGGTAACATTAGAGGTGTTGTATCAGTTGTTTTTACAGTTTTCTGAAGTGGCCATTGGCAATTTCTGGCATAATAATGGAGAGAGGCTTAGCATGGCCAAGAACACTGGGATACTGAATTTTCAAATTAGAAAACTTACATAATTTTTTGGTAGAATAGGTTAAAGATCTTTAACTCGGACTACAGACTTTATGCCACCTGAAAATAAAAAAGGTGTTAGGAATCCTGGAAAGCAGCCAAGCATTTTCTGGGACTAGGGTAAGAATGTACTAAGTGAGTCCTGCAGTTAGAGATGTAGAACTAAATGGAGGATGAAGACAATATTGACTGACTTTTTGAGGTAAGTTGTGGAGGAGGCAACAAAGGAGAGAAGAAAAAGAACAAAAGTGCTGTGCACTAAACCCCTTCACACATCCAAACACTCTTCTCCCTGATGCCTCCTGAGGAGTGTGGTGCCTGCACTCTCTGAGCAACACTGATTCACTAAGGATTTTTTCCTCCTTATAAATAAAGAACAAGTCTCATGCTTTTTGACCTGCTATTGATGGCCTTAGGCTGGTGTTGGTTGCTGGTAAGTGATTGTTGGCTAAAGTCAAGAGCAAAAAGCCTGGAAGGTCACTGGCATGCTCATGGCAAATGTGGCATCTGAGCAATCTTGGTGTTTTGCCTCTTAATTTCCCCCATGGGAACGCTGTAGTGATGAGAGCAGTGTGGCATCCCAACTGAAGTCTCAGGGGAGATAATTACTGGAGCATGATGAAAATATGCTAATTGTAGAAGGCTCTGAAGACTTGTTTTATTCCCTGATGCAGACTCTTACTGGGAGCTGAATTTAATGATAAATAAAGGAAAACATTTTTTAAATATGAAAATCTGGAATGGGGAAAGAGAAAGCTTTATTGATAACACAGTCCATTCAAAGTGAATGCTAACGTTTTAAATTATCTGCTTGTGTAGATGGCTGAATGTAGACATAGGAATGTTTTCACAATACTGTGACTGAATGTGGATACTTGTGTGAGAGAACTTCCATGGTATTTTAAGAGGAGGAACTGAAGGGAGCAGATATTCATTTCACCAAAGGGAAAGAAACAGGTCTGAGTGACAATATTTGCATTTCTCTTCACCATTTTGTCTTTTGGGCTCAGACTCTCAGTCTGCTGTCCTCCAAAACACAGGTCAGCAGGGAAGGAGATTACTCAACTGCAAATTCTAATGTTTCTCAGGCAAAATTTTTCATCCCAAGTAAGTCTGAAATAATATGGCTGAGCAAGCAAGCAGCAGGGATCTATGAGAAGTCTGGTTCACAGAGAACAGCCATGCACTGAGTGTTTTATATCAAAAATCAAGACAGTTTAACCTGTTACTGACGCTCTCAGATGTGCTTTTATGTCTGCTGCCTTGTTACTGCTGTGCCCCACTGAGAAATGTGAATGTAGAGCACCCTTACTGGAAACACCTGATCAGCCTGAAACAGAAACTGATTGTCAAAGGTTGATCATCAGCATATGAGGGTTCATTGTGGTCACCAGAGCCTCATATTCTCCTGGTTTGGAGTCATGGAAAGTAGAACAATAAGGAAATAGGATTAAAGGATTTCTTTTCCAATATGTGGTCCTAGGTAATGGTATGTTCTGAAAAACAAAACTAGGTAAGCACTGCAAAAAGGCTATCTGAATGCTGGTTTGAAATTTAAAATTGTTGATAAATAAAAAATGTGTCTGCATCCTTCCTGCTATGTCCAGGAAGCACTTTAGTAGCAGCACTTCTAAGAACATGATCAAAATGCTGTCACATAAAAGCAACTTGAAACTATATGATTAAAGCTTGGTCAACTAATTTTTGCCTAAAGTAGTGAACCAGATGCTTTTTGCCCCAAAAGCCATGCTCAGTTTGAGAGACAACGCAGTATGACTCTGCAAGAACAGATTTCTCAAAAGCTTTTGTCAGGGCTCTGATATCAAAGTCATTAAATAATCCAGCCAAGGAGCAAGACACTCTTTTGGTGGAAAAGACTGCATGATTCCTATGAGATACAGAAAACTTACATGTGAATTCAAACTGCACCAGAGAGTAGGAGACATAGTTTTCAGTTTTACTGGGTAATACCTCACTACATACTTGGTTCCACTGAAATAAATGATATTTCTTGCATAACAGGATAAAGCACATGGTGAATATGAAGTTGTCTTCCTGCTCAGTACTTCAGAGCAGCCTAATCTTTCTTCATGCTTTAAGAACTGCTCTGAAAAGTGGAGTCTGCTTGTCTATAATACTTCTCTAAACAGTTTTTTTTATTTTTTGTCCAAATTCAAATCTGTAGGGCATCAGCTCCCCCAGTGCAGCCCAGTCTAAAATCACTTCCACCAGGACTCAGGCCATGATCTGAGCCCTCTCCTTCAAGGCTGAGGGTAGTGGTACAGTAGTGGAGTGCAGTGTTGAGAAGAACACATCCAGAAATTCATCTCAGGTCACTAAACCTCTCTGGTACTCACCATACAGAGAGAGTGCTGGGCTCCAAAGGGTTGGTGTGTATTGAAGAAATTGAAAATACTCTTTCCCAGGTTTGACCCCACTTTTCAGTAGCTCCCTGCAGCACAAGAGAGCTGTTACTCATGTTCCCTGTTGCTGCTGTTTGATAGAGCACAGGAGACTTCAAGTGGCACTGGAATCAGGGCTTGGGCTTTGAGTGCTCCTTCAAGTCCTGAATATACCAATTTCCTTTGAGAGGCAAGGACGGGGAGAGATGGGTATTGCAGAGTGGAAGTGTTCTCCGATGGGGCAGTTTTCTGGGTTGCCATGGTGAGAGCAACCACCATGCTGTGCTCTGTTGTAACAGCCTCAGAAATACAATGGCCAGAGTCTATTCCAGTGCAGATTTATGAGGATGCTGGAGCTCTTACTCCAAAGCATATTTTTCTCCCCCCATTGCTATAGTCAGTTGTTGTCAACAAATGTTCTGTAACTCTTCCTGCATTTTACTCTTGGGAACAGACAGAAACAGGCCCTAAAATCCAATAAATATGGAAATGGGATAAGCTTTCATTAAAAAACCTTTCCCCCCTCTATTTTCTTTGCCTTTTACTCCGGATCTGAAGTTCTAGCCTTACACCTTGAAGAATTTTGGGTTGTCTCTGCCTACTTTTGCTGGTCCAGCTCACCCCATTTCATTGCAGGGAGTTGAGGGCAGAGTCAGTCAAATGGGAGCTTAGACCAAAAGCTCCTCCTCAGCCAAATTTTCCCCTTCATTTCTTCTATGTCAGCATTACCCATGTGTACCACATGCCAAAACAGATCAGATTTAAAACAGGTTTTTTGTCTTTTTGTGTTTGTAAAAGTACTTGTTTTCAGCCAAATCAGTTCCTTGAGCTGGTCAGTGGCCTCGTGTGATGTGGAGATGCTGAGACACGTAATGGTGACAGAGCAGACATGAATCAGTATAAAGTCATTGAGCAACAGCAGCTAAATACTGTGCTTTAAGTCATTATTCTCTTCTGTAGGTGAAATATTAGCTGTCAAACTCCTTCACCTTTGATTTTCTTTTTGGGAGGAAGGAGGAGGGAATAAGGTAAGGGGAGTTTTTCAGGCATTGGCTTTCCCTAAGGAGAAAATATCTGCTCAGATGATGAGGCAAAATCATAAATAACCTCAGTACCACCTGTAGAACAAAGGCATGCTAAAACTCGGCTCAAAATTATTCTGAATTCCCTGTGCCCCTAGTAGGTGCAGGTTGGCTTTAGCAGGCTGTGTCAGCATGTGCTCTGCCAGCCCATGGATGGGCACTGCTGCCATCCACACAGTTATTTATCTGTATTAAAGGACCTCATGCAAACCAGAAGATGGATGCTGGACACTGGGTGCCCAAGAGCCTGGGGAACCTGGAGGGGCTACTCACTCTGGGAATTTCTGGGCTGTATCATAATTTGGATTTCTTTTGCTGGCTGAGCTCTGTCAAAGGTTTGAAGAAACGTATTTGCCCACTTGTAGCAGGGCAAGTTTGGTACCTTTCTGTTTGCAGAGAGTATAGTGAGCTCTGCCTGGGTAGAAGGTACCTGGGATGTGTTTTCAGGAGCAGCAGTTGGGTCTTGTCACGTATTTTAGATTTGGGGTTTTCCTATACCCTGTACCCCTACAGTTGTCACAGAGCACAGCAATGTGATCAGCTATTTGATACATTTCCCTGCTTCTCATGAATTCTTACTATTCTTTCTCTGAAGTTGTCCTTTCCTGCTGCCACCTCTTCAGTTGTTTTGTTGGAGTTTTTTATCAAAACTGAGTTGTTCTAGTCCACATGTTTTCTACATAATACCTTCTTCATTTTGGAGACAATTATCATCATGTATGCCTTTCAAAAGCTGTGTTTGTATTTATTTCTGTTGTTTAAATACCACTGTATCAGGTCCTCACTTGTGAATCAGTGGAAACAGGTTGTAAAAATATATATGGGATAGGAAATGTCTGAATTTTCTCGTCTGGAGCAGGCTCAGTGTCTTGGCTCCTGTTGTGTCGTGGCAGCTCTAGGGATATTGGAAATGAGGATGGAGGAGAATACAAGTGTCAGTATAGAGATGTCAAAATATTTTTGGGGAAAAAAGCTAATTAATCTGTTCTAAATAGCAATATGTTTCTCTAAATAGCCTAGAAGCATCACATTTAGTTAGAGTTGGGAAGGGATGTGCTGCTGGTTTTCATTTTTGAGGGCTTAATACTGCACATATACTTTTTTATAGCTGTTTTATCTGAATTCATGACAGTTAGATTATTCCTTGGCTTTATATTAATGTCTAATATTTTTAATATTCATAGATACATAGTTTAGCATGTGTAATCAAATAATTACAGATGCCATTAGCTGAGTTATCACACTAATCTGGGTGTATTTCAATGGATAATAATTTAATAAAATTATCACTTAATTTCTGGAGCCCTCTTCTCTGCACAAAAATGAAAATGAAATGAAAATGCTGCTCTTAACTTCCTTCATTAAGAAACTCCAGCCTTGATTAACAGGATCTGAACATCCAAACATTTACAATTTGGTTTCCTGAATTTCTACTCCCAGTGGAATTCGCAGGAGGACACTGAATTGAAAAATAGAACAGAAACTCCCCATTTGCACAAAGCCTGTGTGGGAGGGAGATGGGAACAGCGATGCCTCCTCCTCTGCTGTGCTCCTGGAGCAGGGAACATGCCAAGCAGTTATCTGCATCAGACCTTTGGATGGCAGGAACAGCCGTGGAAGGAGCAGGTACAAGGGGAAAGGTCTCTGTCTGCAGGCAGCTCCTCTCCACCCTTAAAGCCTGTCTGTTCAAGAGGTTGCTCATCAGAAAGGTCAGGAAGACAGTATATGCACAGTGTTGGGAAAAGACAGCAAAGGGGGAGAAAGGAATGGATGGCAGAGAGGCTGTGAGTGTTCCCTGCAGGTTCTCAGACAGGGACAGAAGGCTCAGGTCTAGGTGTGATGGTGGACACCCCTTGCCATGGCCTCTGCTCTTTCAAATGCAGTCTCTTTGTTCTTTATATGGTGTAAGTCACATAGTCACATAGTTCACAGTAAATGACTCCTTAGAGTGTAGCCACTGACAGCAGGGATTGGTTCTGCACTGCTTTTGAACTAGCTTTGAAATCACATTATCTGTCTTAAATAGATTTGGAAACAATGGTAGGAACCCAATGCAAGGCTGGCAGCTGCAGAGCAGTGGGACCTTCAGGTGTTCCCTCCAGATGTTCTCTCTCACCTCACCTGACCCCCCATCCTCTCAGTATTCATATCCTTTAACTGTACACGCCACACAAAGGCACTGCTGGATTTCTGTGGCATCCAGAGGGGACAGAAGCTGGGACAGTGATTCTGGTACAAGCAGATCAGGAGCACCCACTCCATCCATCCATCTGTCCTGGTAGTGCTGCTATGGGACTGCCACCCACTGTGGAGCCACTGCAGCCCTTTGGGCAGGGAATGCTTGCACCTGAGAAAAAAATGCACCTGAGCATTCAAAGGAGACTGAAACAGCAAAGAATATCATGGTGAATATAAGAGAAACAAAATAAAGGGATTAAAGGAACTAATTGATTCATTACCAGCATCACAGGGGTCTGGATGCTTCTGACTTAGGGATTCCCTAAGTTCCCACTACAAAGCCTGCAGGAATAGGGCCAAGGAGGCTGACACCCATCTCCAGCAGTGAGACAAGTAGAGAGCAGCTCTTCCCTGGTGCACACTCCCAAGACAGTGGCTTATGGACTTTCTGAGTCCAAGACTCCATCCATTTGCAATAGTGGCTCCATCCCATTTCTAATAACAATGCTGATCTGGCCCTTTATAAATAAAAACAAAACTGTTTACTCCCCTGGTGTAAAACTTTGTGGCTGAAATTCTCTGCTCCGTGAAATGCAGAAAATCATGCAGATTTTCCTAAAAGTGTTTCAGATAAGCAGAGAAAATAAACTGAAATTCTAGATCAGCTTTTTTGTTGAAGCACTACCCTATTTCTGGGTTTAAATCCTTTTTAATTTCAACCCCGTCCTTGGATATGGTTCCTCACTCTCTATGCTGCGTATCGCTGTGTGCTATTAAGGGAATGTTATGTTCCACTAGAGAGGTGGTAAAGTGAAAATCACATAAATACTCAGGGAAGAGCTCTTTGAGATGCTTCAGGACTTAAAGGGCTATGAATTTGCAAGCTCTACTAGCATGATCTCCTTTTATGGCATACATTTGTATCAAAATATGGTATTTTTACACTCAGCTTTGACACATGGATTCCTTCCAACAGGAATAGAAAGATGGCATCAGTCATCTGTATTTAAAATCCTAACAGAGGATGTTGCATATAAGAACTAGTACTGAGTAATGAGAGGGAAGACAACAGTGATTCCTATTGATCCTCAAAGTGTGACCCTGAGCAAGTCCCTGAATCTTCTGTGCCTCAGCCTGTGGTGCTCAGACATGATTAACATGTGTACTTTATCAGCAAGGATGTTGTGCAAGTTATTTAATGAGTGCTTGCAAAATGATTTGCAGCATTTGAATGGCAGGGGCTGTGTAATTGCACAGCACTGCCCTATTGTATAATTGCATGTGCTCCAGGAAGCCCATGACGAGCCACTTGCTGCCTCCCTGCTGAATAACCCGTGGCCAAATGATCATTTTAGTGCTGGAAGGAAAATCCAGTTACCCTGAAGCATAAGTGTGGATGCCCGTGTTTCTGGGCAGTTCACATTCCCTTATGTAAAACCCTGGGGTAGAAGTTTGCTGCTCTGTGCTAAGCAGATTTTCAGAGAGTCCTCTTCTGACTTGAAAATAATATTTAAGCAGAGAAAAACCTATCAAAGTCAGTAACTTCCATCTCAACAGTGGGGAGAAAATAGAAGACACATTTGAAGTGTGTCTCCACCAGGATGGAGACCCTGCCACTGGAGGTATCTTTGCCCCAGAGAAGGAGTGCAATGCCTGCCTGTATATTATCAGACCTCTGTACCTCTATATTTCTCACACATCCAGCTGGAAGGTCGGCCTTTGGATTGCTCTTATCTATCACACAGCACTAAGCCCTTCCAAACAAACCTGAGGGCAGTGAGGAAACTGGCCACTGGATCTCACTCAAGAACCACGATCCTGCATTGCCTATTTCTCTCTCTGCCGCCTCTGCCTTCAGGGATGATGCCCTGTCTGATGTTCTGTCCCCTGAGATACACCACACACAGCCCCAGCCAGGGCTCTGACCTTCTGTCTGTGTAAATAGAACAACTTTTTTTGATGTTTGCACTAGAATTCCCAAACTGCACTTTTGTCACCGTTTTTCCTCCCAAGCAGATGCCTTTTTGCAAAGCGCTTTTGTTTCAAACTTTACAGCTTCCATCAAGAGGTTTCAACATGTAACTAAAGGCAAAAAAGTATTTACTGTTAAAGAACATCTGTAGGATGTAGGACCTGGTCCCCAGATCAGCCCATGCTGATGAGATGAATTCCTACTGATTTGGCCTTTCCCCCCAAAACAAACCAGTTTTATTAAAACTTGCTGCTTGTCTTTGGGATCTGCTGTTACCCTTGCAGAGCTGAGGCTCTCTGGGTCTCACCCTATGTGCTCCAGGGCTACAGGAGAACCCCCCAACTCAGGGCTTAGAAACACTTTTTAGAAATTAGCATGGGGTTCATTTTGTTCTATGTGGAGGTATATGCCCATTCATTTTGAATGTAAATATAAAGCCCATGGATTCAATGTTATCTGTTTCATTCCTCAATGGGGATTTCACTGGAATGGAAGGAATAAAGCTGCTGTCCAGCCCCGGACACAAGCTGACTTTGGAGAGGATTTGCCAGCGTTTGAACTTTAAGATAGCACAAAGACAAGAGAATTGTTGTAGGTGTCTTACTGAATTTAATTTCAATCCATTTTTTAAGCAGAATTTGACTAAGCAGGCTTTAATAATAAGCCCAGATACGCTTATGATTGTAGGTGATCTGATTCTGTAATGAGTGTTGACTTATTCTATGTGATTTGGGAAAAAAACTCCTGAAAGAGATTTTTAAACAAATAAGCCTATTTCTAAGACAGATGCCAATTTAGATGATAATCTATAAATAATTGTTCTTGCTATCACTGCAATTTAAAACAGCCATGGCTCCAGCATGACAGTTTGAGCTGTGCTTTAGACAATGTTGTCAAAAATTATGCCCAAAGTCACTAAAGGCCAGAAGGCTCATTAGCTGAGAAAAACCATGAGTAAACCTCTTAATATCTTCCAGGAGAAAAGAAATCCGGGTGAGCACTTCAGATTTCTTCATTCTGAATGCAGATCTAATTTTTTAGGCCAGCTGAACAAAATGTCTGTCTAGAGAGCTCCAGAAAGAGGAACAAAAGTAAACTATAAATATTCAGCTCTTGATTTCAGGATTTAATAAATTATGAGCTCTGGGAAAAGAATTTTTTCTTTCAAACATGAACTGACTTGATTCATTTTTTAATTTGGTTGTATAGTGCTTGTCACCTTCTATTTGGATATAATCCATCAGTCTCTGGGCAACACTTTGAGATGACACATCCCAAAGGAAATTGGGTCCAAGGGTCTAATGAGGAATAACCACTCCCCCGTGGAAGCCACAGTCTGTATCTCCCTATCTGTGTCTATACCTATAAATAAAGTCTCCTGCACGGGAAGGTCTGATGTGAGATGTTCAAAGATTACTTGACCTATATAACAATCAGTGAGCGCTCCGGTGCCAGCCCCCGGGGCTGGGTGACAGGCACAGGCTCCTTGTGCTGGGTGCCCGCAGCCCTGCAGCACAGCCATGGTCAGGACGCTGCCACTGCGTGTTCCAGAAGCACACCTGGCACACCTGGATGCTCGGGACGCGGGGCCTCTTCAAGGCGTGTCTTGTAGCCCACCCGGCCTCCCTGGATTAGGTTGAATATGTGGATCCAGACACCTCCTGCTCTAAGGGCGGTTGTTGTGGAGCCAAAGCAGACTCGGGCCCGTGTAAATCGCTGTTCCACCTTGCTGGTTCAGCAGGGCCCCCACTTGGCTGCGGGGTGTGTGGCATCCCCTGAGCCCGCCTGGCACGAGTCGCGACAGAGTCGCGATCTGCTGCAGGCTCAGCCCGGGCCCCTGAGCCCCCTGAAAACAATTATTCCACCAGCTTTAAGGTTGCCGGGAGTTTTTCAGAGTTCAGAGGCAGGTTTCTGGACGGGTAACCCACGAGAGCTCAGTTCTCCCCCCGTCCCGGAGCGGTCAGTGGGAAACGAGGGAAGGAAACGCTGTGAATTCCAACTGTTGCAAACACAATCCGTGGAAACAAATCCGGGCAGCTGAATGACTGGGCTGCCCTCTGCTGTCCCCTGCTGCCCGCCGCTGTCCCCTGCCTGTCACTGCTGTCTGCTGCTGTTCCCTGCCCGCCGCTACTGTTCCCTGCTGTCCCCTGCCCTCTGCTGTCCCCTGCTGTCCCCTGCTGTCCCCTACCCATCGCTGCTGTCCCCTGCTGTCACCGGCCCGTCTCTGCTGTTCCCTGCGGTCCCCTGCCCTCTGCTGTCCTCTGCTGTCCCCTGTCCGTCGCTGCTGGCCGCTGCTGTCCCCTCCCCGTCGCTGCGATTCCCTGCTTGTCGCTGCTGTCCCCTGCTGTCCATGCTGTGCCTGCCCTGCCCGCTAATGCCACCTCCTGTCCGTCGCTGCTGTCCCCTGCTGTCCCTGTTGTCCCCTACTGTCCACTGCTGTCTCCTGTCCGTCACTGCTGTCCCCTGCTGTCCCTGTTGTCCCCTGTCCATCGCTGCTGTCCCCTTTCCGCCGCTGCCCGGGGCCACCCCCGTGTCCCAGCCCGCCCACAGACGCTTTGCAGGGCTTCCCCCTGTCCCAAGGAATGTTTACAGGGAGGGCCAGCCAAACGCTGCCTGTGAAAAGAGCGTTCCTCTGGCGACTTTGAAAAGATTTCTTGTAACTTCAGGCTAAGCCACATTTCCTCCTTTATTTAGCTCAACGCCCACCTCCGGATCTGAGAAGGGTGGCTACGCTTCCCTGCAGGCTTCCACCTACTGAACTCCCAGGGTGGGTTAATTATTTTGAGATTGGCCCAAAATATATTTAGACATTCCAACGGATAAATTTTCCTCCAAAATAAATGTTGCCCAGTGCTGCGGGAGTTACCACACCATCATCCCAGTGCAAAAATTAATAGCTAACCATAAATGCGACTCGAGCACTCCACAGAACGGATGGACAAAATTTCGCAGGGAATATTTTTTTTTAGTAGAAACTATCAGTTTAAATTCTCCCTGCTCCTTTAAAAGGGTGAATTCCATTTACCCGCAAAGATTATTAAACACTAGCGTAACACTAACTTCGAGAATCTGTTTAAGAGTGTTTATTTCCATGAAAGAAAAGCTTTTCGGGGTTAAAAATAACGAACTGTGTAAGGATTAGAGAAATACTGTAGCGAGAAATCCTGGAGTATCAATCACTGCTCCAGGTTACTTGCAGGGCCATCCAACCCCTCTTACTAGCTGTTAATGAGGAGAGGTCACGGGCTTTTGTGAGGGACACAGAATAGATGGGCTGCACGTTAGCACTTGATTAGCATCGTTAGTGCTTGTGTCCCTGAGACACAGCGAAAAGTCCCTCGTGGCACCGCAGTCACTGCGAAACAGCAGAGTCGCTTATTAGCTGGCACTTGCAGTTGTGAGCACATCTTTAGCACAGGTTCCGGCCCACGTTTATTTTACACCTTGTTTCAAACTGCTGCGTCCACTTCTCTCTTCATTAGAGCTACTGAGTTGGTCGGTTCTCTGACTCCTTCGGGTCCTCACTCGGCAAATGTGCAGGCAGCGCCACTTCTTATGGGATAGTGCCAAAATACTAAAGTTCTTCCAAATACCTTTCTCTGGGTTTTGTGATGCTACTGTAAAGAAGATTCCACCATTGCACTCACTCTGAACATGATAAAATAAACGGGCGTCCAGCTGCCCTGCCCTTTAAAGAGGGGCACGTTTTGTTCTGCCCAGCCCAGATGCCCCTGGACCACCCGGAACACACCGGGCTGTCTCCCCGTCCTTCCCTGGCTCAGCCTCTCCATCCCACCCCTCCTGCAAGGGGATCAACATGTCTATTTTCCTCTTCTCGCTGTCAGATACTGTACTGCCGTGTATGTCTCTCAGCTTCCCAGGCTTTAGGGAAGTTGCTCTTTGTGTTGCTGGGACTGATTCCCAGCTCAGGCCGTGATGGGGAGCACTCTTGTCGGGCACTGCCTCTAAAAGCACCAAGCTTCACAAATCACCTTCTCTTCTGAAAGAGCAAGCTGCGGGTTAGGACAAATAAATTATGCAAAATCTGGACCGAAATTCTCACACATTGACAAGATGCCAGCGTGGGGAGCTTTTTCAAAGAAACACACAGAAACAAAAAGAAACTGAGCACACAAAATATTGCGAAATGCCTCATATAGTAATTAAGAATTGGCAGCACCACAGGAGCCTATGCACCTGAAAGGCCTTTTCTGTCCCCTGCCAGCTCACTTCATGGACAAATAGCTGGTCGTGGTTACCATTAAGATCGGGAGATAAGGGGAAGCTGGCAGAGCCCAGGAATGCGGGCTGTTAAGCAGACATCTCCCACCCATGGGGGCTCAGGGGTTTGGGCCAGCAGCTGCCTCCCCCCGGCGCCTTCCCCATCAGGGCACACATAAGTCACCTTTTCAGCCCCAGAGCTCCTTTCGGATTTCTAGCCTTTATTTACAGCTTTAGCTCTGCCTATCCCAATACACATTACTTTTAGCTTCCTCCAAGATGGACCATGGTGTGCTTGTTTCTGAGATTGATGTCCCCCTGCCTGCGCAGTGCAGTGACCCATCCTTCTGCTCTGACTGGCTACATTCACTAGACAAAAAGGGACATTTGTTTGACTACAGTCCTCCTGCCTGCAGCAACGGGGACTCGCATACAATACCTGGCAGGGGCTCCTTGCAGGTTGACGCTTTTAATTGTCAACGACTCTTGTTAAGGCAAGATTGCAAAGTTTGAAGCACAATCTTCTGTCCTTCCCATTCCTGCTGAGCACTCAGATGTGCTTAAATCTCTCTTGGTGACTCTTGAAGTATGAATGTGCTCAGATACAGATTATTTGTCATTGTGCACACTAAATGTTTGTGTCGGTGCCATCGCCTGTGGCCAAAACAATGAAACTTCCTTTTCTCCAGAAGTGGGAGCAGAGATTGCCCTTACAGAGCCAGCTCTGTCTAACATCAAAGCCGGTTTTGCAGATTTAAGATACATTCAGCAGCTCTGAGGAGATCCCTCTTCCCTGCATCACTATTCTCACCTTGGAAAAAGGTGTGGGAGCCTTTTGGGCAGGGGTTCAGCTTGGGAGGGTCCGGGCAGTGGGGCCAGGGCAAGACTCTGCTCGTGGTTGGCAGCTCAGCCCTGGCACCACTTTGGAGGGAAGGAGGGAGCTGCTGCTCTCCCAGACCTGCCGAATGAAGGGGAAGAGAAGTCCACTGGCCTGGGGGAGCACGGTGTGCCAGGGTGGCTGTTGCTCACATGCTGGGTGCTTTGTGAGAGCGGGGCAGTGCAGACACTGCCAGGGTTAGACCCCGCTGCTGTCACCCTGCTTCAGTTAAGAACAGGTTTAAGGTAACAGGGTTGTTGTGATCTTTTGATGAAAGCCAATTCCTTAGGGGCACAGCAACCCAGAAAATCCCTTTAGATCAGTGTCGGGGAGGTCCGTGCATGGCAGGCCATGGTGGGCAGCGCAGAGCTGGGTCTGTCCCGGGAATGCTGCTGGACTGCCCAGCCAGCGGCACTGCGAGAGGCTGAGCACAGAGCGTTTGGTTACCTCAGACAAGATCCCTCTGCCTTTAAGGAAGCGTGAAAGATCTCAACAGGTACTTCCTCACCAGAAATACTCTCTGGTATGTTTGCCTTTAGGTGCTGCGTAATCTCTGGCTCGGGACCTTGGTGCCTCTGTCCCTATGTAGTTATCTAGAGCAAGATTCCAAATCCAAATGGAGCACCTCATGGTCCTAAACCGGGTTTGATTCTTTTTTTCCATAGTGACGTTTTACAGTTACGTCTTTCTAAGGAAATATGAAAACCAAACTACGATCCCGAATGACTAATGCCATTGCAAAAGCTTCTAAAGCAGATACTCCTGGATAACCAGGGAATTAATTACTTTCTGGGAAGAAATAATTTTCACGGACCTTTATGCTGCTCTTTCACATAAACCCTCACTCTATCACCTGTTAAAGGGAACAGAACCTCAGCCCAAGCAGGGAGGAGATCGGGGTGCAGGGGAGAGTGGAAGGAGGTGAGGACTGAGCGGGTCCGGCTCGGGTCTGGCTCCTGGTCCTTGCCCAGCCTCCTCCAACCTACAGCCTGCCCCTCCAGGGACGGCGGGATTAGCCGGGAGCGAATGTGAGCCGCAGCCTGTGTATTTAAGGAAGGGAGAAGATTGAAAAGGTGTGCACAATAACACTGAATGCTTTGGGAATCACGGCCATCAGCTCAAATTAGCATTGAATCGCTCCTCTGAGCAGCACCCGGGGCTCAGAGCGGGGCGGGGAGGTACCTGCGCCCTGCTCCCTTTGCCCAGCTCCCAGCTCCCTGTTCCCTGTGCCCAGCTCCCAGCTCCCTGTGCCCTGCTCCCTGTGCCCAGCTCCCTGCTCCCTGTGCCCAGCTCCCTGTTCCCTGTGCCCAGCTCCCGGTGCTTAGCTCCCGGCGCCCAGCTCCCTGTGCCCAGCTCCCTGTGCCCAGTTCTCTGCTCCCTGTGCCCAGCTCCCTGTGCCAAGCTCCTCCCGAAGCCTTCAGCAGCTGCTGAGGTTCTGGCTCTGTGCTTGGAGCACTCACACCTGCCCTCAGCTTCCCATTCAGTTCTAAACTTTCACTAAGTAAATAAACATCTTTTGGCCACCGGGAGCTGAGGCATGAAACATGAAATTACGCAATTGGTAATACATATTTATCTTTTGGCATTTTTAGAAAATTACAGCCCTTAAAGGAGAGCAGTGATCTCTAAAAAATTCCCTAATTCCTTGAAGCCAGAGCCATGCTGAACTGTTGGCTTGGCAAGACGAGGAGACTCGAACAGAGGAGAGTGACATCACTGCCCCTCTGTGTCATCCCATCATCAGTCTTAAAATGGCACTAAACCAAAACTAATCCTAGTAATTTACTCACTCTCGCTGTACCTCACGGCCTTATGGGGGTTCTGTACTCCTGGTTTTCAGGTACTGCAGAAGCTTTAATAGATGTACCTGATTTATCGCAGTCCTGCTGCCTGGGTGGGGCTTGGTGTGTCCTCCCCTGGGGTGGCCGCGGGGCCCCGGGCACCCCTGCACACTTCCCGGGGTGGTGAAAGCTGTAGGAAAGCAGAGGCGGCTCCCCAGGGAGCTGCCCGGCCCACTCCAGAAAGGGGGGACTGCTGGGGGTCAGCAGGCTCCGGCTGAGCCTTTGGGGGGTGGCTGTGAGCGGACAGACGTACAGACAGAGCTCTGCACTCAGGGGCTCGCTCGGACCATCTTTAAGCAGTAACCTGTGCACCAACTCGCTCACGGCCCTTCCAGAGAATTATCAGGATGCCCAATAATTATCAGGAATTATCTGATGCCCAAGCCTTTGTTTGGAGCAGCAGCACACAGACCATTCACTTCAAGCTTTTTAGAAGTCAGTTCTCCAGAGCCGAGGAATGATTCCCCTCTGCAGGGAGGGAAACAGCAATAGAGATTAATTTCCAAGGCAAGTAATTGTTCAAATAATATTCGTCACTTAGTCAAATGACTGACATAAAAGCCGTAGCCCCTGAACCTCTTGAAAGCGGTTTTGCTTTAAGTACAGAGTTAACTGACAATTAGGAGACCTGTGGTTGATTACAGAGGGATAACAGAGACCACCGGGAATTCAGTCTCACTCAAGGACAGGAATACAAGGGCTGGAATCCCCAAGAAACCAAGATGATTCTAAGACATCCTACTTTTTTTGCCAGTAGATCCATGTCAGTCTTGCCACATCAACACTATTAGTTTTGGAAGTAAGAATCACTCAGGAACCCCAGCCAGAGTGCATGAGATTTTTGTTTGTTTGTTTGTTTTGGAGAAGAAAATATCAGAAATCATCAGTGTTGCCTTGCTAATCCTTAATGGCAAGATGGTTTTGTGCTGTCTGGAGTCCTGATCACCTGGGACCAGTGGGGATTTGCACTTCTCGCTTCATGTGTGAGTCACACAGGGAAGGCCATGGGGGCAAGGATGGATTGTGTTTCCCTGCTTCATATCAAAGCTCCATATGCTGGTACAGGTTGCAGGAAAACATTCAACTTTATATCATAACTATAGTTGGAACGATGTTTAGGAAACAGAAGTAGCTCCACTTTAGAAAATTGGAAAAGTGCCTCCTTGGGAATAGGGCTGTGTTAGCAGGGCATTTTGGCTGATTAAGTGAATTTGCATGCAGATTTTGCTGTTTCAACAAAGCAAAAGAAAAGATTTTTCATCCTTTTTGGCTGTTAATTTTTCCAGAACTTGCCTGCCAGGGTAATTGTTTAGGATGGCGAGTGATTAAGATCTGTTTTGCAAACAGAAGTATAATGAGGCTTTAATATCTGGCATTTCCACAGCAGTACCCTCAAATCCCCATAAGATAAAATACAGCCAGGAAGAACAACAGACATCTCCTGGGTTGTCACCAAGAAGTTTCTGGCTTCAATGCCTTTGTGTGGTTTTAAAAAAAAAAAACGAATTGAGATGTAAGATTATAATTATCCACAATGGCAATACAATGCTCATAATGAGAAAACAATGCTCTTTGGACTTCAACCCAGGGCAGCACCCGCCTTTTCCTCTCTCCATCCCTCTGACTAGCTGAATTAAAAATAAAATATGAGCTGTAGGAGCAGGCATGGTGCCCACGGGCAGAGGGAGTGCCGTGCCAGCCCCATGGCCAGTGAGCCGACTGAAGCCCCATACCGGGATAAAGTGAATTTTGGGGCCCCTCCAGCACCTGCGCAGGAGGATATTGGATTATTTTTCTCTTTGACAACAGGAAGCCCGAGACAAGGCATTTCCCATTCTCCTTCCAGCATTCTATGAATGGCCTTTAAAAGTGTTGTGGAGAAGTAAACACAAAGGAATGTCCCACAAAGGAATGGTTTTAACAATGCTGCTTTTTCCGTGTTTAGCTGCATGGCTGAGCATGCTTCTCACAAGTCAGGGCAATTTCTGGTCACATCATGGCATGGTGACCTTCCTCAGTCCACTCCTCTTGATGGCACTGACCACAAGACCACTTGCACTATAAAAAGCACTTACCTGATGCTCTAAAACTGAAGGTCCTTACCTGGCAGTCAGGAGCACATTTCCAGCAGGATGTTGGAGTTTACATGCAGATGTTGCCCGGATCAAGTGTTTAATTCTCACTTCAGTCATGGAGGGAGCATCCCAACCATGCTCAGGTCTCACTTCTGAGGTCCCATTACCCCTTAGGCATGGCTGAAGAGGTTTCTTCTGTCCTTGGTGCCTAGGCAGAACCTCTTCCAACTCTGACCCTGCTGTCTGACCCTTTCCTGAAAAGGTCTCAGGTCTCCCAAGTCCCATCCTGAGCAGACAGACTGAGTCCCATCTTTTTGAATGTTCTTAAAATAAGAACAAAACCCTTGTCAGAAAGAGTAAGTGGTAACTTCTTTGGGGCTTTGTTTGTTTGTTTTTTAATCTTGACTAATGATGAAGCTCAAAGTTTTCAGCCAGCTCTTGATTGCTGTCTCAATTATGGCTGTTGGTCTCTGTCAGACTCCCCTGCTCACAATTGTCACTACAAATCCATTGCTGACTGTGTGTTAAAAAGGGAACTCAAAGTGACAGATCATGAGATGGGAAATTAGTTCCCTCTCCTACAAATGCTGACTCCAAGCTGCCCTGCTCTCAGCTGAGCAGCCACTGCCAGCGTCTGAGGGGTGTATCCCTGCTGATGTGCGGAAACTGCAAGCATTGGGGTGGCTGGTGGAGCTGCTGGAGGGTCTCCTGAGAGTTTCTTTCTTTTTATTATTTCGATTATTGTTCACAGTGTTTCTGCACCTTTGCAGTACAAAAATAGTAGGCTTGCATCCTGGCTGCCTCTGCACACTGTCTGTTAATCAATGCTTAGCTCATTCCTAAATAGTCCCTTTAAACTCTTCTTGCAAGTGTTCCAGCCTTTGGGCTGCTCTGTAAACTTTGCTGCAGTGCATTTTGGAAAGAACCTTTAAATGAGTCAAATATTGCCTGAATTTTTCATGGGTCCTCTGCAAAGAGGTGACATTCATCTGAACAATCATCTTTAATTCGTACCACGTGGGAAATGGGATAAAGAAAAGTTAAATGCTCTCCTCAGGGTAATGCAACAGTCCAGTTAGAGACTTAGTTTCTTGACCCTAGTCCAGACCTGGCCTCAAACCATGTGGCAAGTAGATATCTGTCTCTTTAGGAGGATTGCCATGCTGATCTCATCATTGGCATCTTACTCACCCGCTTTTTTATCTCTAATTAGGTACTGACACAATTATCCTTCATTACACTGAGTGCACGCTGTGCACACACAGACAGGAAAACAGGCTCTGTAGTGCAGCTGGGGCACACTTTATTCTGTCTGGAGTAAAATTTACCCACCATCATAATTTTTCAGCTATTGGGCATAATAGACAGCAGTTAGGGGTGTGAGTTTTCTTTTTCTGGATAGAACTGTCCTGGTGTCATGGTTTACAGTTCATCCATAAAGATACAAATTGTTTTCATTTCTTCTCACTTTTAGCACTTTCTGCAATATTAAAGTATCTTTTGGAATAGACATAATAAAACTGCTATCACTAAAGCTTTCTGCTTGGTTCAGGGCACTTTCTCACGTCATCTACCTGTATTTATTTCTCCTTTGCAAGGATATAAATAGACACAATGTATCACCCGAGGCAATCGGGGTAAAGCAACTACTCCTGAAGTCACCAGATGGAAATCAATCAGGTTTTAACTGCATAAGGGTGAATAAGGTTCCCTGGCCTGATGACTGTCATCCACTGGGTCATCCACGAGTGAGCTTTTGGAGAGGAGAGGGGGCTGCAAGTGAGGCTTTGGTGCTGCAGGAGACCACGAGCTCCACCTCTGCCATGATGGGCAGCAGTGACTCTCAGTGCTGTTAGGACACTCACCAGCCCTATCTCACCCCAGGGAGATGGTGGTGGCACATCAGCTCCATGGCTGACCTTCTTGCCCAGAGCTCCTGCAGAGACTTCACTGCACTGTCCCTGCCAGTGCTTTTATCTCCCTTTCCTGCCAGTCTAGACGCAACCAGTGTTATTTGCTGTCAATGAGGAACAGCCTCACACTTGCCCAGAAGAGGCTGCTCCCCTGGCAGTCTGCAGCAGGGCACCCACGGGCCCTGGTTTATGGGTGTTCAAGGTCTCTCAGGTGACTTGTTGTGCCTCTGGTTACAAACAGCTCCCAATCCAAAGCCAATGCCTTTCCCTGGCACATGGGACTTTGAAACAACCAAGCCCTTTGGTGACAGCAGTTCATTTGTCCAAATCAACCATAGGTCAGTGCTTTAAATAATAACGCTCTTAGTATCTTTGTTCCTGCTTAATGTTTTCTTGTTGCATCTTCCCTTCCAGATCAACCTGAGAAAGAGATGGTTCCTGGTGTAGTATAAATCTCTGTTGTAACAGCTGAGGATGTGAACCTGTATGTGTGTTACCACCTAAGAAAGGAACTTCTCTGCTGTCAAAAGCTGGCTTTCCCATTTAATTCAGCCCTCCATCCTGCTGCCGAAGAGATGGGTTTCAGATTCTTCTGAATTTTCTTGGATGAATGGTTAGACCATGCTGGTTTGCAAACTTACTAAAAAAAGGAGGCAGGGCTGTGCTTTCATTTGCTTGTATTGTTTTAAGCAAGTTGATACATTCCACAAACAAAAATGTTCTTTTTTTAATGGATAACAGTAAAAGAGGTTGGGAGGATGAAGCTCCAGAAAATCTATCAGGAATTCCCCAGCCTGCTTTTTAACCTGTGTCACCTCAGCAGGAACAAGGTGCTTTGTGACTGATTAATGTTTTGATAGTGCTGCATTTTACATGCCACGTGTCAGGTTTGGGCAGCATCAGCAAAGTTCTAGTGAAACATTTTTGTGGAAGACAGAATGGGAGGTGAACAGGAAGATGGGTCTCCCAGGTCATGCTGAAAGAAATGAAAAATAACTCCCATGAAAAAGAAAGCTAAAAAAAGAGAAACTATCAGTTCACAGGGATATAATGCAGTCTGGCTGTGACTCTGCCACACATAGTGCTCAGAAACTCGAAACCCTCTTTTTTTGTCGTTGTTTTTGGTTTTGATTTAGAATCAATACAAACTGTATCATATTTACAACCTCCTTTAACAGACCAGAGGAGTGAGTCATTGCACTTACCTCACCATGGTCCCTGACAGCATCATCTGAGGCACTGGGCAGCATCACGTTATTCAGAGCAGGGTGGGAGAGTCAGCCCCAGTGCTGGCACTGAAGCACCAGACCCATGTCTGGCTGCTGGGCAGTGATGATACACACACAAGAAGTCCTGCTGTAGCACAGCCTGGATCTCTGGGTTGTACTCTTTCTTAATTTGGGCCATAGTAGTAAAGATTTGGTGACTCTTCACGCAGCTCTTGTTTTTACAGAAAGTTTTGTGCAAAACCCAAACAGCTTCAGATTGAAGAGTCAATGTTTCTTTCAAGCTTTTCACACCATTTGTAACCTGAGTGGTAGCAAATTCTATTTGAAAGACTATTTTCATATGACCCTTTATGTTTTTGCAGCAGATCAATGTAACATTTGTCAGCATACAGAGCAGAACCAGCTGAAATACAGCACAGGAGCCATGCACTGCTCTTGTCTGCAGGAGCACCCAGACACAGCTCAGCATCCAGCTCTGTCAGTGCACCTCAAATTGATCTTTTGTTCTTAATCCTTCCTTCTCTGGAGATAACATCCAGTGAAATTGCTCTAACTTTGTTTGTGTAGGTCTAGTGCTGATCAAAGAACAGGATACTTTCACATAGAGAACATTATGAGATAAAGACCAGTCTTCGAACCAGACTGGATGCAGAGCATGACGTGTCCTTTCATAATGAGCTGTGACAGGGAAATAAAATTACTTGTCTAATACTTCTGAATTTGGGAGGACTGAAGAGAGGTTTCAAATAGGTCCTCGTGTTACTTTGCTAAATGAAAATTACATTATTTTATCATGTTGTCATACTAACAGATTGTTTTATATCTTTTTTTGCATACTAATAGGAACATCTCTAGTTCAGCATTCATGACCTTTTATCTCCCCTGCCACTGCACTCCATCATATCCATTTCCCCACTGAGAGCCTTCCACCACTGACTGTGTTATCACTGTCAAGCAACCACCTTAGTATTTGAGTGTTGTATCACAGCTGCCTGTAACACGAACTGTGATATTCTCAGGACAGCACTGCAATACACATTTAGAGAGTGATGTGGCTAAAACAAGGGAGAGGAGATGGGAGCAGCTCTCTGTCCTACAGAGCCTTCCCAAGACCTCCTGCCAGCCCTTCCACCATCCTCCATCGCTGAGCTTTGCCTCTCACTTTTCCTCTGGAACACTGTATATCCTTACAGTCTCTTAATAAAGCAGGACAGTACATTTTGTTCATCCCCCCTGAGAGATGTCTTACACTTTGGGATTTAGGAGTGAGGCAAAAAGTAAGGAGATGGTTCTTGAAGGGTCTCACAGTGTGACACTCTGCCAGATCTAACAGAAGTTTAAACCAAAATGAAAAGCAAACAGCACTAAGCAAAGAGGAGGAGATGATGGGAGGGGGAGATGAACACTTTGGGAAACTGCCAGATATTTTTTGAGCCACTGTCAACCTACAAGCTTTGTTTGCCACTGATTTATCACCTTATTGCTCCCAGTACCAGGATGACAAAGATTCTCTCAGGCATCTGATAAACAGGGAGACTCCCTTCTGTGGTCTCACATGCACTGCATAGCTCACATTGGTGGCCTTGCAGGCTGTGACAGTGCCCTCCTGCATAACTGGAGAGGGAAATAACAACTGAATGTGGCACAGAAACTTTGGTGACACCCCTGTGCATTGCTGAGAAGTTTGTGACATGTGGCATGTTAGGGGCTTGCCACTGCGATACTCTGGGCTTTACGCTGGGCTCTAATTCTGGATCTATGACAAGTTCCTTTTGCCTGGACAGTACATCTCAAAGTTTGTCTTTATATACTCCACCTGACTCATAACTTGGAGTGCAGTGCAGAACAGAAACCTTTTTCTTAAGGAACAAGGTCAGGCATTGGGGACTCTTTCTCAGGTTCAGTGTGTACCTGGCATTTACGTTTGTTCTGGTGTACTAGAGTCTCTGAGTGTGTTCCTCTCATATGAAGGGTTGTATGTTAAGGATTATGCCTCTTGAATCCTTTAATTAACCAAATTTAAACTGTTGAATGAAGTGGCTTTTCCATGAGGCGTCATTTACATTTACCCAGGAGCAGAACCACTGTCAAGGAGGTTCTCACCTTCGCTCTGGGAAGAGTTCAAGTAGGCAGTTAATATAAAATTTCCTTTTATCCTATTATATTTGCTTCTTGCTTACCTCTCTTCAGCCCGTTAGGAAATACAGTCAGCATCACGTCAGAGAACACCTTCCACACTGTTTTGGTGTCTCTAATTCTTTTTGTTCACCAAAAGCCATCCTGATCTACTCTGAGCTTTGCTTCAGCCCTTACGCCTGGAGGTTTCATGTAGTGAGGAGCCAGGAAGATTGCATAAAGAAAAGGCACAAACAGGAAAGGGCATTCTCCATAGATTTCTTACTGTTATTTTATTTTCAGTGAAGATTCTTAAATTCTCCTTACAGGAAGATCCTGGCCACAAGGCAGTGAAGTAGTTTCGTATGTCTCTTCCCAGGCTCTTGTAGAACATACAGTGTTTCAGTCCTTCTGCTGTAACGGCTCCATCTTCTCTGATGCAATCAGTGAGTTTCCAGCTATGTTATCAATCTGATGTCCCCAAATTTCACTGCTCCCTGAGGCCCACAAGCTTGGCAATAATGTCTAGTGAAAAGTCTAACCTGCTGAGCTGCTCTTCAGTGGGAACTTACCAGCCCTGCTACCTCTCTAATATCAAGTCCAGGCTTGTCAGTAAGTGACTCTTTTTTCAGGAGCCCTACATGTTGGAAGCAGATTTAGTTTCATTATTGTTTCCTATCAAAGCCGGATGACTCTTAGTTCTGGGAAGAAGTAGGTCGTATTAGGGAGGCTAACAGGATTAAGTGCAGTTCAGTAGGACACTCAGGAGGCCACAGATTTCTGCCCTGCTGACAAGCACCAGGCAGCACACTGGAAAGTGATGAATTTCCCTGACAGAGGAAAAACTTAAACTCTTGTTCCTTTGGTACACACCTACTTCTACCTCAAATAAAGAAACTGAAAAAAAGGCCAATCTCATAATGGGGTCCTGGGAGCCATCAGAAGGATGATGTAAAACGGTTCCCATTTCACTCTGGACTTATCTCATTATTCATTACTCCTGAAAACACCGACCATCAGAGTGGGAGCTGTGAGTGCTTGGGGGATGAGGGGATGAGCACAGCCTGGCTCCCAACCTCCATCAGCTCTCCTAACAGCAGCGACTACATCCTCGCCACTGCCTCTAGAGGGTAGAGCAACCATGAGTCTCTAACGGGGCGAGCAGCTTGAGCAGTGCCATTGCAGGCTCCCAAAACCTTTAGAATTTCCTTAGCAACCCTGCACAAAAACTGCCAGTCAGTGCAGCCAGCCGGCAGACCTGAGAGTGGTGATGCAGCAGTTTCGCAGCGCTCTGCCAGATTCATCCCGCTCCAAACATATTCATAGCAGTCTCATGGACGTCCCAGGACTGCTTTGGCAGCAATTGTGCAGGATAAATAAAGCTCCCATTGTTGCAGATGACTCTGCTTTCAATCGTACGGGAATCCAGGACAGCAGGGACTTCTGACTGATAAAGGTTCGCACATTTGCGCTGCTGCTTCAGTGAGGCAGGGCTCAACTGCGGCACAAATTGCACCTTTTGGAGTTTATTTTTGGGCAGCTGTTTCCTAATCGTTTGCAGCATTTTTCTAAGCAGCTAAGCCTCCACCACAATGTTTGATTCTCGTGTCCTCAGCCTCACTGCACTGCCATTTGAACAAGCCGGAGTCAATATATTCTTGGCCATAGGTATGTCTGGCTCTGCACATAAATACAGAAGAGTCTTTGCCTCAAAAATCTTTGGGGAAGAGGGGTTTTTATCACAGGAGCAGAACACAAGTCTATAATCTAGGGCGTGTGTGATTTCTGAATTTTTGAGTGGGAGAAATAGAGCTCTTTTTATAATACACCCTGATAGAAAATCTTTTTATAATCAAGTATGAGGAGTACAGGTTCACTTAGAGTAGTCTTGATCATGACCTCTGAACACATGCCTGAAAACTCTTTGGATTTCACTAGCTGTAAAAATTCCTTCCATAGAATAAATTAAAAGACCTGATGCAGCTGCTTGCATGCTACCTTAACAGTACAGTGCATTTATTTATCCCTCCAGCAATTTAGTGAACTGTTACTGCTCCTGCCGGTACGGCATGTACAGCACAGAGATACAACCTCCTTAGAAATACCAGTCCATCTTCATTTCCTTAACTACCTTCCTCCTAAAACACTTTAAAAACTGAAGGCAACTTCCCTGAAACAGAAATTTCTCACTGGTAGGCACCTGAATAATTAGAAGTGTTACTGAAAATTTTATTCCAGCAATCTGCTCTGTCTATACAGCACGTGTTTTTGAGCCTAATCAGAGCTCAGAAGGCAGTTTATATAAATCAGCCTCAGGATGGTAATATGATAGCAGCCGTGCTTGTTTGTGACACAGCCTTTTACATGGTGCAAAGTCTGAGTTTGATTGTTTATAGCAGCAATGAAAAGGCATGCCTCTGCCTTGCCCTTTGATTGCTCGCCTCGTCTGAACCACTGAAAGCTGCAAAAAATGACGACAGCCCTTTTTTCTAGATGTTTAATTCAATATGTTGCAGCCTGTAGAATAGGGGGAGGGAAAGGCAATAAAGTTAAGGCAGGCAGTTTTTCAAAAGTCTAACCTCTGTCACATGGGCCAGAACGAGAGTGTCAAAGCACATGTCTCTTCACAGGAGCTCTGGGACAAAGCTTCCCGTGGCACAGGGCAGAGCTGGGTGGGTGTAGCCCAGCCTGGCTGGGCAGCAGCTCCAGCCAGCAGGCTCAGCTAAGCTGGGCTCAAAGGGGAGGCAGACGCAGAATGGGGACTGTGAGAGGGTTGTTTGTTTTCCCACTTCTCTGGATGCCAGACGTCTCAATCTGCTTGCAATTTGGGGAGGGAGAGATTCCCAGGGGAGCAGGAGGGAAAGGAATGGAGGAGGCTGCTTCCTATGCTCTCAGCATGGCAACCCACTGAGAAATAAGGGAAGACAGACAAGAATCTTTTTAAAATGTAGTCAGTTAGGGCTAAGGATCTTACCAAAGCAAGAAATGTTGCTTACAAACAATGGTGTATGAACAGCAGAAACTACAAGACTTGGTTTCTGCACATTCTCCCGTGCAGATTCTCTGAAGTCTGAGAGCACAGCTGTGCTCTTCTTGCAGCTTCTATAACTGGGGAGATGTGGTGGGGTTCTCCTCTGTGCAGCATGAGTGACACATGGAGCACTGTGCATGTATTCATTTGAGGGCTACTCTCCTTGCTTCTTTTGTGAAAAATGAAAAATGTGCAGGGCACAGCCTGACCCCTCACAGACCTGCTGGGGATTAACACAGAGGGCACTCCTCGCTGTTGGAAGCAGGTTGGCACACCTGCAAACACAAGTAATATCACATGCCTAATTTGGGGATTATCTTTGCTTTTATAAGCCAAACAGCAGTCTTTTTCCTAACAGGCTTCCCGTGGCCCTTTTCCAGCAGTGCAGAGCACATGTGGCTGGCCAGGGAAGCAGAGAGAGCTCTTCCCAGCACTCCTGGTTCATCCCAAGCACTGCACACACAGACCACCAAAAGAACACACCAGCAGCTGGCTCTCCATCAGCCTGAGCATCACTTACCCTTCTAAAGCTCTCAGTGGACAGATCATTCATGAGTATATAAGAGGAAAATCCCAGTGGCCAGGACTGGCTCTGCAGGGAGGTGTCTGTATCCCCATAAGCACAGCGACACACACTTGCTTTACAGACATTGTAAAGACTACATGAGAAACCACCTGAAGCTGGTGGCTGAACATGACCATGGTCATATTGTTTTCTCCTTTATTGACCTTCTCCAGGAAAATGGTGTCACCTGAGGTTTGCAAGATGCACACCCTGGGGTGCATAACAGCCCCAAACCTTCTGGTGGACTGAACAGACCTACCTGGATTGACTGGGCTGAACTGCTCATTTTGCAGCAGTTGAGGGTGTCCCTTGCAAAGCCCATAGCATGTTAACTCTGTTAGCTTTGCATTTGGTTACCAGACTCTCACTGTGTCCACCCATCACCATCCTGTGCTCTCCCACAGGGTGAGCTGCTGTTGGAGGATGAGCTGATGTGTGTTCTGCTTCTCTTTGGGGAGCTGCTCCAGGCTCTCCATGTCAGACCAGGATGTTCAGAGGATGTGCTCAAGTAAATTTTTTTTGTTCTCTTTATCAGTTTTCAGTATCTTTCTTTAATCTTAATTATATATTTGTATTTCTGGTGACTATAACTGTCTTTCCTTCTCTCAACATCCTTGACAGTAATAGTGTAGATATACAGATGTATTGTCCTCATTGGTGTACAAGAGTGATGTTAAATCCATAAAGAAAAATTAGATTTAGAATTGGTACTTTAGTGATGACCTTTTTTATTAGTGTGATACAGAATCACAGAACTCTTCATTTTCTTTGTGTTGCTGCCCAGTCCCCTCTGTTCTTGAATTAGCTGGCATTTCTTCCCGTTCACTATCAGTGTGCTGAGATGATAATCACCCTTACAGCAAATTATTTTGTGAGTGGGAGCAGGTAATATGAATTTGTGAATTTTTAATTCCAGCTATATTTCAATACCATTTTGCCTTTCTGTGACAATATTCCTCTGGGACAAACTGAGATTGCCTACAGGTTACTTCCATTCTTTTGTGTTTCTGTCACTTACTTAACCTATTTTTCTGCTTCCTGGACTCAACTATTAAGGTCGTTCACTACTTTAAGGAAATTCAAATTTTCTAGCAGGGATATTTGAAGACTTGTATTTCTTGTGAGCAGCTGTTCCTACAGGGCCTCTGCAATAGCTATATGTATTTTTTTTCCAGTGTAAGGGTTAAGGAAGTGTCCTGAGCAGCAGAAGCCACACCAGCTGCTGGCTGCAAACCACCACACAAATACTTTTCATTTGTAACATCCCCATTCAAATGTCTTTTGCACAGTAAAAGCACTTAGCACCAAACATAGGCCACAAGGAGTTTATTTGAGTCGCTGTTTGATACAATAAATGCCAAACCTGAGCACCTGGTAAACTGCAGATTTTTTTAAAATGTCACAGAAAGTGTTTTTTGAAAAAGAGTCTGCATGTCTCCAAAGCAAGATGATGGATCTATATAGGAAGATGTGGTCTACACTCTTCCAGCTCTAACAGCCAGTCTTCCTCTCTCTTCCTCCCTTTCACTAACATGAGCCTAATACATATAATTTCTATGGTAATTTTTCTGTACACAAACTCCAAGTTACTACAATGTGCGTGTAATTGGTTGTTGTGTTTGTTAATCATGTGGCCAAATAATCTCTCCATAAACAAAACAGGAAGAATCATACCCCATCAATCTAGGAAAACAAATGAAAATAAGATTGTCTTGAAGTTCTGTAGAAAGACTTAATTCCCTCAGTCTCAAGAGGAGAGAGAGAGCTCTGCCAGCCTTGCTGCTGCTGGGCCTGGCTGTCTCCTGCTCCCCTCCAGTGAGACTGGTGTTCCCAGAGGGATCCTCTGGATCCATCCTGGGCATTGTCAGAAGGGATCTGGCAGTATTTGCTTGGCTTTGGGAAACATGAGATTTGTTAGTTCATTAATTGATCTGAAGTGGATTGAAAAATAACAGGGAAAGAATGAGGAAGCTCCTCTAGGCAGGAACCAGGAGAGAGCTGATGAAGCCAAAAGAACAGGAACAACAACAGGCCTTTCTCCTTCTCTCAAGATATTGCTATTTTTTATTCCTTGAAGTCCATATCCCCAGAAATGACTCCCAAACCAGCCTTGGCTCCCTCCAGCTGCCTCATATGATGTTTTCTGGTGGGACTTTCCAAAGTGCTCTAAAGAACTACGCTTTGCAAAGTTCTGGCCTCCCTTTTCCACCCCCCCTCCCCTAACCCAGTGATTTTTAACCAAAATAGCAGTAAGAGAAAACTAACGAACTCGAGTTGCATGTGACAGAGAAAGAGGAGGTGAGTGTGGGAGCACAGGCATTGCACAGGAAGCTTGTGTTTGCACATGTGTCCCTGTGGAGCTGCAGTTCCCTTGCAGTGCTCAGAGCCCCATCAAGCAGAGAACCAAGAGCTGGTAGGCACTGCTGAGCTGCAGGATGAGGAGCGTGTCAAGTGGCTGGATCCCTGCTCAGAGCAGCTCCCTGGAACAGCACCTGGGTGTGTGCCTGGGCTCCCCTACTCTCTGCAGCCCCCTCCCCACCAGGGACTGCAGCCTGCCCTTGGAAATTCCCTTCCCTTCAGACCTGGGCTTCCACTCCTGCCTGCTCCCTCTGCTCAGCCACCAATTCCCAAAATCCGTAGCTGTTCTTGCAAGCCCTCAAAAGTCAGCTCAGTTCCTTCCAGCTGTGGTTCCTCCACATTTCCCTGCTGTCCTGCTGCTGTGTGTAAACCTTCTTCACTCTTCTGTCTCCTCCATTAGGGGCAGAAGAGGATTGAGGCTGCCCCATGAATTTTCAGATAGCCAATCCCCAAGCTTTTGCCTGGCAGGATTCAAAAATAGCTCACCACCCTGTCCAAGCTCTCCACAACCAGCCAAATCAGACCAGCAATCTACCTGGCCTCTAGTACCTGTCACATAGCCCAGAACCTCTTCATCACTGTCACTATCTGATGCTTAACCAAGCTCCAGAATGCTTGGGCCAGCAGATTAAAATCAGCAGTCTGAGCTTACACTGCCTTCAGCCTTGCTCCTCTCTAAGACAGAGACATCTGATCCTCAGGGGAATCAGGTCCTAGATTGCCACTGTCAGCCCAATATACTGAAGGAAAATAACTCGAGGCTGGACTGGCCTTAATACAGAACTGCAGCAGCCCCAGTGCTGATTCACAAAAGGTTGTCGTTGTTTTGAGGGCAGTGACACCTGGCAAGAGGATGGGAAAGGTGACTAACAGTAGTGACATCTCTAAACATACTGACCTTGGCAACGTAATATTTCTGGAAGTGTGTGACACTGCAATAAATTATTGTTCAGGAAGATAGAAAATGAGGACATTGGGCTGGAAAAAGTATGCTACTCCTTTGAAACCAGTGTCTAGCCATCGTATTGAGAGATGATCAGTAACAAGTTGCAATAATCCTTAAAAAACAACCTATTTAAACACCAAGTTACTCTCATGTTTAGGCAGCACTCCCTCTACTATAAATAATTTTCAGCTCTCCAATTATAGGATATAGAGAGGAAGGAATCAACTTACAGGTCTGCAAGTGGGCATGTGTGAAGTTATGCATAGGAATATCCCCACTGGAAAGCTGTGTGAGCCTGAGGGTGTCACGGCTCATCCTCTTCCATCTGTACCTGTACTGGCTACAGCACTTACTGCCTTCCTCAGGTCCTAAGTGTCTGTGTAACCTGTTCTTCCACCCATCCTATCTGCAAATGCGGGATTGCTTCCTACTGTTTTAAACCCTTTAAGGGACAGGCTTCCACCTTTTTCCTTTAAAAATATGTGCATGATTTAGTAACTAGCACTATTAAGACATTTTTCACATAGCCTGACATTTTTGAAAATATTCTTTTTCCTCTCTTACATTTCCTCAAATTCTCAGAACAAATAACAGCTGTTTTTTTATTTTGTACCTGTGTAAATTTGAAATAGTTTGCAGAATAATTCATTTCGTCATTAATATATGCATGGTTTTGCCTAGGTTTGTTCTCTAGTTCTGGTTAAGTGTTAATGCTGTGAATGTCTAATGAGATCTTGTACTATACCAACAACTTCCCAAACAGTATTGACTGTGGAATATCAACTGCCTAAAAAAAAAAGGTTCCTGACCTATAATTTTTGTGTTTGAGGAGAACATTCAGATTCACAACTCTGTGAAGATTCTCAGTTCTATATCTTGACTTTTCAGAATCAAATAAGCACAAGCCTTTATAACCTGGAGGGGTTTGGGTCCACACAGTGGTGCCTGGTAAGCCAAGCATGAACTGGTGGTGTCCACAACTGGATCAGCTGTTCCGTGCAGCTCCCATTTTTAGTGGCAGTTTATGCTTTACCAGAGAAATAAATCAGCCAAGGAGGGCAAGAAATAAAAGAGGGTGGGAATGGGAAGGAAATCTGACAGAAGCATACAGAAGTTACAAAATCAATACCTTATCAGACTCTCCTATTGTTATAGGACAGAGGTGAAGAGTCTCTTCAGGGAAGTCTTTTCTGATAAGTGGCTGGCCCTCTTCAAAGGGCTGCCTGGATTCTTATCCCTGGAGTATCAGAAGGTGACAAAAAAGAAGTTACAACAGTTATAAGAAACATTTAAGGATGGAATTATTCGGAGAAAGGGATGAATACAGAAGCCAAGTCATGTCTGAAACAAAGGTATGGCAAGTCAAGGCAACCTCCATCATGGCATTGCTTTCTCTGACAGGTGCATGTGAGACTACAGCAAAAGAAACTCAGAGCTAAGCAATGTTACCCTGCAACAGATGAAGTTTCTACTGGGTTGAACAGCTTGATTTCTACAATAGCAGAACAATCCCACAGCACAGAATGACTAAAACGGGATTTCTTGCTGTAGACCAAATCTAAATCATAATGGTTTTATAGATGCATGGGGAAGGTCCACATAGCCTGCAGTGGCCTTTACAGCTTTATAGCTGGTTTCCATCACAGTTTAGAACAAGCCTTCAGTATAAGATGCAGGGTGGAAATGGCAAAGTAGCTGAAGTCTCCTCTTTGCAGTGACGCTCAGATGAGTTCTCTGCAGCAATCTACCATGTAAAATCTAAAAGAAGATAAAGTGACCGATGCGTGAAACTCATTTGATGTCAGCAAGAAAGTCTTTAAGAAACCAGACAATGAGTGGATCTAAGGAAGTCAGCTATGGCACACCCTAGAACAGAGCTTTTTGCAGAAGATTTCAAAAATACCCATTGCCATATGAACCCCTAACAAAGTCTTAACAGTCTGTCTTGGAGTAATTCAGTTCAGGTAAAACTTGTTGGCATTCTTACATCAAGGGGCCTGACTACTTGGATGTACTGCTTCCCACATGTACTGGGGAAAGTCATTGCCTTACCTTTGTGTTCTGATGGGCTAAATCACCAAAGGATCATCAAATGAAAGCATCAGTTCTTCTTCACTTGCAGCTGCAGGTCTTCCCAGATTTGAAACCCAGCTGATTATCACTCAAAAATCTTCTCTTCATTCTGATTGGAGGGCAGAGGCAAAAGATTTGCCTTTGATATAAAGCTCCTGACAAGAACTTCAAATATTCCAGCCTCCTGGGGTTTGGGCTGTGTTGAAAGATGGCTTTTGCTCCTTCAGCTTCTGCTGTGGAGGACCTCTGGGACTGATTTCATTGAAACTACTCAGAAGCATAAAATCCCATTAATAAAGAAGAATCCCTCTCCTTTGCCATGACTAAATCATTCAGATGAGTCCATGAGATAACCCTTGTCAGAAACCTCCAGACTGATGGTGATTTCTTGGGCCTACAGATCAAAATATGAAAAAACCATGTCATTGAGCATGTAGAAGCACCAAATTAATGCTTTTGTAGAAGATTCTCAGGGTTACACTATTAAAAATAAACTTGTTGAAGGTATCAATGTACCTTGAGCATTGAGGCAAGAAATCTCATAAGCACCACCAGCAGCAGTCTGCCAAAACACTGAAAAAAACCCTGACTTCTGACTCCCCTCTTTATATCTTTGCTTAAGTAAAGAAATGAGATGGAATACTTCCTTAGTTATGACCCAGTTACCAGGAAAAGCCCAAACCAAAACCACTACACCATTTCATTCCCACTACAGTGGCCATAGGAGGGGTTGCCTGAAGCAGTGCAGCCTGCCCTAAGCTGTGGTGTCACACCAGCTGAAGGTTTAAGTTTCCTATTCAAATAGCAAAACAGCTTGTATTAAATACAATTAATATTCATTGCTAAATACTGAAGTCAAATAAAGGTAGTCAGATGCCACATTTGGCTTTGACTTCACCACTGTGGAGATGTTAATTCATGCTCTCATCTCGCCTCCCACACTGTATTGTCAATTCTCCATCTATGTTCTTTGTAAGTCCAGCTTCCTAAACTCCTCTGAAAGTAAACTGTCACTGGTAATAGGAAGAAGTGCAATTGTGTGATTCCACTGGCTAACAACTCTACCAGTTTCAGTTCCATTTCAGAATCCCACTTAAATTAACCCCTCCTATTTTTAAGTCTTCAAATGTAATTGCCCCAAGGAGCCTTCCAGATGTTTATCTCTGTGCTCCAAGCCCTGTTCTCTCTATTACTCTAATTGGTATCTTCCTCCTGTCTGCAACATGCTGTACAATCCTGGCATTGCTGTGGTGAGAAACTCCTCCTCTTCCCCCTCAAGCCCCACATCAGGAGCAGTTTTATAGCAATTAATTCTTAGTTTCTGCTCAAATGTTTGTAGCAATCATCCTTGGTCAGATATGGTTCTGAAAAGTATCTTAAAGAGGAGGGAAAAAAGTCTTATTTGTTTCTTAATGTCTTTATGACAGAAGGCTGAAGATACCTCTTTTATTCTGTCCTGGGTTTCTGGCTGGCTTGCACTTTGACCTCTCCAGCTTTGCTGGCTGGCAGATAGCATAGGAAAACCAGGAGGGTGAGAATGACAATAGGGCTGATATCTGAACAATCAGAGGGCAGGGGGTTCTAATCAAACTACTTCTTCCTTCTATGGAACTCTAATTCCTCATAATACTTAGGAGAGAACTGACTCTGAGCTAAATTCACCAGTCACATGTTTTTTAAAAGCCAAAGGGCTTTCACTTCAGGAGTTTCTTGTAGGAACAATGAAGCTTCATAATTTTGATTGAAAAATGGAAAAATACTTTTGTTCATTTTACTGGGAATTTCTGAAATCAAAACTCAAGATACTGAAGGACACTGCATTGCTTCTTGGATCTGCCTGCCCAGAGCTCCCTTGCAGGATCACAGGGCTCGCATTTGAAAGTGATAGAGTTCTGTCTTCTAGGACCTAGTTTTATTCACTTCAAAGCAAAAGATGTATCTTCCCAAGCTTACCCTTAAAAAGTTTCTTTCTGTTTGTTATTAATTTCACTTTGTTTATTTTATTCCCTCTAGGTTCTTTCCTCTGACACTTAACAAAAATGGATTAATTCAGCCAATGCTGTGACATTCACATGAAATAAAAATGCCAGCTACAGATGTCAATTACCTTGTTTATTTAGTCATTTTGTGACTACAGATTTTGTGAGGTTTGCCTGTGAAGCAGTGTACAAGAATAATCTTTAATACTGGAATCTGATCCATCCGTGCAGGCTCCACTGACTTCATTGGGTTTGCCAGGGTTGATCAAATTTCAGGATCAGTTCCTACATTTGTACTGAACTCTGCCAGATTGTAAATAACACATTAGAAGAGAAATCAAATCTATCCCTTGATATACAACAGATTATTCTAATATGACAGATACAGATTGCATGTAGCCATGGCATCACCTGTGCTTGTGCTGCCCCTGCCTTGCTTTCACAGCTTGTTAAGCTGTCAGGATAAAGTGAAGAGCAGGGTGAAGAAGAACTCATGTCAGAGAGGAGGTCATCATTAATGTGGACTCTTGAAAGATGGAAGGGATTTGTGGAAACAGGTTTTTCTTCTGAGCAAGGAGATAAGGAAATAGCTGGAGATGGATGGCAGGGTAAGTCTCTGTCTCATGCCTGGGCTGCCATCAGCTTCATGGTACACAAAAGCAACACTAGCATCCAGGTGGGGATTTGATGTGCAGTCAGGAGAAGGGAAGTGATCTCAGCAAGGAGAAATGGCTCAAATTTGGAAGAACTCAGATTTTTTTTTCATGTTATATTTTATATTTATTTTCATTTGAACATAACAGTTTGGTCAATAGTTTGTTAGCCTAGTAGCACTAACACCTGGCAGACCAAGTTGACATCAGAAACATTTTTTTTATCAGACAGTACCTGCCCTTCTCTGTGTCCCTTTCCTGTGATCAGACAACACAGAGAAATACATTTGTGGAAATTCACACCTAACACCTCTGCTTAGCAAGGCCAACTTAAATGTGTGCTGTGGTCTTCTGAATCAGCCATCTGGTGTTTTGCAGAGGATGTGTCACAGGTGGGACACAAGTGTGACAAAATCAGGAACTGAATTCCCTTTTCCTAAGTCTCAGACTGGTACCTTAACTGGAAAGTTTCTGTTCTTGTTGTCTCCCAAAGCTCTCTGGTCAAAGGGGAAAGAAATTCTTTGGTATCCTCCTCAGCTGGATAGAAATGGTCAAATGCCATTACAGGTGATCCTGGCTTTTCCTGTCAAAAGCCAGGAGACTTAAACAGTAGAAAATTTGCAGCAGTGACCAATTGTTATGCCAAACCTCAGGAGTTCACATCATTTTCAGCCCACTACTCTGTGCCACCTTTGTTTGTGTGTGTGTGATACAGGAATGAACAGAACATACAAACTATTAGTTTTTCTACAAAAGACTACATAACTCGCTTGTGTTGCACCACAAGGCAGTTCAGCCCTTGCTGCCCATTTGTAAATAGAGGGATCTCACACACCTCCCCTCCCTTGCAGCAGAGGAGATGTACAGCTTATTCCAACACCACATTACCAGCATGTTGAGAACCTCTCTCTGCAGGTCTAAGCACCTTGGCAGAACAGCACAGGCTGCATGGGAAGGATCAGTGTTCCTTTCCTACTGGAAATCCAAATCTTCCACTAATAACACATTTATTTTAAAAGAGCTGGTGCAAGTATACCTCACTGCACTGATGCTTTCAGCTTCACCTTCTGCTTCCTACTCAGAGTGAGACACCACTTTTACTGCTACCCTCAGTTGAATAATTAGAGTTGTACAGAAAAAGATGGACCTGTAAAGTACCTTCCATTCCCTTTTTACTTTGGATGTCTATCACTGTAACACTCATATTTTACAGTGTTCAACAAAATTTAATGAGAAAAAGGAATCATTGGACTTTTTGAAATATGGGAAACAGAGACAGTCACCACCTACCAACTTAGGGGTAAACATGCAAGTCTTCAGCAAAACAGTCTTGGTCTTATGTGAAAATTAAAGTTCATCAATTTTTTTTTATTTTTTTTTTACTCATGACACTTGATGTCTCAGCTCTCTGAAAGTTATATGAAAGATGTGGCTTTGAAAAACTGCTTCAAAATATACCTTAAATCATGTAAATCTTTGATCTACTGCATGAATTCAGTTGTAATGGATTTACCACCTTTTATTATTAAAGCATAAGGATTTATATCTCTCCTTAAAGGATAGTGTTTGTTTAATTAAAGGGAAATCCTCAGTGTCTTGAGGAAGCATGTTGCTGGCACAGAGACACGTCTGCATTAATGCATATTCATCCACAAACACAGCAGAGTAAGCTGCACAAGCAGCAACCCCAGTTCTGCTGGTTTAGTGCCTCTGTATTAAGGGTGTGTGCTGGTGTAATTGAACTCCTGTCATTAAATGGCTATACATTTTCTTAATTATAGACACAGCCACCTGCACGCATGATGGAGCACCCTCCGTGGTGCTGGAAGAAAGTGTGGAGACTGGCCAGGAGAGGACAACTCCAAGGCTGAAGCCAGGGCAGCAAATGGAGCCAAGCCAGATTTCCTGAAGCAGCTGAGGAGCAGGGAGCAGATAAGCAGGCTGGCAGAAACACGCCTGGTCTAGCTCATTCTGCCACGGGGCAGAGGATGGGCTAAGCACCCTCCTCCTTTCCTTCAGCCCAGTTTTCTGTGCCTCCCTCCTACAGTTTTCCAAGCAGTGGCTATCAGGCCATGCTGAAAATGGGGGTATCCCAGTGTGGGGCAGCAGCAGGGCAGGGAGAACCTCCCAACTCTGTCAGAGTCAGGATGTCTCACCTGGAGTGCAGAGACACAGAGAGACACGGGGATCACTCTGGTTCCTGATGGCTCAGCCTGGCGCACAAACACTGGCTTGTGAGTGTTTTAAAAATAAACAGCCAGAGCTGGATTTATTTTTACATTTCAGGGAGGCTGGGGAGCAGGTCAGCCTCACAAAATAAATAAAGCCCATTTCTTCAATGGAGTTCTAAAAATGATAGCACCTCTCAGGATGACTAATGTGGAGGGAATGCGGGGAGGCTGCAGCCAGTCCTACAGCCCTATTGACCGGAGCACACGGTGAGGGATCTCCTTCTCCTGCTGATCTACCCAGGACCTGGAGGACAAAATCCTTTGCTCAGGTGCAGCTTCACCAGATTCCCCAGTGCTTTGTGGGAGCACAAGGGCCAAGAGGTACTGGGTTAGTCGACAGGATAGTGGCCTAAATTTAGACAAGATTCAGTAAGTGGGTGTAAGAAATGAGAGGAAGGAGTGGAAAAAGAAGGACAAGAATGAAAGGAATGGATACATAGACTGTATTCATCATGTTACTGCTCATGATCTTTACTTCTTCTTTTCTTTCTGTTTTAAATATCAGTAACACTTGCCAGGGATTTGCCCCACTATTCTGCACAAGGAATTTGCCATCAGAACTACAGTAGATGGGAGTTGCAGGGGTCTGCGGCTGCTGAGGATGTGGTGTAGCAGTGCAGAATCAGATTTATAAGAAAAGGCAGGATAAGCAAGTGATTTTTTATCGGTGCTGGAGTAGAAGCTGGGTGAAATGCCAGCAGCAGTGATATGGCCAGGTAGTTATACAGAGGTGACCATCCTTTCCTTCAAAGGACGGAGACTGTGTCTTGTACTGGAGGAAGGGGAACAGCAGAAAGTTTCATGAGGGAGTGGCAATGGGCCAGGAATACTCAGCAGAAGTAGTCTTCATGTAGTTGGGATAAAGTGTTAGCATATGTTGAGATCTGGACTTCACCTTAGCAATTAATAAGATTTCTATTTCCTGCCTAGAGACAACCAAATCACAAGTACTATAATCACTGGCTGATGGTATAAAAAGCCTGATATTTAATTATTTCAAAAATGCATTTGAGATTATCATATACACATACTTTATTCCCTCAAACATCAATTTTTGAATTTATTCCCTCAAATATAAATACTTGAATCAATTCTCAATAGTTTGCTGCGCAATATAGATGGCACATTTTCACATGTTTTCAAAACTTTTTAAGGTACTTTAGACCCTATTGTAGCTGGAGTCTGAAAAAATAAGGCTGACTTAAGTTAGGAATATACAATCAAGTGCTGGATTGCGATACTCTGCCTTCATAAACAGATGATCCATCATTGCCATGTGGAGCTAACAGGAAAATTCCTGCCACTCTCTTCTATACAACCAGAGCAAAGAATTTGTACAGATGCATTTTGCATGATTTCTGTTCCCCTAGAACAGTATGAGAGCTCATCAATTTTGGAAAATTAGCTACCTTAAAATGAACTGAAGCTCAGAGAAGTTTTTGTATATAAAAGAATGTTTTTAAGGCTTATGATAACATTGGCTTATGTTAATTTTAGGGAGTCGTTCTTTGCAGCAGTGCAGTAGTTTTCCTCAATTGTCCCTTGCCCACAAGCCCAGTGTCCGTGGCTGAGGAATCAGTTAATAACCCGTAGCCACCTTCTTGTTGTGACATACTGGTTCATCCTGTATTGGGAATCACTTGTGGAGGGAGGATAGAGGGATGAGTTTAAACCTGTGTATGATTTAGGAGGTTGGAATGGAAGTCATTAAGAAACAGCAATTGTTCTGGGAGGTAATTACAGGGAAAGACTGGCAGTGGGGAACTCAAAGGTTAGGACATTAAGAAACTAAAGATATGTGCATCAATCTCTGTCTGAATCTCTGTCCTAATCCCCCTCCTTTGCTGAGATATTGTAAACCCAGGTTTGGCAGATTTGTCATGCTTTTGCCTGGGTCAATAGCAACAGATGATTTCCAGATTTGTAAATAATATTTCCTTAAATAGCTTTTGAAAATTCAGAGGAAAAACAGGGAAAGTAAGAATGCACTTTCAAGAAGGCAAACTATAAAATTAACTGTTTTTAAAACCTGATCTTCCCACTAATATCCTCAACTTCCCTTATTTTTCTTCTTTCTAGCCCTGGAATTTGCTTCTTAAGGCGGGGCTTCAGACTTGGACATTATTTTCCTCTCCTGGCCACCTCTGCAGACTCCTGTGCTGCTGAGAAGCTGCAGCCCACACAGGTTGAATTTATCCCCCAGATTAGGATTTGGTAATTTCGTAAACTAGAAAAATTTCTCCTTCATGTATCCACTTGCAGTCAGAGCAGCACTGTCTGCTTGGGTACATTTTCAGTCCCTTCAGAAGGCCCAATTTTGCATGTTCTGAATCCCTTTGGAGCCTTATCCCACTGCCTGTTTCCCAGGACTGTGAACTAAACACCGTTCAGTGGAACTCCTCACAGCCTTCCAACTACGTTTTCATTCTTACAGTTCCCCCCTTCCCCGCTCTGACCCCAGACTGGACCAGGGTGTTATTTATTCACCCTCTCCCTGCCTGTTCGGTCCGTGCCGGGAGAACAGACAGCTCCTTCCCGGGGAGGCACAGCATCCTGCACACACGGCTCACGGAGAGCAGCGCGCCCAGCCGAGGAGCAGTCTTGTTTACGGGCCGCTTTTCCTGTATAAACACACCCCTTTCTGCCGCTGCCGCTGCCGCTGCCGCTGCCCAGGGTGCGGATCGGCCGCGCTCGGCCGGGCCGGGCCGGGCCGCGGGGGCGGCGCGAGGCGGCGGGTGTGGGTCTGGGTCTGGGTCTGAGCCTGGGTCTGTGTCTGAGCCCCGCTCAGCAGCCGCCCCGAGCTGCGGGGAAGGCCAGCGGGGTTCTGTCCCGCGAGGTGCCCGGCGGGCCGAGCCGCTCCCCGCGCAGGTGCCCGCGGCCCTGCGGGGAGGCCGCGGCGGCAGCGCCGGCCCAGCCCGGCCTGGCCCAGCCCGGCCCGGCCCCCTCGGCCCTGTCCCCGCCCCTCTCCGGCCTCCTGTGGCGGCGGCGGCCGCGGCGCTGTTCCCCTCCCTCCTTGGCTCCCTCCCTCGCTCGGTCCGCCCGTCCCTCCCCGGCTGCGGGGCCGTTCCCCCTCCTGCGGATGTGACATTTCACGGCGCTCCC
>JAWWEE010000030.1:5083038-5232332 GCA_035221455.1 Xenops minutus | reverse complement strand
CCCCCGACACAGCCCCGCAGCCCCCCGCGGGAAAGGCCCGGCCCGCCGCCGAGCCGCAGCCCCTGCCCGACATGAACCACCATCAGCAGCAGCAGCAGCAGCACCAGAAGCCCGGGGAGCAGCAGCTGAGCGAGCCCGAGGACATGGAGATGGAAGGTAAAGCCGGGGCCGGGCCCGCGCCCTCAACTCCGCCGCGAGTTTCGCCCCTGTGCCCCGCTCCCCGCGGGCATCCCGGGGTCAGCACGCTGTGCCCGGGCCGCTCCTGCCGGGGGGCCCGGGGGTGTCCCGGCGTGTCCGGGGGTGTCCCGGGAGCGCTGCCCGGCGGGGCGCGGGGAAAGTTGCGGTGCCGGGGCCGGGGGACGGCCCGGGGGGGCTCCGCAGGCTCTGTGTCCGCGGGGGACCCAGCGGCGCTGCCAAGGGAGCCCCCGGCCGCTGCGAGCCCGCCGCGGGTCCGGCCGGGGGGCTGCGGCGCTGCCCTGCCCGGCGCTCATTGTATGCAGGCAGCCACGCTGCTCGCCATTTTTAATTAACCCTGCGAGGGTTATTTACAGAACCCGCTGCCGGCCGGGCCTGCGCGGGGCGGCGGGCAGCCTGGCCATGTGTAGCGCCTGCACGGCCCGCATCCTGCACCGTCATGCACTTGCGCTGGCTCCATAAAGGAGGCACTACGTTTGCATGTTCCCTACCCCCGTCCGGTGTAGTCTACAGTGCTGCCTTTAACGGGGCTTGCTTTCCCCCCCCCCCCGCCCTTCTCTCCCTTTCCTTTTTTTTTTTCCCATAGTGGTGTTGTTTTTACACACCCTCCTCCTCCTCTGAACAACACCTTCCGTCTGAATTAAACGCTGTAAAATTATTTCGGGCAAATGTACGGCGGGGTTTCCTTCCCTGTGGAAGGACAGGCACAGTGAGCTGCTCGTACCGATTGACTTGGAGGTCAAATTCACCAACTACCTGACTATCGTTTAGAATGCCTGGCTGTGAAGATGACAATTCTCATACGGCCTCTTTAATCTGCAGCGACATGAATATTCGCCAATAAAAGATATTTTGCTTGAAAACATGGCAATCGACTTAGGAAATGTACCTTTCTTCTAAATAATAACCATTGAAATCAGGAGGAGTGAAGGTGTTTTAGTGGAAGTTTGTCACAGTGACTGTGAGATTACATTTCAAGATTAGAAGGTCATTACATAAAGCCTTGCTTTCTTAAACATATGTCTCTATTTCATACAGTAATAGCTAAAACTTATTTACTATCCGAGTGACTGTTTTTAGTTTTGCTTTAGGAAAGTCTCCAGGCTGGTGTTTATGTGCAGTGGGGCCAATATCTAAAAGGAGGTGATTTAAAATATACCTATAAAATATACCATATAAAATATGCATACAAATACAAGCATCTTGTGGGTTATAGTTTCCAGCAGATTGTTTGATAGCCTTTAGCAATCTGCATTTTTTCAATGTCCTTTTCAAGTTCTTTAGAATATTGACTGTATTTACTGTTTTTATTTTGAATTTTATGGTCTAGGTACTCTGCCATGTTGGGCTCATTGTGACATGCTGAATATTTTTATACAGTTTAAAGGTGTCCTGAGCTTCTCTGGATTGTATCCCCTTTCCTAGTGGGGATGCAGGAATCCAAAATTCATACAGAAGTCCCTGTGATGGTTGTGATATTCATGCTGGTGGCCTCCTCCATTGGAGGGGTGAGGAAGGAGTCTCTACACATATCAACAAAGTGATACTAAGAATAAATCATGTCGAAAATCTATTTGAAATCTGCTAGGCCACACACAGCTGATTTCAGGTGACATGACAAACTTGCTAATTTGTGAGACTTCACAGAACTGTCCATTTATGTAAAAACAAAACCAAAAAAGTTTAGTCTTTGGAGATTTATTCCAATAGTTGATTTTTCTTGAGAAATATGTAAAGTTTACAGGACTGCAGAGATCAGATTATTGCTAACTTTTCATAAAAGTTGACATCATGGGTATATATTAATTTAGTGTGTAAAATAGTGTTCATCATCTTAATATATGGGTGTTTGTGCCTTCTTTAGAGATGTTTTCAAGCAGTGAGGAAAAGACTTAATAACATGTAGTTAGCTTAATTTTAACATACACAGAGCAGTGTTGGATGCCATTCTTCAGTGAGTGATCATGTTAGATTTAGGAGGTATGTGAAGAATGTGCAGTGGAAAATTGCACATCTTGATTTTGAATTATGTGAAGGTTTGCTTAGTCTGTGTACAGCTGCATTAGATGAACAATTTTTTGTGAGTGAAATAACAATTTCAGACATGGTAGTCTAAGTGCAGAATTAAACTCTTCAGGATTGAATCAGATATGGTATTTTGAGTGTCTGCTATCATGTCCCTGCCTTTTTCCCTCCCCTTTCCCTTATGATTAATTTACTCTTCCTTGATGACCTTATGGACACCCTGTGTAAATGAAAGTGGTACTAGAAAAGGGCTTTTGGACTTGGTGAGGGTGGTGAGGGATGAAGATATTCTCATTAGAAAGAAAAATTAATCTTTGCATCATGAAGGAAAGATGCAATGACAGCCATGGTAAGGGGCAGGTACCTGCTCAGCGGGACCAGGTGTGATGCAGCCTCACCTATTTGCAGTACTTGTTAGAGTGCTGTGGTGATACCAGTCACCTCTCTGGGTATTTAGTATTGTTACACGTGGGTGTTGTCGGTAATCAGCTTTAGCCTTGCTGAGGCTTGGCAGTAGTGATATGTGGACAGAGAATCTCTAAATTTCTGAGCACTCTAGGGGTTGTGTCACCACAGCTAAAGGCAGCCCCTTCCCGAGCCAAGGGGACACTTAGACAAACAACAGTGTCTGCTGCCACTGGTTTTCACCTCATGTGCCACGCCAGGTTGGGTTAGTGCACCTCCCTATGACTGTTACAGATAAAAAGCAGGGGGTTAAAATGTATTTCAGGTTTTTGATTTCATTCACCTTTCAGCCCTGCTTAGTGTTGTATGAATGTGGTGGAGGCTTGGAATTGGGGCGGGAAGGAGCAAGAAGGGCTGCTTGAGGTGGCGCAGATGCTGACAGTTACCTAGCCAAATTCTGTCGCTGGTCATGGATTTTGTGTGCACCCCTCATTTATTCATTGCTGCCTAAGAGCATGTGATTCTGGCTGCCGTGGCTGCCTTTGGGCCGAAACAGAGTGGGAGTGTGCAGATGAGCCGTTGGTGCCTGGGTGTTAGATAAATTAACAGTTCGGGGTGGTGATTAGTGAATTATCCTGTAGAAATTCTGAAGGGTTTATTTTTATGCTAAATATATTTAGTGGGAGAAATAAATAATAGTTTTTCCGTATGGTAAGTAGGGTATGTAGCTTGCTTTATCATGCAAAGAATTACAGCTCTTGCCTTGCTAGTGAGTTACTGTCTAGAGTGTAATTGAATCCAAGTCTGATACTTTATATATGCTTCCTCTGTAACATCTTTTCACAAATGTGTGAGCTTCAAAGAACTCGGCTTAGTGCAAATCTACAGTTACATATTTCAAAAAGTTCTTTGATGCAAAGTCTCGTTTGCAGCTTAATAACTGTTAGTTTCCCTTGTTTATAATTTGAATCTGGGTTTTTTTGTAGGTTCAGCCTGTGCCCATAGTTACGTATGTACGTGTGTTTCCCATTAGGGAAGTTTCTTTCCTGAAGTAGCCAGCACAGGCTTAGCTAGACAGTGTCACAGTCCAGAAACATGGAGTGACTGGTACTTCAGCTCGCACACTTGTGTTCTCTCCTTGTGTCAGCTCTGCGGCTTCTTGGGCAATACTATCTTGTAAGTTGTTCCTTAGTTAGGGCAATTTAAAATTGAGGTTTGAATTTCAGGTGAAATGGTGCCAGATACCTACAAAAAACCCCAAGAAATAACTTGACATGTCTGTATGTATGGATGTGAAAAGTTAAAAATTGTGCTTTTTTGCAGTTTCCACGCAGCTGAAAGTTTGTGTTCCTTGCTGTTCATTCCTGTGTTTTTTATTACTGACAGAATTTGCTAGATTTCTGACCAACTGTGTGATACTGGTCTCAAGTACTTAAATTTTTTTTTTGCATGTGTTCTGACTGCTTGCTTCCCTCTCATATTTTGTCCTCATTAGTATTCTCAATTCCTGGCAATTTAATATCATTTGCATACATAATGCAGTGTTCATTTCTTTTTTTTCACTTGCTTCCATGCCTTTCTCTTGAAGGCCTGTATCCCTCTTTTTCCCTGAGCTCCTTTGCTGTCTTCTGTATTGCTTCCAGTCAGCTGGTGAGAAAATGGGACTGTATGTTTGAGAGAATATGCAGACTAAAGTCATTATAGGACTGTGGGTGTCTGTTTATATGTTTTTTCTGCCCCTTCCCCTCTCCAGCCTTGACATTTTTCCCTGAGATAGATGATGGTCAGGTAAAGGAAGATAAAAATGCTGATACAGTAGACAAAACCAAAATTAGGTTAATTCTGAGGCTACACCTAGAGTGAAGAACCAAGCCTAGTCTCTTATTCCCAGTAATGATCAACTTTGGGAAAAGATGTGCATTGGATCATTCTCAAATAACCAGAAAGTGGCATTGGTGACTTTTGAAGAGTAGTAGAAACTATGTCTAGAGTTTCCTCTGCACATTCTTCATGGACTGGGTGCTCCATAGGTCCTCAGGTTTGTTAAACTTTCTGTGAAGGAGAAGCGGAATTAGTGGTCAGAGGGAAGCACAGATTGCATGCTCCTCAGGGTGAACTGTGCCTTTCAGACTCCCCTCCTGCACTCCAGTTGTTCCAAGCTGTTGACTGAGTGGTGAAGTCTGCTCCCTGTTGTGCCCAGGTAGCCAGATGAAGTAAAGTAACAAGTTGTCAAGTTGTGTGTGTAGAAGTAATAGGAGCCCAAACTACTTTAAAAAAGCAGATGAAGATAATTGTTTAAAACTAACTGAATCAGTTTCATTGCTGCTAAGTAATTTATCACAAGCAAATCTAAACAGTGTATCTAGCCTGTAGCAGTTAAACCAGTTTAGCCAGTACATCTTGAATGACATCATTCGATATTTGGGGTAAGGGTGAAAATGAACTGGTTTAAAGCTTGCGAGCATCCAATTTTTCTGCAATGATAATACATTTAAAATAGAGCATTGTTTGCATTAGTTTGTGCTTTGAGGTGTCTCAGACCAGTTGCTTTAATTTGACTTTGTATCTGGGGGCTGTAGGATATTGGTTGTGAAAAAGTAAAACTGGTGTTTGCAATAGAAGGCATTAGTAATCCATAGCAATTGTGCTTTTCCCCCTCAAATACATATGTATATTAATATAGTAAAAATCTACGATGTGCTAGTTTGACATTACCAGCAACAGGATTAACAGTTATTAGAAAGTGTTTTGACAAGTAGAAGTGGGGGCTGGAGACTGGCTCTCTTACAGTGTTGTTTTCTGAAACTTTTTTCATTGGTCACCTTAAGTATTTTGCTGCAGTGGTTTTATCATTTTCATACACTAGTAAAAAGAGTGAAAGTGCACCTAATGAGTGGCAAAGGCTGTAGCATAATGTATCTGTGCATATTGTTTCAGGCTTAAACTTAACACATTTTAATATTTCTGCTAATCCATTTATTTTTCAGCTTGGTTTGCTGATTGTAGTAAAATAAGCTCTGTAAGTTTAGAAACATTGAATGGGCTCTAAATGTCTTGCCAGCAAATGAAGAATGGCCAGCTTGATAATAATGTCTTATTCTGACTTTGATTTGCTTAGATTACCTAGAAGGCTGAGCTTTTGTCAACTAGAAATAATTAAGCTTCTGGAAATTAGTAGATGGATTTTGAAAATACTGTGCTGACTATTTCCAGTTTGGGGAAGACTTGGTCTTTTACTGTAGTGCCTAGGAATCTTTGGGATTATCATCAGAATTTAAAAATATATTAAAAAACTGCTTTATATTGGACTTAATACGCATCTAAAATAACACTGCTGATTCTCCAGCATAACAGCATGTGCATAAGCAAATGCGTTAAAAATGTGGAAATTAAAACTAAATGATAAATTTTGAGAAAACTAAAATTCCTTGCTGTAATCAGTACAGCATAGCTCAGTTAGGTTTTTAATTGCTATTTGGCAGCTGTTTTAAACATTACCAAAATAAGTCATTCCAGACCCACTTAATAGTGAAGATTTAAACAAAACCAGTGTGCTTTGTAGCATCAAACATCTGAGGAGAACAGGATGTTCAGTGCCTGCAAACCTGGAGTTCTCCCTGACTGCAGCTGTAAAGTGAGCTCCAGAGTGATGCCATTCAGAGAAGGTGTGCCAGGAGCATTCTAATTAAACTGGGGAGGAGAAAACACTGGTACCTCAGCCTATTCCTGTACATGTGCTGGTATGTGGAGGTAGACAGTCTTCCAGCTGTCCTGAACACTGTAGGGTTTTCCACAGGGAAACCAGCACCTCAGCTTGCACTCCAAAGCGTATTGCAAGCCAGAGGAAGACAATGTGGATAGTGAGCTGGAATGTCATATAAGGAGAAAGTGCAAAACAGATAATTTTTCTTTTTTATTAGCAGTACTACAGTGTTTTGCAGCCTAAGAGAGGTGATGAGGTGATTTTTTTAATACAGTCACATCTCTTTCATATGAAATATAAAGGTGCTGGAAAACAGAACTTGGGAGCTTTATATTTTGTGTGTTAAGAGGTTGAATGCACTCCTTCAGAACTTGCTTTAAATGCAGAAATCTGTGAAAATTCTTAAGGTCATTTTTCATAATTTCCCTTTTCCTAGTGTAAATAGCAAAGGATGTGTAGGAGTACCATTGGTGTTGACTGAGCTCTAAGCTTGATCATCTGGTGATTTCACAAGGTGCAACTGTAAGGATGTTTTTTAAAATGTGGCATCTCCAGCTGTGCATGTGTGTTTCTGTAAAGATCTAAGGACAATTTTGTTTGAGGTCTCTAAATATGATGTTATACTAATATAACAACTGGATGAATTTTTCTTGAGCTGTGTTTGAAAAAAGGAATGATTGTATGTTTCCACAACAGAGATTTTCCTTCCCATATGTTTCAGTGTGTTATTTTCCAATGTCCATGATATTATTCAACAGAATTTGGATGGAGGTTTTGATAAAAGTATGAGGGTGCCTGTTAAAACTGGGTGAAGGGTTTAAATTCCAAATACAACTTAGTGGGTTAATATTCCTTCTGATATTCTTCTGGCATTAGTGATATAAATTTGTTTCATAAAATAGCTAATTGGTGAATTTAAATGTACATCTTTACATCTGTAGTAGATAAGGTAATAAATGAGTTTATATATTTATATAGATAGATACAAAACATTTAAGAGGAGAGAAATTATGTTTTTTAAGAAAAGAAGCAGAATTTTCCATATAAGATCAACACATTATTCTGCGATAGGAAGGTTTTGGTTTAAAACTTGCTTCTGAGGGATGAATGTACTGGATAAATTGTAGATTGCAGTTTCAGCCTAGGCCGTGTGGGGGTCTGTCTGTATGCTGGAGCATCTCAGTTGTGGTTTCCCATGCCCACAGTCCCTCAGACCCAGCAGTGCCTCAGGATTTTCTGTAGGCTGGGGGAAAATCAGACCCCCAGGTGTGGAGGAAACCACCCTGCACGGACACTGGGGCAGGTGTGCCACCCCCTCCTGTTGTTGTTCCCCTGTGCACTTTAACTCTTATCCCTCAGTACAGGATCAGGACTTTGGGGCAGGTGTTTTTAAGTTGTCCTTGTTCTGCAGTTCTCTTGCTGTGGTGGACATGTTGGTGGCAGTGGTGGGGACTTGTGGCTTGTAGTGACACCAACATTGTGGTTTGCAGGTATTGGGATCCCAAAGGCTGGCCACCCTGCATCTGGGATCCTAGTTCCATGCATCACTATTTTATCCACCAGCTGCGACAGGGACTGTTACAGATCTGGTCCTACCAGACTGCCCTAGCTCCTGTATGACTATGCTTATTTAGCACTATGCAGCTTTGGGACAGTAACCTGTTGCATTTTTTTGTCTTGATAGTCTCAGATTACTGGAAAAGAATGAAGAGATTGAGAAATGTTTGGGGAGTGAACAGTTTATATTGGGTCTATGTATTTTTTTTTTCTTTCCCCCATCTAAAGATACATATTGCTTTAGGCAATCAAGGTGGAATTTAAATCCTAGTAATGGAGCATGGTGGTTTCTGCATCACCTTTGGTTTTTTCCCAAGAATTGAGATCACTTCATTTGGAGGTGGGGCAGAACTTGCATTCTCCCTTCTTGCTTGCAGAGCCAGGCAGTTCACTTGATGCAACCAACTCTTTGCTTGTTCAGTAGTGGTGAAATACATCAGTCACACATCACCAGTTGTTTCTGGTAACCATAATCAGGTGAAAATTTTTTGACATGTTTGCCTTCACAGTGTATCTTAATTCTCCCATTTATTTAATTTGTTTCTGTTATAGAGTTAGAGCTGACTGGACACTCAGACCGTGCTGTGTGGGTGTATGGGCTTCAAGTCCTAAGACAGTGTGAGGTGTACTTGTTTTAAAAAGAAATCTGCTTAAGCAGAAGCTGTGTGAACCTTTTTTTATCATTCATTAAATCACGCTGAAGATAGATTCTCTTTTTCATTGGGAGTAGCAAGGAACTGACCTCTTCTAAAGAATTTTTCACCTGGTTAAGTGTTAGTTGCTTAATAATATCGAGAGGTGGACCTAATTCTGGAGAACGGTAAATACTATTAGAAGTTTGAACACAGAGATAACTCAAATGTGTCTGTAAATTATATGAATTAAACAGTGGGTCACAAGCCATCTGCAAAATCCTCCCTGCTAGTAGCAATTACAGTAGTGACGTTTCACAATTTTCTTCTGCTTTCCTTTCACTCTTCTCATTCTTCCTGTGTGGCTTTTATTTCCTTTGTTTCAGTCTGGCTGTTTCAGATACTTCTTGGACTTACATCCCAAAAAAAGAGTCCTCTTGAAAACTAGTATAGCACTTTGCAATATTTCTGTCATGCTATGAAGGTAACCATAAGCTGAAGTGCTAGGTTTTTTCCTTTTTTTTTTTTAATTATTATTTTTTTCTAAAAATGGGAGCTAAAAATAAGCAGCAAAACTCAAACAAAAATCAAAAATTGCCAGAAATCGAAATTTACTAATAATTTCTTTAAAAGTAGTTAATTCTAGAAGTTTAACAACAGAATTTTATAATAATTGTTTCTTCACTGGTATTGCTTCAGTTCCATATTGATTTAAAATATTTTTTTGTCCTCAGCAGATTTGTCCAGTTTTTTTAATGTGTTTTGTTCATCAGGCTCATGTATTATCCCAAGTAGAAGATTGGTGCAGGAGTGATATGGTCCTCGCTGGAAAGGATTCTTAAGGTTTCCCTCTGAAGGAGGGAAAACTCTGCAGCTCCTTTGCTTACCAGTGGAGCGCTGCTGGGGGAAGCCCTCTTGTGATAATAGCACAGATTAATGGGAAAATAATTAGAAAGTTGCACAAAAATGGATCTCATTTTGCCTGTGTCAGTTGCCTGTTGATAAGCAGCCAAATTCATCCGTGACTCTGTTCTGTCCTCTCTGCTTTGCTGGAGATAAGGAGTGAAACCTGTGGGCTCTCCAGTCCCTGCAGCTGAACAGGAGCTGAGCTGGCTCTGGGGAAGATCGGGGTGTAGGAGTGATGGGACTGAGTGTGTAGGCATTACCACTGAAGAAAGGTGTGTGGAACCTCAGCATCTGTCTTCAGCCTTTGAAACTTGGGATGAAAGCACTTCAGCTTTATTGGTCAGTGACCTCTCCTGCTGGATTACGAAAACATTCCAACTAATTCTATAAGACCTTTCAGCATCCTGCAGTATAATGAACTGAGAGTTGTTAATGTGAGCGCAGTGAGAGCCTGTGCCTGAAGTGGTTCTGCCAGGATGTTTATCTGTTTGTTGTCTTTCAAATCGTGCCTGCCCATTGCAACTAATAATGAAGATGAATCAAAATTTAGATATTTTATGGCACCTTTGAAGAACAAAACTGAAGTCAAATCCAAGAACAGTACGTGATGGCTTGAAGTGCAGCTTAGTCAAGGGCTGAACATGAGCCATAGGAGCCTTCCCAATGCCTTACATCTCCAAATGTGTAAACACTTGCTTTTGCTAGTAAAGTTATAGTAGTAGCACTGAATTCGGCACAGAGCACACCTTCGAGGCCCATTTTGTTCAAGATTATTATTATTGTTACCTAGCTTTTGCTTAAAACAGTGTAGCAGAAGCCCACTTAGCAGGTGTGCATGCTAGACCCCCCTGGAGCCTGAAGTGTCAAACGTCTCCCACATCCAAGGAGTCTCTCTTGACTCGTGTGGTCTCAGGTGACTGTTCAACAGTCCAGCACAGAATAGTGTCCTCAAGAAAGAGGAGTCTAACCCAAAACTGAGCACCAGCTGCAGAGAAGGTCCTGGATTTTGGTCTGGGCACCGGACTTCATTATATCAGCTGACTTTTATATGCTGCTGGGAGCCAAGGGAAGAGTTATGTCTAGTTCACTTTAACACTATTACAGAGAAGAGGTATCTTCAGAGCTGGTTTTTTGTTTTTTTTTTAACCTCTGTGCTTCCCTTTTGCCTCCTTGCTCATAAGGAGATGAATGAAAAGATTTGAATTTAAAATAACTTCCTTATTTTGGGTTTATTTTTAACCCAGCTCAGTTCACTGGTCTGCTTTATTGTTTGGCCGCACAAACACGTGGGTCAACTTGACTGAGGAGGCAGGAGGAAGAGAAAACTCTTAAGCCATTAATGACTTCTATAACTTTAAAAAAAAAAACAAAACATTCCCAAGACCCTTTATTTGACACCTGGGCCTATCTCTTCCAAGAAATGCATTGTGGGGCTGTAGCAAAGTTCCAAGGGTATAAAGTCCAAGCTTACAGAGCTCTTAGTGCAGACACATGGTTTTACCATTATAAAAATTGAATGTTGTTCAGATGCAAACCACTTCTGTGGATGAAATTGTTCCCATTACAGGTCTGCTTCTGGATGTCTTCACTTTTGTTGCCTGTTTCCCCTTCACCCCCCCACCTCACAAGGGTATTCCTTGTAGCTGAATATAGTCTCTTGCATTTTCGAGCTTTGAGATACATCTGAAGGATCTTCAGCTTTCTTGCCTGTACTAAGTGGGTTACTATTTTCTGACTTTAGTGCATATTAAAATGTCAAACATTTACCTCAAATCATAATCTAAATTTATTTATGGGGGTTTTAGCCTCCAAAATGGCTTTTCTTGTGATATATTCAGCACAGGGAGAAAAATTTCCAGTTTACATTCAGACCTGGACTTGGTGCTTGCTGCAGCTGTTTGATCAGCCAAGCTCTCTGGCCACTGTAATGGTCCTCATTTAAACAGGGGGCACTGGTTTCTTGAATGGGATTAGATCATACAGGTTTTTAACAGGTCTGTTAAAAGTAGTTTTGGAGTTGACCTGCTTCTTGATCTGGAAAGTTTACAGAAAATGATGTGTGGAATTTTGGTAATTTTGAATTCAGCTTAAAGTATACCTATTTCTATTAGCATCATGTTCACAGGTTAGACCTGAGAACATAAAACTGGCTTAGTATCAACAGGCTTAATGCTAGATAGAGTTAGTATAACTGGAGCAAAATACTGGCAGAGATTAAATGGGCTAATGCTAATTTTTGATCTCTCATTTTTAATATACCTTGAAATGCACATTAACCACCTCAGATGCATGCTTTATTAAATCAAAGCATAGGTGTACAATAAAAGTATTTAAAATTTTTGGCAGGATACAGCTTTGTAAATACATATTTGTGTCTTCTGAAGTAAGAAATTTTTTTAAGTGGAGTTGTTGAGCAATTATAGTTCCTTTCTACCCTAAATATGGACAGTTGTATACTGTGTAAAGCTAGTTAAACTCCTGGTGTTGTAAACCCGTTGTTGGTGCTAGTGTGCAATTTTGATATCTACATCATGCTCAGAAATTTGGGAAGGGGTTATTAATTTGGTAACTTGCTTCTCCAGTGGGGTTGTTTTGCACCTCCATAGCCATGTGGTGTGCCAGGCCCATTAATCTGGCCACTATCGTGTCCCTGGCAGCACTCTTTCCTTGGGAGAGATTTCCAGATGGATGACCTCTTGTGGCAATGGCAGAAGGCTGCTTTATGTGTTTCCCAGGTGAGGATGCACCACGGGTAGAGGAAGGGGTGTCTTGGGAGGAGAAGCTTTGAAAATAGATCACTGTTTCCAAAAGAATCATTGTGCCCTACCTACTGGTCTGGTTCAGGAGAGCACCTGGAGAAGTGGGCAGCTGGGAAGAGTGCCTGGTTCTTGGCTGCAGCCTTGTCGATATGCTCTTTGGACCTGAGCAAAAGAGGGGCCAGAGGGATATTGGCTCCTTTTGCCCTGCTGCCATTGAGAAGATGGTGTATTAAGTGCCTTCCAGGCAGGGAATGGTGCCAGCACTCAAATGGATAGCATGGAATTATTAGTAGTGTATGTTAACTTCAGAAGTTCAACTTGTATTCAAAAGATAGCTGCAAACAATTATGTTTAGTGGGCTTGGATTTCCTGGGGGCTGGAATGCTTTGCTCACCCTCCTGTTCCTCTCTCCCATGTTAATTCACTCACTGGGATCTGTAACTGTAAGTCATGTGTTGTGGCTGAATGTGAGCAGCTGCCTCCTTAATCTGCAGAGAAATTTGGACTGTCTCTGTGATCTTCTTCAGCAGCAAAAGCCCTTTTAAGATGCTATTTTAATGGTAGTTCAGCACCTCGATACAGCTGAATAATTTGATTTGTGGCCTACCCAGATAGTTTAACCACATGCTGTGTTGTAAGATTTAGGAGAAAATACAAATTGCTGTAGATATGCCACTGCTAGTGATGAGAAACACCTTCTCCTTTCCACAGAGCTTCATCAGTTCTTTCAGATGTTTTCTTCAAGCAACGATAATCAAATATACGAGTTGAAGTTAAGTTGTTTGAGCTATATTGAAATGCACATTTACCATTATAAAAAGTCTAAAAAGCACCAGCGCAGAAAGCAGGACCCAGCAGTGGCAGGAGCAGCTCTGCTGTGAACATCGTGTACCTGCCATCTGTGTACACTATGTACCTGCTGTGGTCTTCACTGATCCTCTCTCTGTACTCCTGAACAACACTCAAATGCAGTCTACCCTTGAAAATCCTTAATGACCTAGAACTCATGCTTTCTGTCTGCTGTTTCTCTTTTCTGTTTCCACCTGAAGATAAAGCATCACGAGGATTGTGAACCTGTGTAAACATGGATACTGATTGTTGGATGTTGAGAAACTGTTGGTAGCACTTGAATTGCTGATCTTGGTGTGAGATCTGGCCAGACCAAGTATACTAGTGTATGAAATAAAGTGTAGGATTATTTCTTTGATCCCCGATCAAAGTATTTATGTAAATTGACTTACAATAATAGTGTCAGTAATACTAAAATAGTACAAAATTCTATAAATAATACCGATACTACTGTTTCTGATTTAGTCCTCACTTAAAAAACAGAAAGTGTGAAAGCTGTATCTTGTTTGAGCCAGTCTATTTGCATACTTGTTAAAACTGGTAACAAAAATAACATGGAAACTGTGTATGTCCAGCAGGCTTTTTTTGTATTCAAAATGCCTCTCTCTAAAAGCTTTTGCATTTGTACATTAAAGAATTAAATGAAAAATGAGGTGTAAAACTGTCCCTAGAACTGTAGTTGTAACAGGCAGTTAATGCAGGGCAGGCAGTGCTGTCGTGTAACAGGAGTTTGCCACTCGGGGCAGGTTCTTAACCTCCACTGCAGAGGGATGCCAGGATTCTGACCAGTGTCTTGAGTTTCAGTTTGCATGTGTGCAAATGCATGGGGGAGTGCATTTACTGGTGGATGTGGAATAATCTTTCCTTTTTCCCCAGTAGCTGGAGTTCAACATTCAAGTGGATATTCCCTGTACAGCTCAGCAGGGTGAGTTAGAATCGTGCCTGAGAAGGAAGGTTGCAGGGATTGGGAGTGTGCTCGGACTTCAAGAGTGCTGGATTGTATTAAGTGAGGGAATAAGCACTGTTGGCATTGAAATTCTTACACTTATGGCCTTTCTCTTTGCTTGTGAAATTTGTGGAGTTGGTTGCTAGTAGGATTTGCAGAATATAATGAAAATTCCCTTCCCCCCCAACGTTAAAAACAAATTTGGCTGTGAACACTGCATTGTTAGGCACGTATTATGGCAGAAGCAGGAGTAAAAGCTAAACCCAGGTGCCTGGAAGTTGTGTTGAAGGTATTTCTCTTTGTTCTGGGGTAATTTTTTCCTTGTCAACACTTTGAAGTAAATATTTTAATTTTGAAAGAAGAGAGGGTGCCATTTGCCATGTTTTGTACAATGAAGGAACAGCTTTTTGTCTTGCATTGTGCAACCCAGGCATAGTGGATGTGCTATCTCAGTGTGTGCAGCCTCGTCCTTGGGTTGCATTTCTCCTCCTGCCATACAGCTGCAAGTGGCTTAAATCCCAGGGCTTTGTCTTGAGAAGAGCAGTATGGGGAGATCCTACAGCTTGATAAAAGTTCTCTGATAAAATCTCAGAGATCTCTAGCATCCCACAGATTATCATCTGGATGTTACTGAAGTCTCTTTTTTACCCAGACTGTCCAAGCCAAAGTGAGGCAGACATGTACTTACACTATCCCTTGTCTGTGTTTCTCTCTTTTTGGTCTTGTGGGGTTTCTTTCATCTTAAAGTGTGCTGAAAATGCATCAATAATAAAACATCCACAGGGACATTAAAATACCTGAGTTTGGCCTTACGAATTAGACCAAATAAAAAACATCTATGTTTATTTTAACATTTTTATGGTCAAAGGATGTAATGGGGGAAAATCTGTGAGGTAAAAATCTAGACAATGTATTGTGTCTGAGGGGGTTTTTGAACAAGCTTAAGCAGGTAAAGACTCTCATGTTACATGTGCACAGATAAATTTCCTTTTGTGTAGCTTAGCTGTTAGACGTATGCCAGTGTCGTGTTACCAGCCAGGTAAACTCAGCACATTGCCACTTGTAGCCACCTGGTTTTTTTAGGTGAAATAACTGAAAATTGTTTCAAAGGGTTGGTTTGATTCCTTTGCTGGTCTGAGTGCTGCATTGCAAAAAGCAACTTCTCCTCCCTGATAACTTTCAGCAAAATAACCACTAAAATAACCATTCTCTTTTTAATCCCTGTCTATTTTGTCTTTGGGTTTTGTAATCTTTTATATCTCTTCTTATTCTTTATTGCAAAGGCACAGCATGTCTCTTCCTTTCTTTCAGAAAAAAAGTTTCCCCTTCCAGAAAGGATAACAGTTGCCATTAAACTATTACTGTCTCTAGTAATTCTTAAGTCCTGACTTTGACTGGTAACATCTGGATCTTGTTTCAGGTTTGGGTCAGACCTGACTGTAACGGTATTTAAATTGGAGCTCTGCTTCAATTCTGTCAGTTTAATGTACTAAAAATTAGTTACTTTTAGATTAAAAACTTGCAAATAATGCACATTAGTTGCAGGTACTTTTTTCTGTACATTTTGCTATTTTTTAAGCAGGATCTCTTCAATTGTGTCCTCTCTACTTGTGAAAGGAGAAACATCCTTATGGCTTCTTAATTGAATTATTTTGGTGGAAAAGGTCTGGAGCTGAGGAAGTGCCAGGAATTACATACTACACAGTTTGTGGTGTGCCTCTATGTTTGGATTTATTTTTCTTTCCTCCCAGTGATCCACTGCCATGCACTATCCCAAGCTCACACCCCTTCAAGGAAAACAGGAGTTTTAAGTCCTGGAAAAGTAGTCCAGGAAAAAGAGAGGAAATGAGATGAGGATCCAGTAATGGGGAGGACTGACAAAAAATAATCTGCTTTTGTATTGTCTGGGAATATTCCCAAAACTGTGAGAGCATTTATGGGATAAAAGTTATAGCAGGAAATGTAAATTGAATAGCTAGAGCAAAAGAAGTGTGAGTAGTGAGGGTTTCCGTCCCAGCTGTGAGTTTGTAGTGCCTGAGGATGACAGGACCACAAATGTTGCAATATTAGAGAGAAAAATAACAGGGTGTGGAGAAAACTTAAGGGACTTTCGGTTTTCCTGAGACAAAGGAAGAATCTTTCATCGTCAATGGAATAAGGAATTTGGGATACAGCTTAGTTCGGTGGTGGTGTTTATACCAGCTCCTAGCCAGAGGCAAGGCAGGAAGGCAGTAATTAATTTTGGAAGTCCTCAAAATTTGCTTCAGATGAGTGGCGCTAGCAGTGGAGCAAAAATAGAAGTAGTTGGGAAGAATTGCCAGAAAGAATAGAGTATTGAGATAGGGAGTGTATTTCTGGAATGAGGGTGTTCTGCAAAGCATAAGAAAGATGTAATTCACTGGGTGACACGCAACAGTCAGCTGTTCTAAAATGCATTTGCAAGTCTGTTTTGTTGCCTTTATGCTCTAAGAATAGTTGATCAGAAAGCTATTGAAATAGTGTCTGAGGATTTAGCTCATGAAACAAAAAATAAAATGTAATATGTAGTAAGAAAGTAAATATGCAACAGGCATGTGAGCAGTGAAGTACAATTTCCTCTTCAGAATGTATTTTTGATCAAAAATGTGCTGATTATAACTGCTACCACATATGAAGTTACTGGTTTTCCAAAGAAAAAGGAGAGGAATTTTCAACAGTTTGTTTTGTCTCCCTTTTCAGAGGAAACCTAATTTGGGTATTTGGGGTGATGACATATCAGGACATTATTGAGAGCACTGAGATATCCAAGAACCCCAGCGTATTCAATAAATTCCATCAGAAGCATCATCATCCCTCCACCCTTGCCAGTTGGTTGCCCTGTAAGATGAAATCTAAATTACAGAGGTGTGACATCTCATTACTTGAATGTGTCTCTCAAATTTCTGTTTCTGAAGTAGTTGTTTGCATGAAATGTGTAGTTTTGAAGTTTGCAGGTGCAAATGTTGCTGTATGATGGACAGGGTTTAAGCTCTGTCTAAAGAATAGTTTTTAAGAAGTGCTGCTTTACAGGTGTTCCAGTGTTTATCAGCAGGTTCTTTTTTATTGCTTGTATTCCAAGTAGCTTAGTTGTGGAGATCTGAGTGTAGCTGTTCACAGGGTTACACAGCAGCTTCTGTGCTTCATGGATTTCAGTGCATCTGTGTTAGGATTTGGAAAAGCAAGTTAGCCTCAAAAATGTGTGTATTGTTGGCCTTTTTTTTTGTATGTATATTGTTTTATCTAGAATATAAAGTGTAACTTCATTTTTGATTGTGATTGCTGAACTAGTGTGTAGATTTGGTTTCATGGTCCCATGGCAGCCTGTTTGGCACCAGAATAGTTAAATGAGAAAAGCTTTTTTTAGTCACATAAAAGTTTTCTTTTTTATAATTTTTTTTAGTAAAGAAAAAAAAAGGTGACTTAAAATTGCTGACAGAGTGATAAAATTGTCAGTGGAGTGCTTAACTGAGGATTGTAAAGTTCTTGTTCTGTGTTCTTTTAAGAATTCCTTGGTAAATAGTGGAGGCTAACACCCAAGATTCCACACAAAACAGGTTTTCAGCTGTGTTATTTGTTTGAAGAAAGTTGTTGATTGTATAGACAGTATTAAATAATTAACACAGTTTAGTGCTAATTTTGGTGTCTGCTAACATTTGGATGTTTTTGGTACAGTCACTTTCATCTTCAAAGCAGTAAAGTGAAGTTGATCTTCAGAACATTTTACAATAATAATCAGTTCTCAGAGCCTAAATAATTATTTTCCTGCATTAACACTTGGGGGTAGAAAGGTTGCTGTCAGAAGGAAAAGGGATAATAAAAGTTAAATCTTATTTAAAAGTGAATGCTGAAGAAAACCTAAAATGCTTTGGTATTTAATGGTTCTCTTGTAAAGACTGAGGAAGACTATCGCTTCCGCCCTCTGTCAAGGGTTTTACAATCATTTTAATGATTGCTAATGTTCATTCTATAAAGTAAGAGAAGCCACCTGGCAGATGCTGCAGTAAATTAAGGCTGGCCAGAAATTTCATGGCTGTGGTTTCTTGTGGGTGTCCAGACCCCAAAATCTTCATGGAGACTCCAGTCAAAATGGGGACACTGATGTAGGGAAGGGGATTTCTGTGTCAAATGGGAGCAGGATGGGGTGAATCACCCCACAGCCTCTGCTTTCTCAGGCACCAGCCCTGAGCCTTTGGCCTGTTCAAGGCAGGGACATCATCAAATCTCCCCTTCCAGCTGGGCACTCCCTTGACATTCCCCGCTTGTCCTGCTTGGTCAGTGTAGGTTTTGGAGAACATGGGACAGTACTAACAGATGAGGCTGGAAGACTGAGCTTATTAAGAAACAACCTCAAAAGCTGTTGGGAACAATGTCTTTAAGGAATTTGGGAAATTGGTAGTGAATAGAATACTGAAATCTGTGTCTTAGAGAACAAGAAAACAGCAGCAGCTTCTTTTCTAGATCATTATAAAACACCCCGTTTGAAAAAGGAACGTTTTTTGTTGTGCTCTTTTTACAGTTGTTAATTTTAGATGAGAGCATAATTACTTCACGTTAATTGCAGTGAAAACAAATGGTAAAATTAACCAGAAGTGTGGATTATTTTTTTTTGATAGTTGGAATCTCTTAAAAATCCTGTTTTACTATTATGCTTGAAATGTATCTGTTACTAAATATAATGAAAACTGAATTTCAGCAGAAAATAATGATTTTGTCAGCAGTGCTCCCGTGTCACTACTGGTAGGAAGCTGTAAATGTCCCTGTGCTACCAGGCCGTGCACGTGTGGCTGTGTATTAGTTCACATAAAGGACTTAACAACAACAACAAAAAAGAAACCACCAAAACCCAACAAACCTCAAACCTTGAATGGTTTAATTGTTGTTGTCGTTTTCCCCACGGTTAATCTAGACTTGTAAAAGCGACCCTGCGATGAGGTTAGGATTTATCAGCACCGGGCAGCCCACGCTAATTGGTTGGGCTCTGCACTTCCCGGCGCGGCCGCGGCGCTGGTTCCTCGGAGCAGTTCCGTGTGCGGCGCCTCAAACGCGGAGCAAAGGCTCAGGAGCGCCGGGGCCTCAGCCCGAGGGTGCCGGGCTGCTCCTGCTCCCCGCCCAGCAACCGGCCTTGTTTGTCTTTGGAGTGGAAGACAAGCACGGCAGGGCCTGCTCTTACTTGGAGTTAAAAGTGACAAACACTTTGGCAATAGGCGTTTTTTCCTAGTTTTATAGACAGTGCAAAACTGTGGTGGTTGGCTGTTTGTTTTTTTTTTTTTTTAAAAAAAACCTTTAGGCTCGTAACAGGTTTTTCAATATGAGTGTTCAAAAGCTTTTTATGGAAACCCCGAATATTTGCATAAGATTAGCCACCCTAGATTGAGCCAAAATTGTTTTACCCTGGTGTCTTGCGGTCTGTGAGTAGCAGATGCTGATGTTAAACATGAGTGCAGGGGAGGTATGGTGAGTTCCCTTCCCTGCTGTGCACACCCCGAGGGTGTCTGAGCCTGGCCATGCTGCCTCTGTGCCTTTTCACTGCTCCTCATAGACTCTTCTTGCATTCACTGCTTTGCCTTTGGAACTGAACTGGGAATAATATATGCTTTGTGTAAGTTCACTGTGCTTCTGCATCTTGAACACTGAGTGCAGCCTGCTTTCCCTCCTCCATCTTAAAAAGGTATAGAAGAAGTAAAGAAGATACAACCAAGAAAATAAAGATCATAAAAGGTATCAAATTGCTGCTGTATCAATGACTAAGTGGGGAAGGGTCTGTCTGACCCTAGTGTCCTGGATAACTGAGGAAAGATATGCTAAAAGTCTGGAAAGTAGAGTTTGTTTCTTTAAACTTTCATTCTAGTAGTTTAATGTAAAGCCCCTTGGGTATTTTAAGTAGTAGAAAATCCCATACCCCCCTCTAGTCACCTTTTCTCTGGTGTGAATGCATCCAGTCTGTTTTCTCTGTCCTTGCTCTTGACCTGTTAATATGTTACATGAAGAAGCCAAACCAGCACACACAACAGGCTTTATTTACAGTTGTTCTGTATAAACAATATCTTTCTGCTTCCATATTACAGTTCAGGCTGCTTCAGTACTTAGAGCACTGTGCGAATTAGAGCTTGTAGTGGTTTTTCATTATAGAAGCTCCCCTTCAAGAACAACATACTCAGATCGTGTGCTTAGGAAGTCCTGAGATATCTTCCAGTTGTGCATCCCAGCTGGGCAGTGTGTACATCCAGTGGCATGGTATAGATCACCACCCTTTGTGAATTCAAGGATATAGTTTTTACATTTTTCTAGGTTCACCATAGGACTGCCAAATCAAGTTTGAAGATGGTTTGGTCTGAGATTTCATGCTGCTTTGTTAGAGCAGCGACCCTTGAAACAGGTTCCATAGTTATCCTAAAAGGAGTAATTTCTTGTGAGCATGTTTGATTTAGACTCCTTCACTACAAAGCAAAGAAACCTGAATTTAAGCTTATTTGTGCTGTCAAATGAGGAGGAAATACTGTTGTTAAATGTGCTTGCTTTCTTTTTCACAGTTGCATACAGTTTTTGTTACTTTCCTGAATCTGATGTATCTGCCTTTCCTTCTTCTCTCCAAAGCCTAGTCTCAAAACTACTAGGCGCCTGTAACCATTGAGTCAAATCTCTGTGAACTTGCTTTATATACCTATCCATTTCTCTGCACAGCAAGAAACATAAGGAAGAAGAGGTAAAACAAGATCAGTCTTAGCAAATCTCCAATGATAAAGGAAGACCTTTAAAAGCATTACTAAAAATAACAGGAAGGTGTTAGATCACTAAATGTGAGGTTTCTGTGCACATTGCACATGTTTCTCTGGTTTGAGTGATCTTTCCTGTTTAAAGGTAAATTAAAGGATGGAGCTTAAATAGGTGGTTTGTTTGGGGATTTTTTTTTTCTCTTTTTTTTTTTTTTCTTTTTCCTCCTAGTGCCTGTAAAATTACTTCCAGTATGAATCCATATTATTATCCAGCATTGTTCTTTGCTGGGAAATTATTTTTGCATTTAAACTCTGACATGGACAATGTTTCAACAGTTTAAGAATCACATCAACATTAGGAAAAAAAGATTTAATATATTCCTGACACCTTTCCATGCTACTCCAAAGCTTAGCATGCTTTAAGGCTGAGTTCAGGAGTGAGCAGTGCAACTAGCATTTGCTGTAAGGATGAATCTGGTCTCAAGCAGAATTGCAGAATCTGAAATAATGACAAATAATATTTTGCCTTTGTAACGCAGTAACTGCGCAGAAGCGGTGTTCATTCAGAGCTAGTTTGGGCAAGTGGTGTGTGTGATCATACCCATGTAAGGCAACGTTTTATGCTACTCTTAAATGTGTAAAACCTTTCTGCTGCTCAAGCATATAGCAAATGTTCACTTACAGTATTTGCTTTAATAGATGTACCCCAAAACTTGCTGAAATGGTGACTACACTCATCCAAAGTGATACAGAAGTGAGTGCTGAAAGTTTTTACAAGGAAAGAGGGAGGTGTTAATGTGAGCAGAATCATTCACCAGTTCCATAATGTGCTCATATTAGTATCCAAATAAACTCATAAACTCATTTTAATTACTCTTTAATTGTCTTTCTTAAAACACCAAGAACCTGTTTACAGTGCTGAGTATTAGTGTCATGCACAGACATCAATGCACTGTGGCCCTTGGACTGCCCTGGCTCCAGCTAAGTGTGCATCCTTTTCTTCCTTCTGTCAGAACTTCATTTTGATGTAAGTAGCTTTTCAGCTGAGCTTAGCCTTTGTTGTTGCAATAGAGAAATCCCATTACTCAGTACAGCAGTAAAACATAAAGAGGGGTGTGATACTGGAAAAACACATTGTTTAGGGTGTGTTCAGTAGGTTGGGACCAAGTGCCCAGTCTGCAGCAGAGATGTAATCACACTGCCATCTCTGGAATGTGCGGAGACAAGACATGACGAGTTAGGGGAGTTGCTTCTGTAGCCTTGCTGCTCTAGATACAGCAAGGAGAAGGTAGTGCTAGTGCAAGTCCAGGAGCTGTTGCCATAATAGGTCATGACACTTCTGATGTTTCAGCCTTTCGTTATCATGGAAGAAAATAATTTGTGTTGTCAACTGTTCTAGTTACTGTTTTTTTTGAGTGTTACAGAGTAGCCAGAAGCAGTCTTCCTGCCTTTCTTCCTGATCTGATAGTTTTCTAGAAACATAACCTAAGCTAACAGAGCTCTTTAGATTAAGAAAAGGAACTGTGAAAGATTTTTCAGCAGACCTTCTCTTGTCCTGATGACTGCCAAGAGGCTGTGACACTATAAAAAACACTGGTAAAGACAGGTTAGTGAGACAGGAGGGTTGGTATCTTTCTGATAAATAAGTTCACTGTACTGAAGAAAAACTCGTGCTGATGCTCCTGTCTACCCCAGTTATTAAACACCTGGAGCTTAAAAAGCATTTGAAAGATTCCTTAAGATGGGGAGGATGTCTACACAAAGTCTTTCAGCAGGAGCATAAAGTTGTAAATTTATTGGATAATTATAGGTATGTTGTTAGTGTCCAAACTGAGCTCTGGTTCACAAAGTCTTTCATCTAACACTGAACTACTCGTGAAGCAATGGGTTAAACTGCTGAAGGCAAGTGGCAATTTAGTCACTGTTTTAGTACATTTTTGTGTTGACTTCTTAAATGGCAGCTTTAAGTCCACTGAGTGATTTTGCTGCTGATACTGTAAATGCCCTATATGTGTCCAGAAGAAGTTAATCACATCTTTAAATTTGGTTTTGTAAAATGTTACCAGACTGCTCCTCTCTTCAAAGATAAGCATATAAATGAGTTGCTTTGCCAAACTTCACATTTTATGGAGCAGGTTCTGTGTAGTCTATTTCTTCTCAGATATTTTTCCATCCATAAAGTTAGATTGTACCTCCCTTTTATTTTCATATGGAAAGAACTGTCTCAGTGGGGCAAAGTTTCCAATACAATTTACCTTATGGACTGGTGTCTTTCATGCATGTTGGTCAGCGTTCAGGAGTATAACTGCTTTGTTTTATCAAAGAACAGAACAGACATGTAATGTATTACATTCCCCCCCCCCCAGTTACATTGACACAATTAAAAAACAGTCTGGCCATCCTGTGGCTTGTCAAAATGTCCTCTCTGGCCGGGCAGACATAGTGATGGGCATGCAAGGCAGCAGCAATATAGTGATTGATCAGTGTACTAAGTGGTGGTTGCACTGTTACTGTGTGTCTAGTCATTGCTACATGTTTTGTAGGCAAGGTAGGGAGGGATGATGAGTCTGCTTCAAGGAAGTTGTCCTATCCCAGTTCTTTGTTTGATGTCTGGTGTAGCATCATTTCCTTTTGTAGGGGATTTGCAATTCCCAGTCAATAATGCCATAATAACTTGTTTCAGAGGACAATTAGAGAGCAAGAGACTTCCATATAATACTGTGTCTATTTTTTTTTTTATTTTTTAAGATCTAACATTGGCTACTTGCTCTTTAGTAAACAAATGTCTTTCCTCCTTTCTTTCCAAATTAGCTAAGGCACGTTTTGAAAGCATTGCATATCTTTAAACCTTGTCTCCGTAGCTAGAAGTGTGCTCACTTCCTATGCTTGTAACACTTCTCTCCATTGGTCTGTAAGCTTGGCTCTTGCCTCCTGATGCTTCTCCAGAAACCTTTTCCCTTTAACACTTGGTCATTGTGCTTCATGACTTTCTTGTTAAGGGTCTTACGTCTCTGGACACACTTTTTGACACTTGTTTAAGTAATGAACCATAAAGAAAAAAAGTAATAAATGAAACCAAAGCAAATTACCCACAATTGTGCTAATGAGAGAATTAACTTTTAACTGTAAAGACAAATGATGTGATATTTGCACATATTTGATAGCAGTTAACTACACCTTGACATCAGTTTCAGGATCCTTGGGGTTTATGTATTTCCCTTCCCCTTCTTCCAATTCTACTGGCCAAATTAACCTTATTCTGTTACTGTTTCATTGCTTTAAAATGTTTTAGGTGAATTGGTTTGGTTTTGGATGCCGTTTGCAAGGCAGCCACACTACAGAAAGTGCTTGATACCTCTTTAGATTTTTTCATTAGAGCAACCTAGGACTGTCTTAGAAAAATGAAACTATAAACACTTTTCATTTAATTCCTTTTCTCTTGAGTCCCTTTGTGCAATAAGAGGTGCTTTTATTCTAACTGCAGGTAGGGATTAGAGGTCAAATAGTTTGTCTTACTTTAGAAAGCTGAGTTCTCTCACAGCAAATGTGGGGAAATTTTTGCTTTGAACACTTTGAGTAGTTCAAAGATTGATTACTGTAACTTAATTTCATTCAGATGATGGAGTTGGGAGCTTGTTTGGCTAATTTTGGTGTGTGTGGTTGTCTTGATTTCGTTTTTTGGTTTGAATGTCTGGTTTTTTGTTTGTTTGGGTTTTGTTTGGATTTTTTTAAAACCCTGCCTTCTGGGAATATTGCCTATTCATCTGGCTTTAGTAGCAGTGGTTTTCAGACTTTGGGAGAAGGAAGAAGCTGTTACAGCCACATAAAACACAGTTCCACTGGTTCACTGGAGTGCCTGCAGCCTCTTAGAGGCATGGTCTGGGAAGTCCGTGCTACAGAGGCTACAGAGTTATGAAGTAACCTATTACCATCGTTTTTTCCAGCTGAAGAAAGGCATTTGTTCTTCACGCTATTCTAACTATTGTGTTTGCTTTCAAGAATATTATTGCTTTAAGGTTTTCTGAACGAGTCCCATCAGTGCCTTCTTTGCACCACCATGGTTGGATAACGGCTCCGGAGTACATGTCATTTACTGCTTGCTTTAGGAATTTCTCAATTACGTATTTTGATATGCTGCCTAACAGTTACAACAGCAAAGGCCACATTGGTGGTAAAAGAGAGGACATTTATCATAGCACTTGAAGTCACACGATGTTTATTCATTATGATTTCTAGCAATGGTGATTTTTAAAATTGTTGGTTTTGTGCTATTATCCATGTCAGACCGGAACTCTGAATTATGCACTGAAGTAAACTTTTAGAGGTTTATTTGATTTATTTAAAATACTTATGCATTGAAAAATATTTATTTTTTAAAAACTTCTGAAGAGATCATAGTTTGTTCCACAATTGAAGAGACCTTTGGGGTGAGTGCTGAGGAGCAGCAGATCTGCTGGGCTGCCCCAGGGGGGTGTTACAGCTTTGAGTTCTGACACTGAGGTGCAAAGCTGGACCTGAACTGTGTGATCAGCATGCAGTGATATCGTTTGATGCTCATGTAATTTGACTGCTACAGGATGGACTTGACTAATTTTTCAGTGAGTTTTATGTTCTCTGACTTCACTCTTATCTCCTGCCACCCTGTGTTTTTGCTCAGTATGTCCCTTCTCTTAGTGTTTACTGCAGTGTTTATCCACTGGAATTCACACATATACACACCCCCTCCACATTTATCACATCTGTACATGCTGTTCTATTTATATATATATATTTAAAGTATTAGACGGCCCTTTAAAAACTTCTATGAAGGCTTCCATCTTGGGATGTCCACTTAGTCCAGCAGCACAGGAGAAAGTCGTGTGTTCAGCTTTCCCCCACTAAAGCAGAACCCTGCATATGAAGTTTGATTCATCATATTCTTCAAGCTTCTGCCGGCAGTGAATGACTGACTTCCCTTAGGGCTGCTGATGCTGCCCTTGGTGCAGCTCCCCCCTCCTTTCTGGGATTGCTGTGGAAATTCTTGTGGAAGTCTGTGCAAACTGTCTTCAGGGACTGTAAAAGCCCTGAGCACTGGTGATTTCCATTGTGAGGCGGATGTGTGTGATAACTGTAACCAAGTTTTTAGTATCACTATTACTCCTCCGCTGTGGTCTCTTTAACCTCAAAAGGAAACAAATGTTTCATAACCTGCTAGGCAGACTGCTTCAGTTTCTCCTCTGCAGCTGCCAGCTCCAGAAGCTAATGACAGACATCACAGATAATCTTTCAGACTTTGACTACTTGGTGTGGTATGATTCATAACTGAAAGCTAGTAAAGTCAGTGGTTCCTTGTCATCATTGTTAAAATAGTGATAGTGCCATACTTGAATTGCTGTGATTGTGGAATCATTCTGTAGCTTTTGTCCACATGTGACTGCAAGCACGTGTTTACTGCTGAGCAGCTGTAGCCTCCACCTTGAAGAGGGATCACATAGTGCAATGCTCCTGTCTTATAACAAGATTTAAGTTGTGCTGAAAGGCACGTGAACTTGACAAAATCTTCTCTGCTTTCTCATTAATAGGAAAAAAAAGTGTAGCGAATTTTGAGATTACTTTCTTGTAGATTTGAATTATTGCAAATGGTAGAAAAACAGAGCCACATATCTTTCAGTGACATTGAGCTCATCTTACTGAGCAGGCTGAATCCATTGGAACAGGGTGGTGTTTTTTTTTTTTTTTTAATGCTGTCATTTTAAAGCATTGGTGCTATTTTTATTCTGATTGCTTAACAGTATGAGTATTTGACTATGATAATGTTGAGGTCATAGTCCATAACAAGGAGACTTTTTTTGTTTGTTTATCCTTTCTCTAAGATCTATCATTGCATAGCAAGATTGTAGTTTCAGAGAATTTAGGGTCTTTTATTTCTTTCTCTCCTCCCCTGCAGCAATTGCAAAAACTGTTTTGTTTTCAGGATTTTGTCTCAATACTTCAGTGACAGACTTAGTTAATGAGTGATGAGGAGTGTGCACCTGCAGAGCCACTTATATATGATCCAGTAATTTGTCTGTATAAGGTGACTGACACTCCTTACCAGCTTCCCAATCTGTGTCATTGTGCTCCAGTTCCATTCTGGTTGCATACCTCAGTGTTCAGACTTGATTTCATTTCAGCACTCATGATCTTTCAGTAAATGAGTGAAAGCTCTTCTGCACAAACTCACTGTAATGTCTCTTCTTGGAAGTTGTCTTAATTTCCAAACTCAGACACCCCTTTAAATTCTTCAAATATGTACTTTTGTTTATAATGCAATGATGTTAAATGTTTCAGCAGAAATTGTCATCACTGTTTTTCATGTTGCCTTGCATTCCCTTTTGTAATGAAAGAATATTTACAAAGGTTTATATGTTGCATTTTGAGGAGGGAGAAAACAACCTGAATGCTTTTCACCAAAGAGTCTGACAGTGTCTAAAATTTTGCTATTGAAAGCTGTATTTGTTTCATATTTTTCAGTACTGTATTTAAAGAGTTAAAAACATTCATAAGGTCACGTCATGCTTTGTTGTGATACTTCTTTAATTGATGTGGTTTATGTTAACTTTCAGTTGATTAATAGTCTGCATCTCTAATTTATTCCAGGGATATTATTAAAACTGGGTATTCTGGTCTGGGAATGGACAGATGACATGACTAGGGTGATGTTGACACACTGTGGTTTAAGCTGCATTAAAGACAGCAGTGTATTAAATAGTATGTTTGGTAGGAAGGTTTCCTGGCCAGTGTGGACAGGTATTTTTCCTCTTTCTTAATCCTGTAGTGTATAATTTGAATAATTATTTGGCATTGCCTCTGCTTGAGGCAAAGGAAAACATGTTTCTTAATTAAATCTTAGTATGATTTTACAATTCTTTCCTATGAGCTCTTAAGGACAACCGAGGAAAACATGCATTACATGTTTTCAATACTGTAGTGGAAAATATATTTTATCATACTGCTTGCTAGTACATCTGTTGAAAAAGGATTGTGTTTTGTTTGTGCAAAGGATTTGCTGTAATAGTTGGATTTTATTAGCAGTTTAAAAATTCCTTTGTTCACAGAAGCCAAAAACATTGACTAGTGTTATCTGGGTTCCATATCTGAAAGCTGTATCACAAACTGTGTGTCGATATATGTCAGGAAAAGCAGCACGGGCATTCATCATGGTTCATTTGTCTTATCACTAAGTAATATCTCTCAGAAGCTACCTCTGTTCAAGTTGATTGCTTTGCTATCTGCGTTTTCTCTCTCCTCTGCTAATTATTCATACTTCTGGAGAATGTAGAGCAGTATGTCATGCATGGAAAGCTCTTTTTTCTTAGTTAAGAACTGCTCTTTCCCCACAAAACATGGTATCAACATTTAAATACCCTGTTAAAACTTTTGGTGAGTTTTTAGTGAATAAGTGAAGTAGTCCTTAGGTGTTTGCTTCAGTTTGTTTCTAGATACTAAGTTGCACTAATGATAACTTCAAAAAGGAAAACAAAATTTCAAAATTTAAAAAATCCTACGTTTAATTTAGGGTAAGCAACTGTTGCATTGGTGAGGACATGCTATGTGCTACTAGGTAGCAGTGACCCAGAGAACAGCTCCCTGCATAGCACCATCCTGTTAAAAGGTTAAAATGTGGCAAATAAAAAAAGAGTGCAGGCTATGGAACTGAACTTGGGGATCTTTCCTTCTTTTCTTTTTGTCACTTTTCCTGCTCTTGAGTTGCACCAGTTCAAACCTGTTCTCTCCACAGTTTTGTTGTAGTTAATCTTTATTTTAACTTGCTGTTCTGCTGTGCTACAGCATTGTCAGTGCCAATCGCTGTTGGTGGAGACGCCCGTGATTCTATCACACAGGAGGCAATCTTTTGTAAACCTTTTCCTAACAAAATCAAAACTCTTAAGTCATTCTTGAGTTTGCTTTTGTTCTAATTCTGAGAAATTAGAAAGGTGCACGTGTTGTCGTGGGTGCTGCATATTGTATACTTAAAAACATCCCTTTCTCTCGTGCCTTGGTGAGATCTGCTGCACCCGGGTAAGCTCCAAAAGGCGTGTTGAAGCACTGAGTTTGTTATCTAAGTAGCTCTAATCCAGAAGTAAGTCTCTAACCTGATCTGTTTCTGTTCGTGGTGAGGGCAGAGGTTACTAGTTCTACGGATTTACTAGAAGAGTAAACAATCAGAATAGGAGTGCCAGGTGTGAAAGTATCTTCTTGTGTGCTGTGAATTGGAATGAGGCTCCAAAAGCTTTAAGGAGAGGGAAGACTGTGAAGCAACTTGTGACTGATCCTACTGCACTTCTCCCATGGCTTATCCTACTGTTTATGCGAGCTCCCTGGCTGTTAAAAGACTTCAGTGGTGGTCACACAATGATTCCTGTTGTCGCTTGTGCTTGTCCCTTCTGTACAGGAGAAATTCAGTTGCAATCCAGTAGAAGACAAACGCCCAGATTAGCTGGCTCCATGCTTCCTGGTAGTTCTTGCAAGTAGCCAGGCATGCCAGTCACTGGGCATCCCAGTCCTTGGGCATCCCTGCGTGCTCTGGGGAGCAGGAGGCGGGTGGGAGCTCAGCGAGGCCGGCGGCGGGAGCGGCTCTGTCCAGGGTGCTGATGGGCGAGGGCACGGCCAGGCTGCAGTGCCGGGGCTGGGATCGTGCTGTGTCCCCTGGAAAACGTTACCTGCACCCCTGGCTACGCACACAGTCAAGAACTTATGCGTAGGTTTTGGGTATAAAACTGTTCTTGGTTACAGAAATCAGTAACCTTGTGGATTTTGAGGGGTAGCAGAATATACAAGTTAACAGCAGGACTACTACAGCAATAAGAAACTTATCAGACCCTTTAAATTAGAGTGCCCTTTGAGTAGTGTTTTGTCCTTGAGATGGTTACAAGGGGTTATAGATTTTACAGTTTGATGATAAAACCCAGTTTCTTCAAGAATATATCCACTTCCCATTCATCAGGCTGGAACTGTCCATTGGCTTTCGGTGCACAGGCAATGGGAGGAGGTGTTGTTCGGTTGTTGGATGAATCAGAAAGATGCTTGTTCAGTCAAAGCAATTCATCTTTAAAATAGTGGGGATTTAGTTCATTGAGTTGTCTCATATCTCTTGGTTCAGTAGCGTTTACATAAGTTTTAAATGGTCACTGTAGCAGAACTTAATAGAAGTGATGGCTAAAACCTGGAAAATATTATATCTAAAATGTTCCTTAATCCTAAAAGATTTTCTTCTGAATTTTCTCCTAGTAAGATTTAAATCTTACCATTACATTTGATTAAAGGTTTAGGATTTTTTCTTAATAAAACAGTAGCATTGAAAAAGTCCGAAAATAGACTGTTAATTTAGAAAGTGTGCTGTCAGAAACTTGTGTCTCTGTAAAAATGCAGAATGCCAAAAAAAGTAATTAAAAGTTTTTATTTAATGAAATTTGATTATGAGATATTGACTCTAAGGCCATTTGGAAACTTAAAAATTAATTTATGATCTTTGTATTCCACATTTTTCTTAATCCATAAATATTCATCTATTTGAAGAATTTTAGTTAGACACATACCAGTACAATTGTTGTGCTATAATTAAAGTAGATACTGTTCTGTGCAAGTGTGCACTGTTAATGTGTCTTGTAAGTGCTACCTGAGACAAAAAATGTTGATTTCTGATTATTAATTAGCCAGTTAATTTGTACATCCTTTTTTTGTCTTAGCTGGAGATACAGATGATCCTCCAAGAATTACTCAAAATCCTGTCATTAATGGGAATGTAGCGATGGCTGACGGGCATAACAACACTGAAGAAGATATGGAAGATGGTAAGTAAATATTTGATCAAAACATGGTTTGTTTGGCTTCTTTACTGTTACGATTTTGAGGAGAAAATGGTCCACTGCTTACCTATGTCCTCTGAATTGCAGCTTGTTAAAAAAAATTGAAACCTTCTGTAGTTATGGCTGCTGGTTTTCTGTATAGGCATCCTTTTAAAATACTGTACAATAGGATTAGACTTCTGAGGGCTTGGGGTTTTTTTCTCATACTCTTTCTAGGAACTCATTTTAAAATTGTTGAAAGTGCTACTGGCCATTATGTTTTGTGACCATCCCTTTAAATGTGCTGCAGCTGGGGCTTTGCTGAACAGTAATTTTTGTCAGTTGTGCAATTCCTTCAGGATGTTTAGAATCCTTATCTGTCCTGCTCTCTTGTCAGGTGGCAGCTGTGCTCTGGTTTTGTCTTTGTATGGTAAGTCAGTGGTGACTATTCCATTGATGAATATCTTTTCCTTTCAATTCTGTTGCCCTTTTACTTGCAGATGCAAAAGGAAGAAATAAGTATTGATATCCTGTTAATAAAAGGGGACCTATGTTTTTGAAGTCTTTTTGTTGATCAGTTAAATGAAAATAAGGGTGTGTGGTTTTCTTCTGTTACAGAAGATCAAGTAACTAAAAGTAGGTGTGTCTAGGTTTATTTAAAGAAATGTAACAAATTTGTAATTCACTTATGTCTATTTACTGAAGAAAATGTGCAATGATACTTTCTTTAGGAAAGAATATGGATGGGGGGACTGTTCAGTTTGAAGAACTAAATAAAATTGAGTTGGGAGGGGAGGCAACATATGAGTGGGATTTGTTCCACTCTAATTTCATATTCCATGCTGTCTTGTGAGATACGTTCAGGACTAGGCATAAATATTTAGTTAGATTTGTGCAAAAATGATGAGAGATTTTTTTTGAAAAATCAGTGTTTGAGGTTAAAGGTCAAAAATGCACTTACTTTCTTGTATTCAAAGAACATAGAATATTGATACAAAATAGTAATGTTCCATGAAGAGAATAGGGTTTAAATTCAGGACAAAAGCACCTCATGGTTGAATCACCTCTGTATCATTGGCAAAGATAAAGTTTCCTATGATCAGAGTCTCACAATAAAATAAAAATGAGATCCGCTTAACCTATAAATTTTATTTGTGTGATTACCTAATTTCATTTAGAGGGCTTTGATTTATTGCTCGGAGTAACTAGGTGAGATTGAAACAGAGAATTCTTATCAAAAGCTGTTATCAAAGATGTTAATGTCTTTGCCAGGCCATGGTGTTTGGAGGGTGGCAAGAGAAGATCATGTGGGTTGACACTTGAGGGGCAAGAACAGCTCTGTTTAACTTACAGTCTAAGTAGTGATGTTTATAGATAGAAAACCTGATGGTGTTTGCTCTTGATACAGCCAGTACATAACACATTGGTCAAGTAGCAAAAAAATTTGTCCCCTTGTTTGTCTGTTTATACTTGTACAAATTAGGCAAAAGGGACTTAGGCTGCAGAAATAGCTGATGAAACTGAGGTTGTATCAGGGCTGACAATCAGATATACACCTTTACATTCAGAATAAAATGGACTTTTTGACAAAAAAAAAATACTGTGAAGGAGTTTCTCTCAATTGCCAGCTGTTTGACTCCTCTCAGAAGTGGATATGAAGGTAGGGAGAAGAAGCATCTGAAGGTATTTGATGAAAGGCCTGTGAGAGCTTCTCATGCCCTGGTGAACTTTCAACCTTGTTGGGAGCTTTGGCCCACTCTGCTATGGGACATCATTCAGGGTTAAAATGTGATTATTAAGCAATGCTCATAATAGTTCCTCATTATCATATTTGAATAAGGAGTGTCTGGCTACATCTTGGTGCTGTTATAGCTGTGCATTGACACAGATAGAAAGTGGTGCTATTGCAAAATGTTAAGAGTTGCAAAAACATTCCTGAAGCCTTGCATCACGTAAGTGGATGATGTCTCTTTTCCAAGTGCTGTAAATCAGATTAGTTGCTTGCTGTTGCATTATTTACACAGCAGTGCAATTGCTCTCTTGCTGTTTGTGCTCTTGCTAACCTGGTTTGCAGCCTGATGTGTGTGTGTAATGGACAGCTCAGAGGTTCAAAAGATAGGAAAAACTGGGAGACATCAGGCTTCTCTGATAAACATGCAGTTTTTCTTCGCTGTTATTCATTGCAAGGGGTGTCAATCTGAGCTGATAGAGAATGCATGAAGAGAATTCAGATACCCCTTGAGTGAAATTAATGAGTTTAATGGTTCCTGCGAAAGAGGTGAACAGTAAGATGAAAGGTTGATGCTTCCAGCTGGGTCATAGAAACCAGCTTTCTGATGATTTTCTGAGTTCAAGAAACTTTTGAGGTGATTTTATTCTTCCAGTTTAGCACATAAAGAAATGACTGATAAGATTGGGGGGGGAAAAAAGGTGCAGCTCTCATCCCCTTTGCTTGGCAACCAGGCACAGGCATTGTGAGGCACAGGGAACAGGGGCAGCACCGGACCACCAGCAGAACTTTCACATAAGGCTGTGTTCTCTCAAACACAGTGACTAGTACCTGTTTTTGCTCTGTATGATGTCTTGGCAATTAAAAATAACTAGCTAAAGGAATGTGGTGTGCTTTGTAAGGAGAGTGACTTAATGAACCAGGCTTTGTGAGCTGGAATAGCAGCTTCTACAGCTAAAGTGAAAAATAATAAAAACAAGGTTCTAATCGAATTTTGTTTGCAAGTGCATCAGTATTCAGAACAGCACACAGAATAGATTCTCTTAGAAGTTAAAGTTCAAACAGAAGGTCCCAAGCTAAACATAAACTCACAGCTTTGCAATTACCTCCTGAAGTCTCATTTCTGTGAAGAATTGCAGAGGCTAGGAGGCCTTCAGAAGCATCAGTCTTAGCCATATGCTGGTATTGAATGCTGTATTTGGATCATTATTAAAATATTCATAGAATATTCAGTCAGTTTCCTCATTAATAATTCAGGTTCAGAATATTTTAATAACCTCAGTGCACTTTAAAGGTAGCAGAATTTACTAATAGAATAAAGAATCTGCTTTTCTCTAAAGTATAAACATTTAAATAGATGCTTCAGTCTTAAAATGGATCATATTCAGTTTTTGGATCTCCAATTTGAAGGATCTTTGTTGTGTCAAGATGCTGATTGTGGCATTAATCTCATCAGTGAAAAAAATCTTTCCCACAAAGCAAATACAATGTAACTTCATGAAGCACTGTCAGCTGGGTGTGTTCTTTTTACCTTGTGTTCAGGATCATGTGTTGTTTTTGTACTTTGGGGATCTATACAAGTTTTACTTGCCATTCACTACTAAATTATCCTGCTGCCAATTGCAGTGTTTTGCTGGAAACTGGTAGACATGTTTGTAATGGCAAAAAAAAAGGTTTTATTTATTAATGTGCTCAAATAATTGTCACGTTTGCTATATAAACTGAATTTTTCAGTGTAATTCATCTTTTAATCAATTATACTTGCTTAAAAAATGGGCTTTCTGAAAGGAAAAGAACTGTTGTTATTTTTAAAGATGGTTCTATTTTAGAGTTGACCTGTGTTATGAGGCTGCATTTTTGTGGAGTAGTTACTAGTGATAGCTGAAATATTTTACAGAGAAGAGCGTTCTTCCCTGGTTGAGCTCTCATGCACAGGTTTTCCTGAAAAGAAATCAAGAAATACAGGCAAACTTTCTCTGAAGCATCTGCAGATGCTGCGTGGGCTGCATTTTTTAGCTGACACTGTAGCAGCACTGCTGCATCCTTGTACTGAAGTGCTCTGAAAGCTGCATCAAAGGAGGCAGAAACCAAACTTGGCTCCTATTTTGGAAGCTTAGACTGAGCCCAGAAGCACTGATCTTACTGGGAGTAGGGAGGAGGACTTAAGCTAGTTTGAGATACATATGACGAAAGACTGATTTTTAAATTGTTAACCATGTTACAGATTTGTTTTATCCTGGCTGCAAATCAAGTTTGAGAGTGTATAGCTCCTCTGGCTGCAGCTTGTCTGGCTTTTGGTTGTAGACCACCAGCTCTATACTCTGTCAACAGGCAGCGAGTAGTGAAAATGGGTAGAGAACAATCTTTAAGTGATAGACTAGTAGTTAACTATACTAACTTAGCTGTAGGGGAAAAGGAGAGTAACCCTTTGAACTCCTGTGTTACTGAGGAAGCTGACAGCACTGGGGTAACACAAAGGAAGGTCCTTGCAGGTGCAGAGGGGAGAGGAAGCTGGTTTGGGCTGTACTACTGTGAAGAGTCAGTTGGGGATGGCTAGGGCTGTCAGGCCATACACAAGTTAGATCAACTGGGTTGCCATTCAGAAGTAGGACAACTGCTTGAAAACTGTTTCACAAGGGCGAATAACAAAATCTATCAAAGCTCCCTGGCAGCTGTGGATAAAACTTGCTAATTTTTTGTATTGAACTGTATAATCTTTACACTGTTGCATGTTGTAATCAAGAGTGTTTCATTTTTTTAAGTAAGGTAACTATCAGGACTCACCTGTTTTTTGAAATAATGGTTCAACAGTGCCTCTGGTGCTGCGCCAAGCAGAGTGCACCACTGCTGTCCATGCACAGAAAGAACACACTGGTTGTATAGTGTGTGCCTTGTCACAATCTCATGATCTGTTTTCTGGTTTGGTGGTGGCATACCTCAGTGCTTTTTGATTCTGAGTGTCACTGCATGTGTGACATATCTTCAGTTCTGCACCCCTATGGGTGTGTGAGAATAGCTGAGTGACCACAGATGCTGCCTGCTGCCCTCTGTGCTGCTGGGACCTCCTCACACCCAGCAGCAAACCAACCCATGTTACATGAGTGGCAGGCTGGAACCATGGAAGAGGAGGGGAACATCTTGTGCATCCCTGCCCTGTGGAATTACTGGGATTAGTTGCAGTTATTTCTTCCTTGTGTGCAATATGGGGCACGTCAAAAGAAAGAGAGCCCAGCCCTGCGCCTTGCTGAAGCTGTCACAGTCTCAGCACCCTGTTATAGCTCTATACAACAGAAGCACAACAGATTGTGGTATATGAAGAACTGGCTATGTGGGAAGAAGGCAAAATTACTTTAATTGTGTGTGTCAAAATAAGCTCTTTTAAAAAAAAAAAAAAGTATCTCATTTAACTTTGTTTTAGACCATTAAAAGTCTCTAAGGCTTTGCATACCTCGGAGAATACAGGACCCTACTCTTGAGCTATTATTCAGCAAACTGGTATGAGATTTAAAAAAAAAAAAGTAAAAAAATAGAAAATCCAGCAGCCAGTTTACAGGGTTCATCTGTTTTGAAAATACACTGCTACAAGCCAAAAACAACTAAATGCTGACTTGGTATCAACAGGACATTTGAACAGATTGTGAAAATCCTTTGTGCCTGTGAGTTCATGCAGGGAACTGACTTAAACTGGGCTGTGGAGGTGCTACACAAAAAGAGTTAAGAGTGGGCTGTGGTTTAGTTGTAAAGCATTCGATGTCTGTATTGCTGCACCTGATGCTTTAGAAGAAACTTGAGTAGTAACAAATTCTAGTGCTAAAGAAGTATTAAAGGAAATAGTGTATAAAAGGAACATGTCTTTCAGTGCTCCAACTGCCTGAATAGTGTTACAGTGTTTTTCAAAATGAAATAATTGAAACTTAAGTAATAAAGTTGTTAAGTTCCTCTCTGGGATGGGGGTGTTTTTGTTGCTTCCAATGTCCCACTACGTGAAACTTGCATGATTTTTGAAAATGGCATTTTGGAGCAAAGAACATCAGGTTTTTCCAATTATTCTGTGTGTGTTACAGATACAAGTTGGCGATCAGAAGCAACATTTCAGTTTACAGTCGAACGCTTCAACAGATTGAGCGAGTCAGTTCTCAGTCCTCCCTGCTTTGTACGGAATTTGCCATGGAAAATCATGGTCATGCCACGACTCTACCCGGACAGACCACACCAAAAAAGTGTAGGATTCTTCCTTCAATGCAACGCTGAATCCGATTCCACGTAAGACCCTCTTAATTATTGTACAAGTCTTCACTTGATACTGGTTAATCTATTGCAAGAAATACAAACATGTACAAAAAATATTTTACCTAGCTTTCTGCAGGAGGAAAGAATTCCTGCAAAGGCTGGAGTCCTCTTTTCCCCCACCTTTCTAAATTTTATGGCATAAGAGTAAATCCCCTCTTTAGGATGAGCTGAAAGTAGCTTCTGCTAAGGTAGGTAGGTAGCTGCTACCAGTGGAGGCAGAGCAGAGTGTGAGAGTGGATTTCATCTCTCATCAGGAGAGACATGAAACACATACTTGTTCTTGGGGTCCTGCATGCAAATCAAAATTGCTTATATTTGAACACTTTTGTAAGTAATAAAAAAATTTTAAAGGAGAACTACAAATTTCTGGGGAATTCCCGCAACTTATCCTGCTAGAGTGCAGACCCCTCAGGTATCCTTTCCAGTAGGGTAACTCCATTCTTGCACCAAATCTCACAAAGCTTGTTGTTCAGTCTGAATAATAAGTTACTTGTGTTCATTGTTTTTGTCATGTAGAAGGTGAGTGCTCAGTGCAGGACATAAAGGAAAAGTTGCAAGCATATTAACAAGTCACAGAAGTGATTCATGTGCAAGTAGTCACAGTTAAGGGATAATGTGATCTTCAGAAGTACCTGTTACCTGCAATTGCCTGACAGTACTTTCTTAACAATGCTGTTGCCCTGAGAAAAATTTCCATTCCAAGTTCACATTCATAATGTGGCTTCAGAAAGCCCCAGAGGTTCATGCTCTCAATTACAATTAACTAAATCTTAACATCTAATAAGAAAAAAAAAAATCCAATGTGTGAAAGTAATTTACCAAAAATCTTTAACAAAAATTTATGCTAATGACTATAATAAGATTGGTTTTGAATGGGTTTCAAGTGTTTCTTCTGTATTTATAGGTCATGGTCCTGTCATGCACAAGCAGTTCTCAAGATAATAAACTACAAGGATGATGAAAAATCATTCAGTCGTCGTATTAGTCACTTGTTCTTTCATAAGGAGAACGACTGGGGCTTTTCCAACTTCATGGCCTGGAGTGTAAGTAATTGGACATGTATTAATGTATTGCTAGATAGGAGTAGTTTTGTACTTGTACTCCTGCATACTGAGATGTTGATTAAAAAGGGTATTTTTTCCAAGCTGTTATTTTTTCTATCATTGCTGAGGATTGCTTTTCAATTTCTTAAAAATTCCTGTCCTAAAGTTTTGTAGAGTGCTTCTACTTGTATTGTAATTTAAATATTCCCTTATTATTTTCTGCATATGAGTACTTGTGTTTTGTTTCCACTATGTGATAGTCTGTTACATTCTGAAGCAACATCAATTTGTTTGCATTTACGTGTGTTCTCTGTATATGTATATTTAATACTTTAGCAATAGGACTAAGGTTTATCTTGAATTGTGACAGCTTTTTAAGCATTTGCAAAGGTTTTGGAATATTATGCAGAAGAAGTAGAACATTTGATTACCAACTTGTGTATCATCAAAAACTGAAAAACTACTGGAAAATTGTAAAAGGCAGGAGCAAGTACCCTGTATTGAGACACGAGGAAAGGATTAAAATATATTAAGCAGCAAAACAGCTGTTTTGGTGTCCTTCAGTTTATTATTACTGATAGCAGCTCAGGCTTGGAAATCAGAAAGTGATGTCTAACTGGATGCTTCACTACAGTTGCAAGCTGCACTTTTCATGTTCCTGTGTCATTCCTGTTTTACAGGAAGTTACTGATCCTGAAAAAGGCTTTATAGAAGAGGACAAAGTTACTTTTGAAGTTTATGTTCAAGCAGATGCTCCGCATGGAGTGGCGTAAGTACCTTTGGTTAAAAATAAATAAATAAAAGTCACAATTCTAATGCTTTTATGTCAGTTGAGGTTGTTCAAGTATTTTGTCTTAGTACCATTTGTAGCCCTCATCAGTCATTCTCACTTTGTCACTTCTAATTGATGAATTCTCACATGGCAATATTTTCATAGCCACATAGAGATTTTTGTATAGCTTCAATTTGTTTGTGTGAGTCAGCATAATGTAGTGGAACCTCAGCTTCTGTCTAAGTTGTTTTCCGGTTTAACACCTCTGCAATTCTGGCCTCAACATTTGTGATCTTTTAGCTGATGGGGTCTCAGATGCAATCAAGGGGCTTTGCTGTCTAGTTTGCCTTGGTTTGCACTTGTAAAACTTCTCTGAGTTGTTCTACTTCATGGCACTTGTAAGCAACGTGGTTGTACTGAAATGGAAACTTGCCCTTAGAAGTACAGCTCTGGGTTCCAGTACACTCCCATAGTACCTAATTTTTAAAAAGAAAACCTAATAAAATTACAAAGCATTTGGTTGCAAAGACTGTGTTGTTACTGGCAGGCATTAGTGAAATGTAGTTTATCTGAACCTTCAGTAGCAGTGAAGAGTAGGTGATATCTGCCAGCAGCACTACCTTAGAACAAGTGCTTTTTATTATCGTTAATACAGAACTATCTTGTTTTTGACCACTAACTGTTTTCTAGGTGGGATTCAAAGAAGCACACAGGATATGTTGGCTTAAAGAATCAGGGAGCAACTTGTTACATGAACAGTTTGTTACAGACTTTATTTTTCACAAATCAGCTACGAAAGGTAAGCAATGTGAAAGAAAATGAGATTGCTAGTTGAAGTAATTTATGTCATTAGTGCTTTAAAACACAGTGGTGTGTTCCTTTTGCCTCCTTTAAAGAGTTGCAGCTTTCATAGTAATGCACATTTTCCTGGAGGCTGAGTACAGGAAGTTTGTAGTTTGTGAAACATAAACTTTCGTCTTTCGTGGAAGCAGGCAGAGCACCTGGGGAAGACCTGAGCTTAAGGGGTGTTTCTTTGACTGCGTTATATGTTAATGCTGCTAGGAAGGCCCAGGGGAGGGAAAGGGGGTGACTCTGCGTCTTTCAGATGAAAGTTGGAAGTAATTTCCCTTTTTTGAAATAGTTAAAATAGGGAAGTCAATTATGGCTTCTCAGTCCATAAACAGTGTAAAAAGATACACCCGCAGGACTTATATTACACAGCTCAATTTTCTGTTATGGTTAGCATCTTTGTAGTGATGAGAGGCATGATAGTTTCAGTAGTTTAAACTAATTTTGTGTTTGCTTTATTGATATTTTTTATTTACTGTAGATGTTATTTGTTTTCTGGAGATAACTCCTTTAAATATTGTTGTAATAAATATCCTAAACCTAGGATAAAATTTACTAGATAATGTATCATTTTAAAGCAGCGCAGTAGCCTTGATGGAATTAAAAACATAAATGATGACTTGATATTGGAGATGGATATCTAGAAGAGGAGATAAACTTGGTAAAAAAAAGTAACTCAGCGCTATTTAGTTTATTGGAGTGTCCTATTGATCCTGATTCGTCTGCTGCCCATTTCTGCACTTACCTGTATGTCTTTTAGTGAAAATGAACTGTTCTAATTAAGGCTTTCTTTTGTGTAGACTAGTTGTTACATTTGGTTTAAACTTTCTTTTGCCTTTTTAATGTACCTGCTTTCCACTGTCTTCAATTTCCCACCATCTTATTATTCGTATCACTGTGGCCCACAAGTGTCCCAGCTGGCATTTCTTTTTATTCCTTTGCAATGTGCTGTTTGCTCTAAAATGCTGCAAAAAGTAGCATTTCAAACTCCAGTAGACTGTAACTGTGATCCTACCAATGCCATGGACAAAAAATACATACTGGACTTGTTTTACATGAAGCCACTATTTCTTTTTTGCAGGAGGTATAATTCACTCATTCAGTTTTTCATTCATTATAATGCCTGTTCTTTTTGCTCAGCTCATAACTCATAATGTTTGCATTTTACGGTTTTGGGCAACTTCACTTTCCTATTCAGAGAAAAAAGTGGGTTTGTAATGACTCCACCTAATCCACTTGAGTAGTTTGTTTTAACAGTGTCTTGTAGTCAGTAAATCAATATGTACCATGATCTTGTTCTGTGAAGAAGAAATTCTTTTTGTGATTCAGTTTTGTTTCAACTGGACTAATCTTTTCAAGCATTCCACTGCACTTCCCCTTCAACCCTGAAATAAACAGCAGCTTTTACTGAGTGTTAATATCTGGATAGTGGCCATATGACAAAGCTGGCTGGTAGCTGCAGCTTCCTTTATGGAAACATTCCTGAGCATCAGTTGGAATGCCACTGGTACAGATCAGGAAGAACCGGTGGTTGTCTTGTCTGAAAAAAGTGGTTTTTACATTTTGTTTTTGCTTTGAGCAAACTTGTTCCTCTTAAAACCGAGTGAAATACAATGTACAACATCCTCAGCTTGCTTCTCACCATATCCATAATAATCCTCATTACTCAGAAGGAATAAGGATTTCTATTGCTGTTATTTAGAGCATTGTTCCCAGAGAAGCTGCTGTCAGGAGCAGAGCTGGGGAAGCAATGAACAATAGCAAAGGCAAGCAGGTACCTATGGAAAGTGAGACCCCAGGGAAGCGTGGGAGAGGTTTGATGGAGAGGTCCTTTCTTCTTTGCTCTGCCTTCAGACAACAAATGGGAGGTTCTTGGGTGTTTGAAATGAGGCCTCCCTTTTCAGCAACCAAGTGGCTTCAGTGGTAGAGAATATAGCAAAGGAACTTTCTGTTCTGAGCATATCTTTATTTGTCTGTTTGTGACTGATAAGTGTGTGCTTAACTGTAGTCCAGGTAGGCAAAGAGCAGTGTTAACGTCCCAGATGGGTCCAGGTCTGACCTTTGTTACAGGAGTTGTCGCAGAACTGTCATTAGTGCCTCCAACCCATCAGTGCTTGTGGCTGCATCCAGTCCATCTTGAAACCTTTTGCTGGTTCCCTTGAAAAATTCCCTACAATTCATGAGAACGTTGCAGGATGTTCATATAACTACACTAAAATAATAACTACTGTTCCAGTGCATTTCTCCCTGATCTGGCTCTCCTTTAATTATCCAGTATATTTCAGCCAACTTTGGAATTTCATACACAGTGTTTTCTTCCCTTCTTCAAGTAATTCTTAGCTTTAAGCAATGTGTTCAAGGTTATCTGTAGCATCCTTTTATTATGTAAATATCTAAAATTTTTCTCATATCTGTCTGTTGCTTATAGCCATTGCCTATACATGTCCCTATTGCTCTTTTGTGTTCATTTCCTGAGGGAACTTCTCAGGTGTTAAATAAGAGGTTCTGTTTTTTTAAGTGGATCAAAATGCCTTGCTCCTTGATCTTCAGGTCAAGCTTTCAGAATTTGGGAGGGTAAGGCATAAAGTTAAAGGTTTGTAGAGGATCATATTTGAAAAGTGGTTTAGTTTAGCCTGGAGAAACACTTTAAGCTTAGAGAAATGAGCTTCAGTACTACCTGTGTACACAAACAGGATGGAGAACCAAGAAAGGCTGTGTTAAATGTTTGGTTTGTAGTAATGTGTGTAGAATTTGAGAAGAAATACAACCAGTGTTTTTATTCAATGACAGCTGGAATGTAGGAATTATAAGTAAATTGTGAATAACTATTTTAATATTACTTGAGAGATATGGGAAAGAAATTAATTGTCCAGATGGTATATGAGGAAAACAAATAGGAACTAAATGCAAAGGATTTGATTAGGATGTTAAAAAATTAGTAGGGATTGATTAGAGAGATTTGGAAGATTTAAGGTGGTCATTCAACTATTTCTGCTTCTGTCTTTAGCAATGACACCCACTCATAAAATGGTTCATAAACTGGGACCAGGAAGAGGTTTTAAGTTAACTCTGTGAGATGCTGTTCATACTTTAAAGCAAGAAATAACTTTTACTTGTAAAATCAAAGGTATAATTCTAGCTGTTCATACTTGAATTGGAGTTTGCTCAGATCGTCCTGTTTAAGTGCAACTCTGTATTTGGATGATAAAGGTATAGCAATTAAAAATTACTGTCTTTATTAGCTTATGAGAATTATTCTGAAATTGAATGTTCTGACCTTAGGATAGATATTTTCATAATCAGTGTGGTCCAGCTTTTCAATAGGATGTGTGGAGAGGTTCTGGGATCTCCATTGCTGGAGGTGCTCAGAACTCAACTGGATCTGATCCTCAGCAACTGGACCTAGCTTTGAACTTGGCACCTCTATGGGTAGGAACAGAGTTCAGAACCTACAGAGTTCTCCAGACTGCATCACTGTAAACTCTTAAAGCAGTGCTTAACTCATGCGAAAAGGTGAAGCATTATCAAGTTTCAACAGTTAAAACCTGTTGCTGATGATATTATTGAAGATGCAATTTTTTCTAAATTTATAAAATTTACAAAAGCAGTTTAAGCAAATCTCAATAAAGTGGATCAAAGGAAGACTTTCTAACTGCCATTAGGGTGAGGTTGGGCTGTTCTTAAAATTACCCTCGCAGAGAGTTTCGTTGGCTGTCCTTCAGCAAAAAGTTCATTATACATTTCAGTTAATTTCTATTCATGTTTCCCTTTTATATGTGTAAGTACTACTAACTATGTAGCTTGCAACTAAGTAAAACATAAAATTTGGAGTTTACTAGTGTTCATGATTCTGCTTTAGGCCACCTCTGTTCACTGTTGACTTTTGAAAATTAAATTAAAGTTTTAAATGTATAGTCATGAATTATGTTGCTTTACAATTGCATAGTTAACTGTTGCTTTTCTGTCAGGATATGAGTTTGCTTAATGAAATTGTTTTTCTTATTTCATTTTATTACTGTAGCTATTCTGATGATAATTTCTTTATTTTTTGAAGTATCTCTGATGTACTTTTGAAAAATGTGGTGGATGTTCAGAATTGGAGTAGGAAATTGGCCTGTCAACTTCTTAGCAACTTCTTTTGACATTTTTCTTTCCTTTCTTTTTTTTTGCCACACACTTGTGTTCTTTTTGTATCAGCTTTGTCTTTTATCTCCTGTCTGTCCCATCTGGTTCCCAGCACTTCTGTATTGAGCTGTCCTGTAAGAGTGAATATGTTTCCCCAACAATTCCCAGCTGCCTGTGGGAAGTGCTACCTGGCTCTGTATGTAGGGCACTGAAGTACAGGGTAAGTTAGAGGTGCTGCACCCCTTTGGAATCCAGGCTAAGGCACAAACAGAGGGAGAGCCACTGAAATCCAGTTCAGCACTTCACTCAGAAATGGATCATTCTCTGTTGTTTCACAGGCAAAAATTCAGGTGGCAATTTTTCTGTGTCTTAAAAGGTTATTTTCTCACATGCTACTTAATATTGGAGTCTTTTTGGTTTCACCTGTTGTTACCTAATCTCCTTCCAGAGTTGTCTGTTTTCTTTTTATGCTTATTCTTCTTAAATGAACATGTCACTGTAAACATCTTTTGTTTGCTCTTCCTTTTCCCTATTGATGTACACTTTTTAAAAAGTGAATCTCATTTCAGTTCCTGTTGAACTCTCCTAATCCTTGTTTGGTCTGTTTGTGTAATTTCTTTGTTCTCAATCCTTCCCAGATCAGTATAATCAGTGAATGAATTGTTAAGATGTTTATTTGCTGGACAGTGATGACATTTAGTAGGAATGAATGAGTGTATCAGGGAATCTCAGAGCTTCCTTTGACATCTTTCTCCATGTGGACCATTTCTGTTTTCATTCACTTGTTGCATTTTATGGTTTCATGTGGTTGCTTTTTCACAAAACAAGTTATTTTCAAAAGCCTGTAGTAGTGACCACTGTATTTGTTCCTACTGTGATGATTGCATAGACATACTAGACATGGTAACACTTTTGAAGGTGTTAAATGCATTAGTGCATTTAGTGTTCTAGGGTGGAATAAGGGAACTCTTTAGATAAAATAACCATGAATGGAATCTGTTGTTCACATCTTTCTAACCACTGTGCTCTAAGAGACATTCCAGACAATTAACATTTTTACACTACAGCACAAGATTTTTTTCAGACTGTTTTGAAGTGATGATTAAATTGAGTTCTATGAAGGAAGTCACTGAAGAGGGAAGAATGCATTAAACAATATGAGCAATAAACTTTTCCTTAGATGCTAATTGGACTAAATGCTTTTTCAGGCTGTGTACATGATGCCCACAGAAGGAGATGATTCATCCAAAAGTGTTCCTTTAGCATTGCAAAGAGTGTTTTATGAGCTGCAACATAGTGACAAACCAGTTGGAACTAAAAAGTTAACAAAATCGTTTGGGTAAGTTTCAGAAATTTTTACTATTTATTGGATTTTTACAGGCTTTTCTTTAAAAAGGTTCTACTTAAATTACATTATTTTTAGAGGAGCAGAGAAGTCTTAATATAGCAGTGTTAATTTTTAATTTTTCATAGTTTGCTTAGATAGGTTTTTATTTATAGTCAATGCTAGAGCCAGCTGATCCAAAAGTCAGACTTTTTTCAGAAGGGGAATGGTACACAAACACAGCTTTTAATAGGAGGATTATAATTTACCTGTTACCTGAAAATTGTGTCATGCATTTGGGCTTAAGTAAAATTCAGAACAACATAGTTGTTGAAACGCTGCAGTTGATATATTGTTAATGTCTTCTAAAAAAATTGATTCTATTTTCAATGTATGGAATAGCAGTAATTTGCATTTCAACGTTGTTAGTTCTGCACTGAGTGCTGCTGTAACATGATTTAAAACCATTTAGTGCTGTGTTCTGTTTGGTGATTTAAAGTTTAACAAAGTATCAACTGCATGAAGTAAAGGTGTCTTTTCATTTCCTTATTCTAGCACCCTTTTCCTCCAGAGAGCGTCCACAAAAAGGCTTGCTTCTTTTTTTCTTTTTTACTCAGTATCCAGCTGACTGCCTGGTACTTTTTTCCAGCCTGGTCCTGTTTCTCATGAGATGATGTTAGAGGGTGTAATTGTAAATCTGGGGTACCTAGACAGAGGATTATACAATATAGCTGCATCGAGGGTGGGATTTTCTGTTTGTTTTACTAGCTTGATATTTCAGCTTGAGCGCAAGGTAGGACAGAAAGATTAAGATTAGCATAACCTTTACAAGCCTTCTTTTTGCATGTTGTGTAAGAATGGAGTAGGATTTTATTAAGATCTGTTCTAAAATACTGTATTATGAATTACTTTGTTCTACTGTATTTGTAGACTAGTCTTTTGGTAATATTGACAAGCAGTTTTTTATTTTAAAACACATTGGGATGTTTGTATCATCTTTTTCACACGGCTGTCCTAGAGCTCATCCTGCATCTGCTGCTAAAGCTCCTGGTGGTGCTCTGCCCTCATAAGATTCTTTGTAACCCCTGTCTTTGCAACCTTTGCTTTTTACCTCTTGGGGGAATTTTAAGATGAAAGAAGTAACCTCAGTGTTGTATATTTATCTGGTTGTACCCTCTTCCTACCAGCACACTGTATATTTAGTTTGTCAGTGTTTCTGCTCTCCTGTTACATTGGAGGGACTTGGTGAAAGTGTAAATATTTCATCTTGAATTAAGATCCCAGCGGTGTCATCTTTAGTAGCATGAAGAGACCTTTCCCGAGGGTGTTGCAGTTGCTTAATTTTGTATCTGAGAGCAAGGTTTTAAAAATGTGTTCACTCCTGCTTTCATTTTTGGGAAGGAATTTTTGAATGTTTCAAGATCTGGGTTTCCCTCTCCCTTCCCAGAGGGATGTCTGACCTTGTGAGCCCTGCCTAGGTGCTCTTTAGGGTATTACTTTTTAGTGGGTGTTGTGAGTTTCTAACTAGAAAGTGCTGGCATGTCTGAAGGAGCCCTTTAATCCTAATTTTAGTGTGTGACCTTTTCTTTGTTTTGTCTTTAAGATGGTCAGTGTTTAAAGCCTAGGGAGTCAGGACATTATTTTCCATTCTTAATTATCTGACAGGTCACTTCATTCAGCTTTTTTAAGCGTGGCCCCCCACACAATTGTTGGCACATCTTTGAGATTAGTGTGCTGCCTTGTGACAGTGGGGGTGAGTCACGGGGAGGAGAGTGGGAGGGAAGATAAAGTCAGTAGTGCTCCTGCTCACCCCTGTGCTGGTGGCTTTCAGGGCTGGGGTGGAATATGCTGAAGCTGGAGCCTTCAGTCAGCAGAGCTTATTTCATATGGTTAAGAGTGGGGGCTGCTGCAAAAAGAGTTGTCAGAGACTTAAGGCTCAAAAAGCATTCTTGAGTTGAAATTAGAGAGCTCACACAGGAGAAAGTATTTCGTGCTAGAACTAGACTCCTGCCATTGAAGGCAGTAGTGCCCAGTCCCTTTGCTGCGCTGTGCATGTTGGCTCTGAGGCATTAGAGACTGCTGCTCTCAGCCCTGCTTTCACACGAGCGTGTTTGCACATGGACAGTTCGGAAAGCTAAAGGCTTCCTTAGAGTTACTGTGTGCCCAGGATTAACTGTTTAGATGAGCACAAAGGAGCCAGTATTTCCTATAAGTCCATTTGCTTCCTTTCATATGCTGAAATAAACCCTGAACGCTACTTGATTGCACCTGAAGGGCCCTCAGAAGAGAGGCAGCTAGAAACATGCTGCGGAAACTATTCTGAAAGCATTGAATTGCTCCCAGGCCTTTTCTTAAGGGGTTTTTTGGCATGAACTGAGACTAGGTTGTAGACTGGGAGAATTCTCCTGCCTCTCCAGCTGGCTCCAGCTGCCTTCCCAGTCCCTGTCCCCAGTCTCACCGAGGAGAAGGCAGGTGGGCACAGAATGGCTGCCAAAACGTCTCACAAGTTCGGTGCCCCTCCTTCCTGCAAAGGAGATCCTACAGAACCAGAGAGACTGTGCAGCAGCCACTACCAAGTCTCAGCCTTTACCTCTTGCTGTGTATTGCATTCTCAATCTGCAAAGAAATCACAGAAATGTCTTTGGAGCTGTAGGTTTTCTTCATAATTAGTAATGTTGTATTTATTTGCCTTACAAAGGTGGGAAACTTTAGACAGCTTCATGCAACATGATGTCCAGGAATTATGTCGAGTGGTATGTTTATACTATTTCTTTCTGATGTGATGTATAATGTTGTCTTTTGATATTGTGTATATATATATTTATAAAAATAATAAAATTTACTTTCTGAGTAATAGTGGCCTTGGTTAATTTAAATTAGGTTTTGAACACAGAGTTTTTACCTTAGTTTATTTCTCTTTTTGGGATGGAGTTGCATGTGGCCTTTTGTGGGTGGGGATTGATAAAGAGTCCGTGAGTTTGAAAAGTTTGAAAGTAACTAGTAACTAGCTGGTGGTGCTTTTATAGCCATGGAGAGAAATGCAGCTTTGAAGATGTGAATACATTGTTACCTCTATGGGGTTTTCCAGATTCAAAGGAATGTACGTGGAGTAGTCCTCAGTGCAGTTTCTTAGGGGGGAAAAGGAGGATTTAAAGGTCTAGAAAGGAGATGACGTACAAACAGGCATCATTTTTATCTAGGTGACATAGAGTCTGATCAGTGGTCATCTGTATGTGATGAATAAATTAAAAACCTGTAAGTTCATCTTACATAAAAACTAATTTTTCTTTCAGCTGCTTGATAATGTGGAAAATAAAATGAAAGGCACGTGTGTAGAAGGCACTATTCCTAAATTGTTCAGAGGGAAGATGGTGGTATGTATTTAATACTTCTTAACGAGATAATTAAATTAACTCTGTTACTTGTATACATTGAAATTCTGTGGATTTTTGTTTTTGCTTACAGTCTTATATCCAATGCAAGCATGTAGACTATCGATCTGAACGAATAGAAGATTATTATGACATCCAGCTAAGTATAAAGGGAAAGAAAAATAGTAAGTGATACATTGTGATATGCGCCTATTAAATACCTTGACATGTTAGACTTTAGTGCCTAATTTCAAATGGTTTTGCTGCTGCACAGCAATTCAAAAATCTTTGCTTCAAGGCACACCTCATTGAAAATATTTTCTGCAGAAGATGTTTTTGCCTATGTTATATTTTTTTTTTCTCCTTATCCCATTTCCTTTCCCTGCTCCTTCCTCCCTAATTCTCTCAGTGGTATCTTTTCAAAAAACTCTACGAACCTCAGGAGTTTTCCTGATGTCATAAAACTTCATATTATGCCATGGTGACAACACTGGTGTTGTCACAGTAAGTAATAATTTATATATAAAAATGAACTTGGAGGAAATAGATTCTTATTTTAACCTGATCATAGCAATAAGGAAATAAAAGAATGAACTAGTCAGAACAGCATAACAGTGGTCTCTTGTCATCTCTTTACTGAGTACTTGGCATAAAAGACATGAAAAGGGATGTGTAAGAGTCCAGCAAACAGAGTCATTTTGCTTCATGCTTAACAACTGCAAAGTGAGGAGTAGTAAATATTTACAGTTGTAAATACCTGATTTTAAAATCTATTGATCTCCTTATGTATACTCCTACAATTTAGTGCACTTCTGGACATTCTTAAGAAGTAAAGACAGATATATTCAAATACAAACTCTCATGTCCTGATATGTTTTTTGATAATACATTGCAGGCTAGAGTAAACTTCCTTATTTTCTTCCTCCTTTTTTACAATTCCCCAAACTTTTTCCATTTAGTTTTTGAGTCCTTCATTGACTACGTTGCAGTGGAACAGTTGGATGGTGATAACAAGTACGATGCAGGAGAACATGGCTTACAGGTATTTTTTTTTTTTAATCTGCTTTTAAATACTATGTCTTTATCCTTGATCAAATAACTAGCAAAAAAAAATGTTGCAAAAGTCATTCTAGTTTATAACAACTAATTTTGGTGATATTTCTTCTTAGACAAGGTTTTTACATAGCTTTTCTTAATTGTTGTTGGGATTCTTAAAATGGGGCATGGATTTTATAGCAATCTAATTAGCAGTGAGGTTTATAGATCCAAGTCTTTCAGTTACTACAATGGTTTACTTTTCTAGCAATCTCAAGACTGAAAAGTTCTTCCTCTGAATAGTCTGTTCTTCCACGTGTCAAGTAGGAAAGCAACATTGCTCCAGAAGTAACTTTAGAGAGCTCATATTTGTATCATCAGCAAGAACACCAAATTGAACCCTGGAATTTTAAACATTTTTGTGTTTGCACATGTTTCTGAGCTTTTCAGTTGCACTTTGCTGCACCCACTGGAGGAAGTTGAAGTTCTATATAATTAATGTTGTTTTACTAAAGCTTATTTCTGCAGCCTTGATATACCAGATTTTGTCAGTAACATCCTATATATTCATTTGCTGTTCTTAGAAAGGTGCAGCAGAGTGGCCAAATACTTGTTGGCAGGATACAATGAACATGAAATTCTTAATTGGTAAAAAAATGAGGGGTTTTTCCTTCATATTCTTTGTTTAATTTTATTTACACAGGTAACTTGCTTTTATTGCAGTGAGGTGTCCACATGTGCCCGTATGAATGGTGTAAATTTAAATTAACTGGGTTTTTGTTTTGGGAGGGTTGGTGCAGAATTGTAATAGTGAATTTGCACTCAAGTTTTGAATCATTCTTTGGTGCTGGTGCCCATTTTGTCATCAAGCCTATGAAAGTCCATAAGAAGAATGTCTACAGCAAACAAGTACTTTGAGTTGCTAAAAATCTTCCAATTTCAACCCTCTATTTCCTTTAAAATGTCTAGGAGGCAGAGAAGGGTGTGAAGTTCCTGACATTGCCCCCAGTATTACACTTACAGCTCATGAGGTTTATGTATGATCCTCAAACAGACCAAAACATCAAGATAAATGATAGGTAAGTTGGTTGAGTTTGTGGTGGGGGTTTTTAATTGTAGAATTCAGACCTGTGAATGTATTTTACCAAAATAATTTGCCAAAATCCTATTTTTGATTTAACTCTGAGAGGCAGGTGTGTGCAGTCATACATAGTGGAGGTCCTCAAAAGGTTGAATATTAAAGTTCTGAATGACAGATTAAATGCTTGCTAATTTGTAGTGGGGTTTTTTGACTGTGAAACAAATGACCACATCTTTTAACATGTTGTGTAACATGCCTTGGGTTGTGTGTGGATAGGCTGCCACAAGAGTGAGTAGGATGAATAAGTAGTTATGTGCTTTCCCTCCATCTGTTTCCATAGATGGAGGGAGGGCCATTTGCCCCCTCAATGTAAGAAAAGGCTGATAATTTCTCAAGGACATACATTGTTGGTTGTAAACTAAATCTCTGCTGCAATGATTCCAGCCTAACCAAGGTGAGACTGCAGCAGCTGGAAGGCATTTCAAAATAATATGCCAGTCCAGTGGCACCTGTGCTAGAAAAGCTGTATTTGTCTACTAGAAAATAACAGGTTTTAAAGCTTTTACCTCGACACAGTGAATTCAAACCAGCCCTATTTCAGTTAAAGTACTCTTACCCTTGTTATTGAGGGCATGTTTTTCCAGAGATGCTTGCAAAGATGGTTTTTATTCCATATTAAAACTGTATAAATTCTGCCACTGTATACACTATGTCCTGGTTAGAAATAGCGTTGTAACACCAACATGTTCAATTTTTGTGACTTGCTTTAGGAGTACATACAATACTCCATAACAGGGGATAATAATGTGTGTCTTGACTACAAATGCACTTACCTTAATTCTTTTCAAAACTAGGTTTGAATTTCCTGAACAGTTGCCACTAGATGAATTTTTGCAAAAGACAGATCCTAAAGATCCTGCGAATTACATTCTCCACGCAGTCCTAGTACACAGTGGAGATAACCATGGTGGACATTACGTTGTTTACTTAAATCCAAAGGGCGATGGCAAAGTGAGTATTGAAAAGCACCTAAACATACGTGTGTGATGCAAATACATACATAGAGTTTTCATAATGAGCAAATCTTCTGGAATTTTTGTACCCTAAAAGAAGAGTCTGCTGACACACTTGACTTTTAGCAAAAGACTTTTGACTAAGGGAATCCCTTTGTTTGTGTGTATGTGTTGAAGTTCTACTGCAAACAAATTTTAACCAGCATTTTTTTTGGCTGACTTTGAAGCAAATATGAACATTTCAAATGTTTCTGTGACTCAGAAGTTCAGCATGTTTCCATGTCCCACTGTTACAGGTTTAGGTGATTTGATTGGTTCAGACATTTATAGGTCAGGTGCCTCTTCCCTTGAGTTGACTGCTTTTGTGTGTATATGACTGGTCACAATAAAAGCAGAAATCAGATTTTATTGTTAATTTGTTGCTATTTGTCATTTATTCTTAACTGGCTTTATTTTTTTAATTTAAAATATTATGTAAATTGCTCGAAGTGTTCAAATAACTACCAGATGTCTTGTGCATCACTGCTTGTTATTTTATTCTACGACAAAAAAGGTTAGTTCTGTTTCACACAGAAATACTTGATATTTGAATAACAGTCTGAAGAAAAGCTTCTGATATTCAGTGCAAAATGTTCAAATACTTCAGTAGAGGTTTGGTATTTATGGGGCTCATTTTACTGAGCAGAAGTTGCAGGTAACACAAATTACACTGAACTAGATTTTTTGGAAAAGTCATGCTGCTTGAAGAGTAATTTCACTTACTTCAAATAGCTGGAAGGCATGCCAGAAATAGGATGAATTTATCATTCAAGAACACGATTCTATGTGCCAAATGATATTTATTTAAAATTTTCTCTCTAGTGGTGTAAGTTCGATGACGATGTTGTATCGAGGTGCACCAAGGAGGAAGCGATTGAACACAACTATGGGGGTCACGACGACGACCTGTCTGTGCGGCACTGCACCAACGCCTACATGCTGGTCTACATCAGGGAGTCCAAACTGAGTATGTGTCCTCTGGGTGTGCCCAGAGGTGCTTGGACACACAGGGATTTAGGGCTGTATTTCCCTTCTGATAGATCCCATGGGGTCTGCCAGCCTTTCTCTCACTTTTGGAAAGCATGTTCTAATCTGGTGTTGTCTTTTAGCACAGTAAGGCAGGACTGGGTGTCTGCAAAGTGCTTCAGACTTGGTTGTTTTATAGGATGGAAAACTTAGCAAGCTAACTTCAGTGGTGAAATCTAAATCAAATTGATTATAAATATGTAGATGTGTGTGTAAGAAAAATAGAGCAGTGGTAAATATTATTTTAATTCCAAGCTGAATGTTTAATTCAGAGGTCTATGATACATATTTCATGGAAGTATAGTGTGTTCTGGCTTGGGATAGAAAAAGCTTCTCTTGCCAAAGTATGATGATATCAAACCGTGTTTTTAATTATAAGATGAAGAAAGCTGGTTTTGACTTCAAATCAGAGGAAAGTCAAGTGTGTGTGAAAAAACCTGCTGTTTGATGTAAATCTTGAAATGACATCATAAAATCTGCTTTGTAGGTGAAGTTTTGCAGCCTGTCACCGACCATGATATTCCTCAACAACTTGTAGAAAGGCTACAAGAAGAGAAAAGGATAGAAGCTCAGAAGAGGAAGGAGAGGCAGGAGGCTCATCTCTATATGCAAGTGCAGGTCAGCCTTTGAAACAGATTAAGTTGCAATGGCCTTACCATGAAAATTCAAAATATTGAGTCACCCGAGGCAAACCTCGATTTTCTTTCATCTCTTGTCTTTTTAAAAATTTTTGTTCTGAAGTAGAGTTGAAGTGAACTTATGATTTTAGTTCTTTTATTTACTTATGCAGGGAATCCTAATGAAAAAAACAGTACTGTGTTATAGACATTTCTGTTTCCTTTAGAATATATGTACTTCTAAGTAAAAATAGTAAGTTCAGGTGAAAGGAAAAGGACCAGGTTATTTCAAATGGCTGCCCTGCCACTGCACTTCTATCTCCTTCAGGAATTATTTTCTAAAATTAGAATGTATCTAGCCATGGGCTGCAAGCCTGGGCTTCTGCCAAACTGATCTCATCAAGTAGAAGCAGAAGGAGAGAGTGCTTATATTTGCAATTATCTTTTTGGAAAAGCCAGATGGACTAGATTGTTATGAATTGCCTTAAGGAACCCTGTTTATGGCTCTTTCCAGAGCCCATCTGGCACAGGAAAATAGAACCCATTTTCCATTTGCCTCCATGTTTCCTTGCATCTTCTTTCTGGTGTTCATAAGTAGAGAGAGACACTGGTGAAGGTTAGCTTGTTCTGCACTGCATTTGCACTAGAGCTGTTTCCAGTGGGGACACTGGCAGTGTCTGTGTTTCTGTTAACAAAGAGTGCTGGGAGGCTCTGGGAACTACAGGAGAAAGCTTAGGCAGCCTCCTTGCATTACACTATAAAATAATTATGTAGATTTTTTTCCTCTAAGTGCCAAGATTGTTAGAACACATGTTTCCAAGACTGGGATCTAAGCACAACTGGTTTTTAATTGTTGGGGATTTGTAAGAATTAGTGTCTTTTAATTACTTGCACTGATGTGACTATCAATCACAATTTTTTCATTTAATTATAATCTGTGTGCTTGCAAATTTTCTTCATGCAAATACAAATAGTGTCAGCACTCTGCCACCACCCAGAGAGCCAGTGAGGTTGCATGGTACAGCATCTTGAGAAGGTATTACATGGTGCAGCTAAGCTAATATGAGAAGTAACCTTTAACTGTCATTTTTCAGATAGTGGCAGAGGATCAGTTCTGTGGCCACCAAGGCAATGATATGTATGATGAAGAAAAAGTGAAATACACTGTTTTCAAAGTATTAAAAAACTCCACACTCACAGAATTTGTTCAAAACCTCTCTCAAACGATGGTAAGTTTTCTGTAGCTGAATACCTGCACTTATCTATTTTATGACATTATGGTTGTTTCATAGCCCTTACTTTCTGCAGGTATTGGCAGCAGTCATAATTTAGACCTTTTAACACAGATAATCTGTTTGAGTTTAATGAAAGTATTTTAGCCTTTTTTTCCCTATTTTTGTTTTAGCTTCCTGACACATTTTTTTATTTATTTTAGGGATTTCCCCAGGATCAAATCAGATTATGGCCAATGCAAGCAAGAAGTAATGGAACAAAAAGACCTGCAATGTTAGATAATGAAGCAGATGGCAATAAAACGGTAAATAGTCATTGATAGAGGACATTATTTCTGTGTATCATTCATGATTTTTAGTTCTCTTAAAAATATCTAAGTTTGGAACATCAGTTTTTTCAGGGTTTTAATTTAAAATTGATTTCGCTGTGTCTGGTGAAGTCTGATGCTTAAAAAGATTTGAGATTTAGTTAATTTGGATAGGAAGCAGGAATGTGGTGCATGATTTTTATTTCATGAAAAAAAAAGTGTGATGATTTTTTAAGTTAGATTTCAAACAGAAATGTCTTTTTGAGTCCTGAAGTATTTGGACAAAAACACTGGATTTAATGCAGTGTATTACTTAAAATCTAAAGCAGTGTCTAAATACCACAGAAAAACAATGATTCGTTTCTGTCCTGTCACTGTCATGTTAGTTCTAAAATGAAATAATGTTCTTGTCATAATAAAGGTAGCTGTAGGAACATTTCAAATGAAAAAGAGGTGGGTTTATTTTCAACAAAACCAATCATTAGTGCTTTGTTTAACTTTTGATGGTTTTATATTTCTATTTGTTTCTCTTAATAAACTTCATAAACTGCCTTTAACACAACTTAAAAAACCCCAAAACTCTCCCACTCACAGAATTGTCATGAAGTTCTTGTACCTGATTAAAATGCAGATACCAGTTTGTATTATGTTCTCCAGAGACTTTTTTTTTCTTTTACATATTTCTACATAGATGATTGAGCTCAGTGACAATGAGAATCCATGGACAATATTTTTGGAAACAGTAGATCCAGAGATGGCTGCTACTGGAGCAACGTTACCCAAGTTTGATAAAGATCGTAAGCATATGTGTGAAATCTTCCCTAATTACAAAATACTTTTATTTTGGGTATATCTCCAAAAACGTTGTACACTCTGCTTTTCAAGGATGTCATTGATGTATCCATCAAACTACTACAGTGCTGAATTAATTTTTCCTCATGCAGTTTTCCTTCATTTATCTTGAAGTGTAAGACATGCTTTGCCTGTTTTTAGACTTACTGAATGAATTTATATATGTATACATACAGATATTTATTTTTTTTAAGGGCATCAAATTATTAAAGACACATCTAGGTGATCTCCTTTCCCACTTCCTACCCCACACCTTACTTAATTAAATCTGGTTTCTTAATTTGTAGATGATGTAATGTTGTTTCTGAAGATGTATGATCCAAAGACTCGGAGTTTGAATTATTGTGGACATATCTACACACCTATATCCTGTAAAATACGTGAGTTCTGAAATTCAATTTCATTGTTATAATTGAAAACTTTTAAAGACAGCAGCTTGCATGTATCTTTTTCTTTTCTTTTAATAATGTTTCTATCACTGAAACTAAATTCTTACGGAACCCAGAACGTGATAGTTTTCTTCCCGGTGCTGGACTGAGCATTTTGCCTTAAGTCACTGTTGGCAGTCAGCTAATCGTTGGTTACAGGTTTGCTGTACTCACCAGGTGTTGCTGAACCTAAACAGCTGTTTCAAACTTGTTGTAAAGCTTTGCAATTTGATATTGCCCTCCAGTTTGGTTTTTTCCCCTTCTATTTCAAGGATTTTTGTGGAATATCCTTCTGCAGTAGCTTTTAAAATAACTTTTCTGCAATCTTTCACTATGGCAGCCAGAGCAGCTGCTCAGGCTGGATTGGGTGTGAGCCTTGATTTTCATATGGGTCCATTTAAGGAATTCAGCAAATGTCCACTGAGTAAAAGTACTTCAGTTTTTCATTTTGAGTGTCTCATTTTGTTGATGTGTACATGTTTTCTAATTTGGTATTTTCACTGTCATCATTTATTTTTCTAAAAGATATTAAACCTTTTCTCTGGGGAAGAAGCAGTGTTATTTCATCTCTTGAAACCTATTTTTGTTGTTCAAATGAAGCAGAAGGAAACCTTAAAATATGTCTGTGGGTTGAATGTCAACAAGGGATGCTTTAACCTGGAAGGCTCACTCTTAGGCATTGTAAAACTCCCTCTCCAGGGTAGAAAAATAGGTTCTCTCCTTTCTGTGGTTGGTCTCCTTAGCAGTTACTGCAACACATTTCACATTCCTATCTTTTTCCCAATAGGTGACTTGCTTCCAGTTATGTGTGAGAGAGCAGGATTTCCACAAGAGACTGACCTTATCCTCTATGAGGTTTGCATTGACAGACTTTTTCTAACTTCTTTGTCTTTTACATGCTATGACTAAAGAGAAAGCAGCTTTATTCATTTAAAAAGTTGCTCATGACAATAGTAATTTATAAATCATCAGCACTGTAACCTGTAGCTTTGAAGTCTGTAGTGCTGCAAAAGAGTAGCAGCAGATAGTTAACTTCAAAACAGATTTAATATTAAACAGCTAGAAGTGTGAGGCTTTAAAAACCAAAAAAATCTCCATGAAGTCCTACATGGGTAGCTTGCTTGTGCTAAATCTCTGTTCCCATGTTAGAGGAGCTAATGTTATGACCACTATATTTTCAGTGCCCCCCTTAGACAATGAAGTTGAGAAAATGCTGCATCTTCTCCTTCCTTCCCTAAGTCAGAAGTCAGCAAACAAAATCCTTAGTCTGCCAGCATGTTTCTGCCCAGATACACAAATAGTAAATCTTCGTAACTGCTGCATTTATTGAGTGCTGAAGATGCAGATCTTGCCAAGGCAAAGTCCTGGCTGGAGTAAGAGCAAGGAACTGGGCTTTTATTGAGAAGTTTGTTAGCAGTCCTGCTGCTCTCTCTGATGGTTCCAGGGCAGCACACACACTGGCATCCTAAAGAGCAGAACTGTCAGGTGCTCCTGCTCTGCAGGGCAGGGTTGCACTTTGATTCCAGTTTGCTTAGACAGGAGCCTTTATCCCAAGAAGTCAGCCTACAAGTATAAAGATGTAATATGCATGTAGATACTTTATAATACATGCATTTTTATTATGGCTTTGTTGGGGTTCCATTCTTATTTTTTTAACTTATTTTAAAGACAAGTGAATTTGTGTACAAAAATTTTGCATTATTAAAATAAGTGAGTGTAATCACTGCTCTCCAGGCTTCCTGGAAGCTGAATCAGTAGAAAATTAATCTCTGTATTTTTGAAAAATTTCAGTGCTAACAAGATAATGGTAATGTACTTTTGAAAATTTAGATAACTGAGTAGGATTCCAAAGGTAAAAATGAGCAGCCAGTTTTATCAATAGCAATTAGATCTATCTGGACCCTAGTTAAGATTGCATTTAATTTGGTTATGTATATATACACACATATGTTTCAGTTAAAAGAAGATACAGGTTACCTTATGAAGATTTCTTCCCTGTTATGTCCTTTATTTTCTTCTCTTGTTTATTCTGTGATCAATAACTTTAGTTCTTTATTGCAGGAAGTTAAACCCAATTTAACAGAAAGGATTCAAGACTATGATGTATCTCTTGATAAAGCTCTGGATGAACTCATGGATGGCGACATCATAGTGTTTCAGAAGTATGTATTTTAAGGGGGCAGATTATCATTGCAATTAAATCACCTGTTTCACTTTGAAAGCAGAACTTCCTTTAACTAAGCATTTTTTGCAAGAGCAAAGTATTATGTTCCAACAGCAGTTCTCATTTGTTTATTCAAAGGGCAAATGAAAAAATATTGGTAGTACTTTATCACATACCATGTTATTTAAGGAAAAGAAGATTTCATCCTAGTTTAAAAAACTAATAACCTGAAATAGGTCCTAATATTACCAGGGAATGGTTCAGCAATGCATCTGATGTGTGCAGGTTTTTAGTGGAGCCACTGTAACTCAGACACCGAAGAGCCTTCCAGCATTTCACATCTCGAGCTCAGTACCATGGCCACTGCACAAGGCTCTTGGCTTGGAGCTCCTTTCAGCTTGGAACTGAACTAAACTGCTTTCCCTTTTTCCCTTTTACTTACGCTCACAATAAGTTCCTTACTGGTGTACTGGTCTGCGGTGATGAGATGCTCCCAGTTTGCCTGAGCATATGCAACTTGTAGGTGTACTGGTGTTTCAGCTGGAGTTTTCTCCAAGGCAAAAGGGGAACTCCTGCATCTTGTATCCATTAAAGGGATCTTTCATAGTCTTGTCAGGGCTATAAATCAGCATTTCTATGCTCTCACTCCTGATGGTCACACCCAACTGTGTTGCTGTGTTTCTCTCCATGGGCTGACAGTGGGTGGAAGCCAGCTAGTCTATCTTCAGCACTCTTACCCCAGATTATGTGAGATGAATATATTTCTCATGTCATGCCTTGGAACTCGCATTCCCAGTTGACCCAGTTGGTGTTATGCACCCTTGGCTGGCTGCTGACTCCTGGGTAAGTGCATAGCTTGTACCCTGGTGCTATTTCTCTGCTGAGAAGTTGGGGTACCAGTCAGGAGTGACCCAAACCAGCCTCTGTGCCCACTGCTCTGCTTCTGTGGGCCAAGGAACACTGTTGTATGTCTGCCCTCTGTGCAAAGCAATTGATACAGGGGCGTATGCAAAGCTGTGCAGCATTAAAACAGACACACAGTGATGTGCCAGGGTGGGAGGGAGGGATGGCTCCTGCTGGAAAGGTGCTGTGGAACCACAGGATCCAGGGTATGGCCAGACTTCCAAGTGAGCAAGCGCAGCAGGTGAGGGCAATGGGCCTTGCACTGCACAGGGCTCTGGGTCACTACTGACTGCATTAGTCCTACTGTGTACGAGTGGTGGCTCTCTAAAAAGGTTTCTAAACTTTATTTCTGTATCTCTCAACTGTTGCTGACTTACTGTAGAACGTGTTTTTAAAATCCCAAACTGGTGTGTCTGTAGCAATGTGATATGTAATGGTTGTTATCATTTGTTTGCTCTTGTAGAGATGACCCAGAAAATGATAACAGCGAGCTACCAACAGCTAAGGAATACTTCCGAGACCTCTATCATCGTGTGGATGTCATTTTCTGTGATAAAACCATCCCCAATGACCCAGGCTTTGTTGTTACTTTATCCAATAGGATGAATTACTTTCAGGCATGTGTCCTGTTTCTCTCCTTTTGTTTCCTTGTTCTGAAAGTAACCTTCGTACTGTTTCCTAAGTGCATTATACCTACTTTTAGAGAAGAGTTCTTGAACTGTATTGCTTTCTTCACACAATGGAGTTTAATGCTCAGTGACACTAACAGATCAAACCTGTTGTGTTCATAAAGACTGACATGGGGTGTTAAGATGAGGAAAACTGGATATTGAAACTTTTTAAAAAAAAAGGTTTAAGTTGGTCTGTGTGTATGGCCTGAGTAGATTTGTGCCATACAGTTTTCCTGCAGTTGCTCTTGTCAGTGTCCAATAATTGCTTAAACCCAGTTTATTTTCTGTCACCAAAGGCAGAAACTTTGAGCACCTGCATACATGGGGACAGTCACAGATTACTTTTGCTGTCCTGTTCTCGTCATCTGCTTTTTGGCCAATTGTCCTCCTATTTTCTTTTCACTTGAGTGTAAGGTCTTTATAGTTTGGGGTTTTTTGGTAAGGCAAAAACAGACAGAATGCCCATGCTTTCTGTAAGGCAGTGCTGTGAAATATGGGAATAATGTGGTGATACTGCTTTAATTCACTCCAAGTAAGCTAACTTACTTGGAGTGAATTAAAGAAGTGGGAATCTTCAAAGAGTGAGTCTTACTTACTTCCATAATAATACTGTTATTAAAAAAAATAAACCCCAAAACAAACCAACAGCAAAAAGCAACCAAACAACAAAATCAACCAAGCAAGCAAAACAGAAATAGAACTGTTGTGGATTTTGTGGCCTTTTGGTGATAGTGATTTATTGTAATAAAATCGTTTCCTCATATTTTTCTTACTATATCTTATTCTGTGTCAACCATTCAGAAACTGACAATACTAGTTTATTTAGCCTTGTCAGAGTAGACAGTGGGTTTCTATCAGAATTTCAGTAGTATAATGTTCTTGTCATGGGATGAATTGAGTGTATGATTGTGGAGCAATGTCATAACTGTCTGAAATAATTCAGAACTTGCCATAAATTTATTTTCAGGTTGCAAAGACAGTCGCGCAAAGGCTTAACACAGATCCAATGCTATTACAGTTTTTCAAGTCCCAAGGGTAAGATGAATTCCTTAGTGTTCTGTGTCTAAACTGTTCCTTAAAATATTTAGCTCAAATATAGGTAGATGGCAGTTACTCTGTACCCTTTTCCAGGTTGTTAACTAATTCTTTCCGAGTAAGATGTCAGTGTTCTGGCATGCTCAGCAGGTTGCATAGGCACTTTGAATATTGCAGTGTGTGGCTCCAGAGCCTCAAAGATTTGCATGTTTTAGAAGAGTTGTAGTAAGTGTCACTGAAAAAAAAATCATTAGTTACTTCAAAGCCTTATGCTATGGGATAAATTATTAAGTTAATGCAGGTACTGTTTCATTGAATGCAGATTTCTAGAATGGAGGAGAGCAGAAACAAGTACACATGAAAGCAGTGTTCTTGCTGATTTTACAAGTTTTAATGCAGGAGGTACTGATTTTCCCCCTCCTCCCTGCAAATTTGGTTTTCTGAAGATGACAATCTAACAAGTTCACAGGAGCTCAGAGGGATGTTTCTGGTTAAAGTGGTGTTCTTAGGCACATTTGTGCAAAACTAGATTTGAATCTGTGTAAAACTACCAGAAAACAGTGTGATAGTAGCTATCTGTATGTGCTACAGGAATAATGCACCCACAAAGCTTACATATTTTTTTATTCCTGTAAGTGTAGATTGCTCTTTAGTTACCTGAGGGTATCTCCCTTCATCATCAGCCAGACTTGGAATTTGAATAGCTCTTTGTGGTTTACAGTGCTGTGGTCACTGTGGAATGTGCTGTGTCATATGGCTCCACAAATTAACCTTTCACAATCTCAAGCATGTGCTGCTCTACCAGTAATTTCAGAGGAATGCAGGTCTGCCACCCTGCAGCACTGATGGTGAGCTTGTAAACATCCAAGAGACTTAACACACACACTGAATGGGTTTTCTGTTCCCACAGCTCAGCTGTGTTTAAAGACCACTAAAGCTCTGTATGTTGTGCTACGTGTGGTGTGTTAGCAATTATGTGAAACTGGAAGCCAGTAATAAAAGTGTTCTTGATGCTTGAGTTTGCTGAGCAGTGATGGATTGTAAAAACACATTCATGTTTTTCCTCTTTCCTTCTGTAGTTATAGGGATGGCCCTGGTAATCCTCTTAGACATAATTATGAAGGTACTTTAAGAGATCTTCTGCAGTTCTTCAAGCCTAGGCAACCAAAAAAACTCTACTATCAGCAGGTAAGAGTCTTTTATTTTTGCTGGTGTGAGTTTAAAAAAATAATTCTGCCCTATTCAAAGTATGCCTAAAGTGTTTTTCTTTTCTTTCTTAAGCTCAAAATGAAAATAACTGATTTTGAAAACAGAAGAAGTTTTAAATGCATATGGCTAAATAGCCAGTTTAGGGAAGAGGTGAGTGAGACCATTATGTGCTTGATGTAGTTTCTGTGTCAAAGCTGCTGTGTCTGTGGTTATGGGTCACACACTGTCCCCAAAGAACACAAAATTAGAACAAAGTTGTACCTTATGTAAAAAAACCCTAACCAATCAATAAGAAAAAAAGCACAAAGCAAAAAAAAACCCAAAACTTTGTGTCTGTTAACAAAACTTTTGAAGACAACATAGGTGTTGACTTTGGTAATTGTTATCTGTTAAAGAGGAATTCTAGATGTGTTTTAATGTTGTTTTTCAGATGTTCTAACAATTCCTGTGTTTCAAATTCCCCAGGAAATAACAGTATATCCAGATAAGCATGGGTGTGTGCGGGACCTGTTAGAAGAATGTAAAAAAGTTGTAGAACTCTCTGAAAAAGGTTCAGGGAAATTAAGGTAAAGCTGAAAGAATTTGATTTCTTCTTTGTGATTTATGTGGATTTTATGCAGAAAAGTATCTATAGAATTTAAAATACTGTAGAAATCATTAATATCAAATTAGGTCTGATACTGTGTTAAAAAGGTTCCAGATTTCCACTCATTTTTTAAAATTAAAAAGCTTCTACTTTCTATTTAAAAACAATTGTTTGTTTATTTTGAAGGCTGCTAGAAATTGTAAGTTACAAAATAATCGGTGTCCATCAGGAAGATGAGCTGTTAGAGTGTTTGTCACCTGCGACAAGTCGAACGTTTCGAATAGAGGTAAATACTCTCTTAAAGAAACTTTGAATCTTGACTTTGAGAGAAAACTCTCTCAAGTGGTAATTTTCTTCTGCATTCTGATTTTCAAATACTGTGATGCCTGCAGCAAGGTAAGATTACATGATAATAAATAGGTATTTTTAAAGGAAGTCCTTCTAAAAGGATCATCCTTTGTTCCATCTGCTTCCCTATGAAGATTTCATGCTTTAATTTTTTATATATGCTTATTGTAACAATACATGAGGACTTTGCAAGGGCCTGTCCATAGGACATTTGCTGTCTTGGAATTATTCCAAGGTTTGTTTGAGAGCTCAGGATATAACTGTTTATGCTTAGAACCCACTTTCATACTCTAAACTTAAATATTATAGAAGACTTTGTTTCCTTTTCTGTGAAGTCTGAGCTTCTTGAGGCAAATTTTGATACTTATGCGCAATTTATTTTTTTCTAAACATTTTGTCATTCAGAACTGTTAATTTGCCTCAAAGAGCACACATTAAAAAAAGTTTCCAATGTAAATTGTAATGAAGACTCTTGTAAAAAGATTGTCAAACAACATGGGTTTTTTAATTGTTTTTAAATAGAATTTTTTTACATCAGTAGCAGTACATCAATAATGCTTTTAGTTACTTAGTAAGGTACTTTTGGGGGAAGATTAGCTGATTACAATCCTAATTCTGTGTCTGGATCTAGGAAATTCCTCTGGACCAGGTAGATATAGATAAAGAAAATGAGATGCTAATCACAGTGGCACATTTCCACAAAGAGGTTTTTGGGACATTTGGAATTCCATTCTTGCTGAGGATACACCAGGTACAGTATGCCTCCCTTTTTCTCCCTGTGGGGTTATACTAAAATTGTCTTGTTAAAATACTGTCAGAGAAATGGATTAGTATAACAAGTGTGCAGGAAAATACAGCTCCTGTATTAAAGGTTCTGCCCCATCTCTGCCCTTTTATGGTTAAATCATTTACCATTAGTGTTTTGGTGAGCCTGTGCAATATCCAGAAAGCAGGTATTTGGCCTCAGACAAGGACTTTCAATGCTGTCAGATCAGTACTACCCCCTTCCCCAGCCCCTGCAGAACCCCCTAACAAGCCTAGAACCCTATTTCTAATACTTAAGTAACTGCAGTGCAAACTTGTTGGCAAAAGTGGCCAGGCCGTGGTTGCTCAGCTCCTTACTGAGACAGGTGATTATGGAAAATGAGTTTAGTTTCTTCCAACGCTTTCTGAGATGACTTTGCATTTCATAACTTCTGTAATTTGATGTGCTTTATCTTCTAGGGCTGGAAGTTAATACAACAGTGAAAGCTAATTTCGAAAGCTTAATTTATATTCTGAAGTTTTTGTGTGGTGCTGCTCCAGCTGAATGTCACACTGATTCATTTAATATTAAAGTGTATTTCTGGGGGCAGTTGACCATTTGCTTCTAAACTTTTTCTGGTTTGTGTATGTTAGTTTGTATGAAAATCGCCTACCTTTAAAAATTTGGCAATGAGAAATATGTTCACATCTCTCTACCTCATAGAATTTTACTAATTTCCATATTTTTGATCACTGTAGAGTAAAACTCTATAGTGTGGTGATTTCTGATGGAAACCATTTGCACTGCATTTTCTTGTGTATGACAGTTGATTCATATTATTCATCTTTAAGTTGATGGTATCCATCACTTTTTCAGGCAGTTTACACAGACAATGAGCAGAAACCTACTGCAAAAAACAGTAATATGCTTAGCAAGAGTATGTTGTGGGGAGTCTTTTTCCAAATTCCTATTTTGCTACTAATTTTGTGCCTGGTCACTTTATGGGCCAATTTTCATTATGATGAATCAGTAAGACTTTTAACTTCAGTTGAAAGCTAAAAAAGTTAAAAGTTAGATTTTTAACTTAAATTCCTTGATTTATGCCAAGTTACCTGATGTTGTTTCGTATTGTAGTGAATTACATTGACATTTGTGTAATTTTGTAAATAACAGAGAGATTAAGGCAATGTATTTCATTGAAACTCAAAGCAGGAAATATTAACAACTTTCCTCTTTTTCCTAGAATTTTTTTTTTTTCATTAAAAATCTTGTTGTAATTATTAGGGTGAACACTTCAGAGAGGTTATGAAGCGGATCCAAACAATGCTGGACATACAAGAAAAAGAATTTGAAAAGGTAATTTCAAGTTAGGAGAGATTTTACTGCTGACTGGAGACCCTAAAGGAGTTTATTTTAATAAGATGGCAAACCAGAGACTTGGGATAAGTGTAGGTTTTGATTGGTGAAACAGTTACTTGACTGAAATAATACTTTTTCTAAGAATAATTAGGTAGGATGGGTAGGAGTAGTATTTCAGTACTGCATCAAGAGATATACTCAGCAAAACATTAAAGAGCCCAGAAAAGTGTTGCTGGTGTGGGACCTCTAGAGGCCACCCCCACTTCATGTCCCTGCTCAGAGCAGAACTTGGCTCAAAGTCAGGTTGTGCAGCGTTTTACCTCACTGCACTTTGTAATCTCCCATGGATGGGAATCCTGCCACGTCCTGGACACTGTATTGTAGAGCATTACCACCATCATTATGAAGACTTTTTTCTTTTCTTATGTGTGATCAGAATGTTTCATTTTGCAATTTGTGATGGTAACTTCTGTGCAGCTTTTTGCGAAGAGTCTGCTTCTGTGGACCATCCTTCAGGTGGTGGATAACTAGACACCCTGTCAGCCTTCTCCTCCAGGCTAAACAGACCCACTGCCCAGAGCTTCCTGTATGTCAGAGCCCCGGTCCTGTCACGGTCTTACTGGACCATTCTGCACTTGCTGCAGTTTCTTGCTACCTCTTTTTCCCTAGAGGTCCTGAATCTCGACAGGTTCATGATTTCTCAAGCATTCATTTTGTTCCATTATTCAGGTTGTTGGTGAGAATTTTAAACAGAATTGGCTTTTTACAACACCTGAAGAATATTACTTATAACCAGCTGTGAGTTAGACTATGAACTTAGACTTGAAGCTGTATTTTAATGTGGTATTCTACCAGTTGGTGTTCGTTTTTTCTTTTCATAGTTTAAATTTGCCATTGTAATGATGGGCCGGCATCAATATCTCAATGAAGATGAGTATGAAGTGAACTTGAAAGATTTTGAGTCCCAACCTGGTAAGTTATTAGACAACCTTGTCAGTTGCTAAAATGTGATCATCCTCAGCTCAGTATAGCATAAAGTTTGTTCTTTGTACATGGCATACATTATATGTAGTAACTAAACAAGTATTTGTATACACTGGTGTGCACACTGAGCAGTGTTAAGTGTAGTCTAAGGATATATACTTTATATGCATATAAGTGACTAAATAATTTGTTTCCTTGTGAGTTAAAAGATTGCATTTTTGTGACTAAATGGGTCAAATATCAGTATAATATGCTTTACAGAAGTGAATTACTGCATCTGCTCACTTATGGAAGGATACTTCTTGTTCATTCTTGATAACTTCAATGAATCTGAAGAATCTAACAAGAGCATTACCTATATGAATAAGATACTGTTTAGATTTTCTTTTCCTGAGAGATGATTCCCCAACCTACAAATGCAGCTCTGATCTAAATTTGTCTCTGGATGGTCTACCATCTTGTTTGCTTGATATTTCAAGATCTGTTCTCTGAGGAACTTACACATGGGAGGAACTACCTTAATCCTTCAGGAGTTCCACCACAGTAGTCTTTTCATAGAGTCATAGAATGGTTTGGGCTGGAAGGGACCTTAAGACCATCTAGTTCCACCTCTTCTGCCATGGGCAGGGATGCCACCCACCAGACCAGGTTGCTCAACCTGTCCTTTGACACTTCCAGGGATGAGGCATCCACAGTTTCTCTGGGCAACCTGTGCCAGAGCCTCACCACCCTTCTGATTAAAGAATTTCTTCCTGACATCTAATCTAAATCTCTCCTTTTCCTCTTTTGAGAGTTACAGTTGGGAAAGGCCCCTTTGAATGCACAGTCAGAGATCCATTGAAAGCCTTGAATTCATTGGAGTTTTTTGTCCTAGCTTAGCTGAATGTTCTTTGTGAGCTGCTCTGTCTAGTAGGAACAAGTTTGAGGACAACTTACTCTCTGCAGTTCCATTTTTCTGACAATCAGGAACTGGTTTTTGTTGGTAGGTTTTGCTAAGGTCAGGTTTTCTTCGATTTTTTCCAGCTGTGCTCTGGATTTATGTGACAGTTGTAAAGAAATCCTGTAACTGTCCATTTATTTCAAAACCTACAGAGGGCTAGACTTGTGCTATTATTGAGTACTTTGCAGGAACCCAGCAAAAAAGTCCTGTTGTGTGTGTTGCACAGCTGGGTTTGTGTCTGTGGCTGTGAGGGGCTTTGCCAAAACTGTGAGTGCCTCCAGCTGCACGAGTTGTGTGAGCCCAGGAATGTGTCACTGGAGGGGTCTCTCTCCCTGCACTAGTTGGGAAGGGTCTCTGGATGTCAAACTCAGAAGTGACATTTCTCAATGGACAGATAAAGTCTTGTGTGCTTGGAGCAGGCGGAGTCCTGATTGTTTTCTGAGAGTCATCTCTTTAGGGTTGGAGAGGGAAAGACAATAGTCTGAAATGGACTGTCAGACTTGGTGAGCAAGGCAGAGCCTCTATTGCCAAAACAATGCAAAAAACTAACCAGGTCAAAAGTACAGAATGTGTCAGAAAGGAGAAAAGGGAGAACTTGAATTGTTTGTAAGATTGCAGGGAATGTTAAAGTAAAAAGTTTTAATTCTAGCGTTCATGGGAAGTTGCCCCTTTGATATAATACACTTTGATAGAATTAATTTCTACAAATACCAAATTTTAACACATGCTGGACTAATGGAACCAGAGTTCTGGCATTTCTCAATCTGTTTGACATAGCTAATGTCAATAGTGTTCCTCTGCTTTTGCCAAGGTACACTACAGAAATGATTGTGCTGGCACTAACGGTGTAGGACTTAATTTCTCTCTCTAAAAACATTCAAGTGATCTCAGTAATATTGGCAGTTCTTTTTTTATTTGACACTGACCATTATGTTAAACAAAAAACCAAATAGTTTTGATGGAAGAAAATCTATCCCAAAATGCAGATGCAGGCAACCAACACGGTCAAGTGTTTCATGCTTTAGTGGTTGCAGTTGACAGCTTTGAATATAAGAGTGTGCTCTTCTTGCTGGGGGGCTCTTTAGTTTCTGCCTTTATCATTTCACTTCAAAGAACATTTGATGCTCTGAATTGAGGACATCTTAGAAGAGTATTTCTTCCCTTTGAAAGAAGTATGTGGACTGTGGCTTTTCATGAAAACTGGCAGTAGAATAAATCATACTGGGTTGAACAAGTGAAAAAATCTTTTATGTTTTCTTTACAATCTAAATCTGACTACTTTTTTTCTCAGAAAACAAAGAGGACGGTCAATTACATGTTTGCTTAATTAGTATTGTTTGCATTTGACATGAATTTAACAAATATTTCCACTTCAGCCAGGTGATAGGAATAGCTTAAAACAACAGAGATAGCAGTGAATGCTGTAGGTTGCCGCAGTTTGATGACGGAAACCTTCGTTTGAAAAAGGCTCAGCACTTTGGTGAAAGCTGGTACTTCTGTGTGCCTGTGGCCATAAGTTGTAACAGTAGTTTTCTTGCTTTAGCACACACTCCACTGCTGTAAACTCCTGTAAGTGACTGAAGAAGGGCCAAACCAGCTTCCTGATCCAGAAACAGCTGTAAAATGTGTTGTTGGAAGGAAAGAGTGGTCAGGAAAGTGCCCTGTTGGCTGTGGACTGCAGGGCTGTTCTGCTGTCTCCTTCCCTCCCCTGTGATTCCCAGCGAACTGTGAACAGGGCACACAGGAGTAGTTTGTGTAATGGAAAAGTTCCAATTTAGTCTTAAAACTTCATTATTTTTTTTTCTCTTTTCTTTTCTAGGCAACATGTCTCATCCAAGGCCATGGCTAGGGCTTGACCATTTCAATAAAGCCCCAAAGAGAAGTCGCTACACTTACCTTGAAAAAGCTATTAAAATCCATAACTGACTTACTTAACCAGATTGTCAAGGCAAGGGACAAAAATAAGTGTGTGTGTGCACCTTTTTAACAACTGTAGAACTTTGGTACACGTGCACTATATCTGAAGTCTTCAGCAAGAGGATTTGCTGCTGATGTTAATTTTATTTTGTTGAGGCTGTTCAGTTTGGCTTCTCTGTATCTATTGACTGCCCTTTTTGAGCAAAATGAAGGTGTTTTTATAAAAGCTTGGATGCCAATGAGAGTTATTTTATGGTAAACGTAATGCAAGGCAATTGTCAGCATAATGAGGGAAGAGTTTAGTAGAACAGTTGACATTGGCAAAATTATTTGTCTGTAGTACGTTTATAGATGGCATAAGCTGACTGGCTGCCCTTCCCAGTGTGGTGTTCACCATCACTGCAGCTAGTAAGTCTTATGTTTAGACTCACATCAGATTTATTTCCTTCAGTTATACTTTAAATGACATTTTTGTGCATTTGTAAATGCAAAAAGAAAACTCACATCATCAATAAATAGCAATCTCTACTTCATTGTGTACATTGTTGGCACTTATTCGGGATTTTTGTCTCCTCCAGCTTCATAGAATCTTTTTTAATAAACTAGTTTTCATTTAATTTAGTCAATACTTTGCATCCCGTTTTGCCAAGTGGATGCCCTGAGTCCTAAAAAGAGATATTTGGGCCTTTTTATGAAATTTTCAAACCAGTGATAAATATCGTTGCAGTTTATTATGCCATCTTCTGGCAAACAGAATGACACTCAAAAGTTGGCAAAAGCAAGTGAAAAGATTATAAATATCATTAATTTAGTTACCATGGGAAGAGATGGGGAAAACACAAGAACTAGCCTTTTAGCACAGAGGGCATGCTCACTAGTGTTTTAGTAAGCTGTTGACTTTGTATAAAAAAGGAGGAAAAAAAAAAGAAAAAAGAAGAAAAAAAAAGAAAAAAGAAATTGTATATTTAATGAATGAACATGTACAATTTAACACTTGGAGGTTAATTTTATTGGGTGAGTCTGCAAGTGAATTTCACTGATGTTGATATTCATTGTGTGTAGTTTTATTTCAGTCCCCAGACTGCTTCCTTTTCTTTTGGAGCTAATGCCAGCCGCGTGTCTAGTTTTGAGTGCAGTAAAGATAGAATCCGCAATTCACACTTAATTTTACATTCTTTTTCAGTATTTTATTTTGTTTCTGTAGCCGCAGTGTACAACTCCTCTTCCTGTATATTGCCTTTTTTTGCTGGAAAATGTTGTATGTTGAATAAAATTTTCTATAAAATTTTTTTTGATGAGTGATGACATGGACATTGAAGAAGATTTCTCCTCTCCTTGGAAATAGTTTTGGGAAATGTTTTCATTCATAAGATTTTGCTAAAGGTGTGGGTTTTTTCCTTAAGTGTTGACAATTGTATAATCCTCATTGGTTGTTTTGGGGAAACTTTGTGGGGTTTTTTGTCTAATAGTTTTGAGGTTTGGAGGTTTTTTTGGGTTTTGGTTTTTTTACCTCCTAACTAGTCACATTTGAGCTTAACAAATAAAAAGTTTTCCAGGAAGGAGCCATGTACAAATATGACAAATGGAAAAATTATTTTGCTAGTTCGTTTGTAAAGCTTGTAGTAGAGTCTTTGTGGTAGACTGGACTCTGCCTGCCTGTACAAAATTTTGTGGTCCAGATTCTCAAGTCTAATATTATAAATGGTGTAAAGTGAAATCTGGAGTCTCTAAAGGTAAGGTCTCTTCATAGAGTAATAGGTTCCCTCCGTAATGTGTTCCCTGTATTCATAACCAAAACAGAAAGTGCAAGTTTTAGGTATGTTTGGTTTTCTTTTTAGTTTGTATCTTGCAGTGCTTTTAACTGTTTCTTATTTCCAGTCAAAGCAAACTAGTTGTTTACTTTTTTTTGTCTCTGAGTGTGTAGGTTAGCGATAGAGGGAAGTGCTTGACTGGCATGCCTTAAGTGGAGAAAGTTTTCCTTTCCTTTGTATTTCCATCAAGCTGGTGAGAATTACACCATCCAAGTGGTGTTTTTACTGGTACTTGGATTGTCTCTACAGGCTTTCAGTAAATGTCAGGATTTGTTTTCACACTATTTCTGTGAAATCAGAGGCTCTGGTCAGCAGTAGTAAGCCCTAATTATATTTTGTGAATTTAGTGTTACAGTAGACTGATATAAAATTGAGCTTGTATATGAATGTCACTAAGTTTTCACATTAATTTATGGGATGTTGGCAGCTTTTAGGGAATATCCTAAGAAATCACAATCCTTCCTATTTCAGAAAAAAATGCCACTAACAAATTAGATTTTGGGTGCCTTTTGGTTTTTAGATGACTAGGTTTTATGTGCTGCAGTATTTGTGCTATTCCCACACTAGTTTGAAGAAGTCAATACTTTGAAGCATTCCACATGCAGTTTTCAATAATTGAAGGATTTTATGAAAAAAAATTTTGGAGCACAAGTAAACTTGTTATTCAAATGTGGAAACACACCTATGAAGAGAAGAGGAAGACAGGAGGTTTTCTCAGGTGCAGTATATTTGTTTAGTTCATTCTAAAAAATTTACAAGAACACAGTCTTCAAAATTGCCATGCTTTCCATTTCCTTATTCAGATTTTGGAATTATCTGGATAATAGACAATGAATGCATTAAATTAAGCTAATGGTAATATAAGTGTTAAGCAATAAGGATGTAATTTCATGGTACACAGCATCAGAGCAACATGATGTTAATGGCCCATCTCGAATCCTCCCTACGCAAATAGCGAGCATTGTTCCTGTAGATTTACATAGTGCCTTTTATCCTAAAGGAGTCCAAAGCATTCTGTGAAATCTGAGCAAATCACACCAGTGACATAGTTGCTGACTAGAGAGTGACAGCCAGCTCAAGCACCCTATGTACGACAAGGCTTGCGTGGCACCACCGGGACAAGTCAGTGCTGCCGCAGGACGCGTCGGAGGGCCCGGCCGATGAGCAGAGCACGAGTGCCTCCCGCATACTGGATCTACCTCAGCTGCTGCCCCTCCGGAGCTGACGTGCCCGCATCCCGCCCGGCATCCCACCCGGCATCCCACCGCAGCCCCGAGCAGCCCGAGGCGCCGTGCTGGCTGCAGGCGGCAGTGCCCAGAGCTACAGAGCTAAGCTACGCCGTGGTTTTGTTATTTAATACCCTCTGTGAAAATCGTTTTCTGTAGGAACTTGTATATATTGTAAATAAAATAGCCTAGGGTGAACACTGCATTGGTGTCTTGGCCCTTCATTTTGGAAAAGGTTGGCAGGGGTTGTTGATTAGTCGCTCCGAAGTCAGCAGAGTGATTTTTGGTTTGATCAAGTAGGTAAGTTTTTCAGAATTCAGACAAATTGTGCATCAGGAATGACATTCATAGTGTAAGGAGAGCCTGGCCAGAAGGTAAATGCTTAGTTGCTGTCAATTTCCAGGCTTTGAACCTTTGTTTTTCCTCAAAGGAACTAAAACATTTGTATATTGAAGCTGAGAGTGTTATTTAGTGTATGAAGAGTGTTATTTAGTGTACGAACAGTGAAATGTCATTTACCGTTGGCTTTTAAAACCACCTGGTCTGTAGGGTCAGAAAAGGGGGAAATGTTCACATGTGATATATCAGAATCTGGCTTCAAATCCGTGCTCAACTTAAGTTCTGTCCCAGGTGATGTTGAAGTTTGCTGTTTACCAAGCACATCAGGAAATTAAATTTGCTAACCTCCAGACTGTGGCTGGAAGCCTTTATGTTTTATTAAATACTCGTGTAAACTATTGTACCTGTATATAACGGTGTAAAAATGTCCTGACTACTTCTGTTAGATACCTCAGGCACATCTTAAGTCATATACATATATATAATTTCTTTGTATATTCATTTGGGTTTGGGTTTTTCACTCTTCCTGGTAAATGTTTTTGACTTGATGTATTATTTACGACTACTTAACAGCAAAGCTTGCTGTTCACAGATTTTAAAACAGAGAAAAATCCTAACATCTTAAAAACAATGCCTGAAATGGTACAAAACCTGTTGGGCTGACAGCTGTGTGGCTGTCTGTGGAGATACTGGTTGTGGTATTATTTTTCATCAGGTCAGAGTAGGTTGGTGACTGACTGTGGTACGGGGTGGAAGCTGAGGCAGCTGCTCTGGGAATCTCCTGCGTTGAGGAGACTGAGGGGTGTTGGCTCTCGTTGTCACGTAGAGCCAGGAAAAGAGCTGTTTAATAGTTTTTACTTATGTTGACATAAGTGTGCTTTTCTCACATCTCACAGTCTGAAGACTAGAGTGTTTACAGTCTAAAGACTGCAGTTCTGTACGTGTTGAAGCAAAACCAGAGCACATACCCACCCTAATTGAGCTAAAATGTGGGACCAGCTCAGTGAGGCTTGTCCCTCCTGAGGTGTGGGAGCAGCTGGGCACACGCCCTTTGCAGTGCAGAACCTGCCGGCGGGTTTAGGATGCGGGGCCTGAGGGCAGTGCCATTCCTGGCGCTCCTTTCCGCGGCCACCCTCACGCCCTCAGCGTCCCACAGCCGGGACTGTCTGAGGAGACTGGCAGAGGAGAGGAGCTGCTGCTGTCCCCGACCCTCTGCAGCCCTGCCCGGTGTCCCCTGTCTCTCCCCGATGTCCCTGACCCTGCCCCGGTCCCTGTCTGGTGTCCTTGTCCCTGTCTAGTGTCCCTGCCCGGTGTCACTGCCCCAAGGTTCCCTGTCCCTGCCCCGGTGTCCCTGCCCCAATGTCCCCTGTCCCGGTGTCACTGCCCCAAAGTCCCCTGTCCCCTGCCCCGGTGTCCCGTGTCCCTGCACCAATGTCCCCTGTCCCTGTCCCGGTGTCCCTGCCCCGGTGTCCCCTGTCCCCTGCCCCAATGTCCCCTGCCCCGGTGTCCCCTGTCCCGGTGTCCCTGTCCCGGTGTCCCTGCCCCGGTGTCCCCTGTCCCTGTCCCGGTGTCCCTGCCCCAATGTCCCCTGTCCCGGTGTCCCTGCCCCGGTCCCTCTGGCAGCGCTGCCCGTGCCCTGCAGGGCGCGGTGTTGGTGGCTCAGTGTCCGCTCTGAGGGGACGGCGAGGGCGGTCTCTGGTGCTGCACAATGCGCTCGGTTCGTGGCTTAAAACTGACCCAACAGCCCAAGCGAGGAGTTCGATCCAACACCATCATGTTAAGTTTTGGCTAAGGAAGTCCTGAAGGTAAAAAGTGCCCGGTATTGCAGCCCCTGTGTCCAGAGCGGGGTAGGGGAGCAGCCTACTGATGCTATCACACATCCCACTGCCCAGAGCACTTATGTACCAGCAGGAAAGTATTTATGATGTAAATACCTTGAAATACAGGGGTTTCTTCTCTTCTTCTGTTTATTTTTCCAGCTAGCAATAGGCAGCAGCTGCTGCTGTCAGTGTTGAGCAGGGTCTGGGCACCTCCTGGGCATGTAATTAGAGATACTTGATTTCACAAGAGAAGTGACTTTAGATGAGAACTGTCAGAGTTCTCTGTAAAGTCTAGAGCCTGCTAAGTCCTGGTGCGGGAGATGATGCACTGCAATGGGAGGGCAGGGAGGTAAAATGAGGGCCTTGTGTTGCAGTTGCGGTGACTCTTTTCAAGATGTGCTTGCTGATTTTTCTTCTTTATGTGTTTGTCTTTTGGATCTTGGTTTGTTGATGTAAACAGGGTGTCGATGTGTGACCTGCATCCCTGCTCTGGGTGCATCATGTCATGGAAGCAATGCAGACAGGAGGTGTTTTGCTAGTATTGTTAACAATAACAGGTTTATTTTCTTAACTATAACAGAGTAAAGGCAGTCTCATAACTTAGTGGTTTGTTAATAAATAATCACTGTACCACCCACAGCCCTGCAGGGGTAGGTCCCGTAGGAAGAAGAAGAGACATAAATGAAATCCCGACCAGTCAGTTCCAGTGCATAGAAGGTAAGTGCTTCTCTAAAAGGTGCTTCTCTCAGTTGCTGGTGGGTTGGAAGGTCCAGAGGAATCTGTGTCCGACTGGGTTGGAGATTTGAGAGGAGTAGTGCTGAAGTACTCAGTAGCTGGTAACTTCACAGCTCAGAGCAGCAAATCAAATAGAGCATAAATTCAAGTGACATTGTTAATTAGTCTTCAAGGCTTTTTCTTTTAAAGTCAGTCCAACCATGTCATGGTAAACTGGAGTTTACCATGTGGATTCACCAGCAGTGGAGCTGCAGAACCTAAGCATACTCCTGTATGTTTTCTAGCAGTAGTTTTTATGTGCAGAATCTTATGCCATTATGAAATGGACACTTTACATCATCATCTGGTTGCATAAACTCTGTTTCTATAGTCTTTTGTATCTATAAATGTGAAATTGGCAGTATGGGCAGTAATGGTCTGCGTCCTTGAAGATCTTCACAAAGAAAGGTACAAAGCAGCATCCAAAACAGCACCTGCAGCCAAAGGGGAGATGGACATGCATGGGATGATTTGATGGCTTTTCTTTATGCTGGCCACATCTCTGCTTTTTCTCTACCTTATTCTGTCTGTCTTTTCACTGCATGAATCCACTCTTCTCCCAAGTCTATTAATGTTTAAAATATCTTCCAAAAAACTAATCTTTTTCACCACTGACATCTTATGCATTAATCTGATTCTGAACCTGATTCTAAATTACAGTAGGGAAGTAGACAATGTTGTACTAATTTTTTGCTTGTCTTTTGAAAAATAATAACATACTGTGTTAAATTTTACATCAATTTTACAAGTTTACATCCTCTGTAGCCGTGATGACTGTATCTAGAATGGACAGAGTGACTTCCTTTCAAGTAGAGAAGGGCAAACTATATAAACACTAACTGGAACTTCTATTTTCAGTGCCTCTTTTTTAGCCTCCTGCTACTCTGAATCTGCAAAATGTACATGAAAGCTTACCCAACCATGCACAGGCTGGTGCACAGGAGGTAGGACAGCTTGCCCAGTCTGTAGGTGACCTGGGTGGTGATGTGCTGGCGGCAGGAAGGACATATTGTGGATGTGGGTTTACTTGAGAAGATCCCTGCTACGATGATCGGGGGCTGAGACACCAAGTAAACTTGAGTTCAAGAGGAAATAAGAAACAGCAAAATTAGAAGCACAAGAAATATTTTACTATATATAAAGTCTCAGCTGGAGAATGTAGGTTCTTAACATGGCTTAATGCAGCACCCATGTTACTGTTGTTGATTTCAGGTATATTCAGAAGAGCCACTGTACTGCTTGTTCTGAGTAACCCAATATGCTGCTTCTAAAAGCAGCCAGTATTTACCGGGATGAGGCCAATTACTGAGAATTGCCAATGGGATAGTCCCCATAGTCAGGCGGTCTCCACCCCTACCCACTGGTGTATGTACTCTGACATTGAGAGTTTATCTTCTGATATTTAAAATAATATGAAAATGCATGTTTTCTTTGAAGAAGAGATTTGAAAGATGTAGAGGAACTTTCTGGATCAACTTTTCAGTAGTTGTAAGAAACTCATCAAAGCAGCTACTCTAACATAAATGTCACCAGTCAGGTGCTGATGCTGTCCCCAGTTAGAAAAGTCTCTAGCTCATGTTTTTTTCATTCTGAACTTGATTGTCATACTCCCTCATGGGCATGGCTCTTGTAGGTACATGAAGGATATTTTTTTCAGAAATGTTTTCAGTAAAAAAATATTTTAGTGATCCTAAACAAGTTTAGGGTACAACTTCACACTGTAGCCTGAGGCAAAACTTGAGGAGTGGGAAGGTATCATCTCTTAGATAGACAGGATATAGCATGTGAGTTTAATTGCCTTCTGGTCTTAAGGGTTTTTAAAAATGTATGTCTTCCTCCTGTATGAGATGTTATAGGCTACTCTTTGAAGCCTTTCCTTAGCATCTCCTTTGAGCTCCACTTCCATAAAGGTGACTAGAACAGGAACACTGGACTTAAAATGATTTATTCTGAAAGTCCTGGCTTCTAGCTGTTTTTTTAAAAAAATTCATACTTTTGTAGATGGAAAACCAAGTCTGAGTATCTCACCTTAGTTTATCTTCCAGCATTTCTAGGGGAATTTTCAAGCTTATAAGATTGTGATTCAATCAGAAACCTCCCATCTTCTGTGTTGGTTTTAAAACTAAAGCTATTTCACTTTTGCTAGTATGCAGAACCACAGCTTGTCAGAAATGCAATCCCCTGGCACTTACCTGGTGGCTCAATGGTGGTTGTTTCTCGATAGGAGTAAGGTGGGGGAGAAGGATACTCGTAACTCCCTGTGGAAAGAAAAGCAAGGCAAAATGTGAAAGTGCAAACAGCTTCTGGCTTCCCAAAATCTCCGTGTGGAGTCTGACAAGGAGCTGCATGGGGAGGTGCCAGACATGGAGTACAGAGTACAGGGCAGGGAGGAAAAGCTACTTAACTTATGCATGGATTTCTAAAGCCAAAAGAGACTGCAGCAACTAGCTGGTCTCACTTTCTGTATAACATAAGCTGAGAAACCAAATAATTTTTTCAGCACAAAGGCAGTAACTGCATTTATTCCTATTCCAGTGTAACACTGGAATGGTACTTGGTCTTAATTTAAGGACTCCACTGATAGAAGAGTCACGCTACCTTTAGCTTCAGGGATAACTACCTTTGCTATTAGTATTTAGAACTTCTTTTCATGTTTGAACTTTATCTACCCTCAGTTTCCAGCCAAGTAATTACATCGTACTGTTCTTTCTAGGAAAAAGTTCTTTAGTTTTGGAAGAAAGGAAGCTGGTGACTAAGAGACCTTAAGCTTTTTTAGTTCTGTTACTAATCTTACAAATTAAGAATGCTATCAGCCTACCTGAGGTGAAATAAATGACTGTATAAAAAATGCATTCATGAATACATTCAAAATAAATTCATGTAAAAAGGTTTGCAGCCTGCTAGCGTGAATGTGGTAGCAAAGGCTGGGCTGGAGTAGGACAGTCCATATGAGAAGTCTTGTTTGGTCAAACACACAAGGATACAAAGTGGGATACAAAACTGGAATTTTCCAGAATGAGACAAAATACAATGGCAAACTTGAAAAAAAGTTAGCAATGTTTTCTTGAATGTCTTGCCAGAAGGGGTCGAGATTTACAAAGGCATTTGGGTTTCATGGTGGTGCTGGGGTATTTAGGTTTTGGCTTTGAGGGAGCTTTTTCTTTAGGTATTTTTAGGGGGTGTTATTTGTGGGGGAAAAAAATGTAAAAATTAAAAAATAAAGAATTTCCTTCCTATCTAGAAAAGGGATGTGCTTAGTATGAGGGAGTTGCCACTCAGTGTTTTTGTGAAGGACTTGCTTCCTGCACAAAGACAGGACACTGCAGCTCAGGGTTAGATGTGTGGGGTGCCTGTCCCTTGATTGAGTAGCTCACAAGTGAGACTTCTGCTCCCCAATTTCTTCTAATCTCTTCTGAGTTTGGAAAGAGGCCAGAGATGTCTTTGAAGACAAAAATATTTACAGAGAGAGCTGATCCGAGTAAAATGCTCTGAAAATAAGTCAGGTTTAGAGGCCCAGTATTGACACATCGAGCCTTATTAGTCACCACCTGACCTCGCATTCTGTTTTTTTCCCCAGTCCTGTCCGGTAAATGGCAATTCCCTCAATAGCATGAAGGTAACAAAGGTACAATCAGTGATATATCTGTGTGTCTTTCAATGAGGCTGAGCTCGAACAGGCAGAAGACAAAGGAGCTTTGTGAGATACTTGTGTAGGTGTGAAAGCACTGCCTGGTTTCAGAGAGAAAAGCCAACCCAGCAGAGCAGCAGCTGTCGGCACCCACTTGCAGCCTTTGTGCTGAGTTGTCAGCACTGCACTCGTGGGGAGGGGCTGTTCACCCCCTGGAGAACCTGGTGCAGAACTGACTCACCAAGGGAGGGCAGCTCTGGTCAGCACGATTGCTTGGGAAAAGGACAGTCCTCTGGAAAACTAGATGACAATTTAAGGAAAACACAGCCCATCCATGTACAAAGTTTGCTGGCTGAACATTTCCTCATTTGGAATACGAAATTAGTGTAGAGATACAGCTGAAATTCCTTTTCCAATCAAGCATGTGTTGTTTGAAAATTGTTAACTAAACGAACAAAAATAGTTATTGACAGTCTAAGCGATGCTTCTGTCAGGAGGTCCTACCAGTGTGCCTACCCCAACCCTGGGGTTTGTACTCTGGCACAGACATTTTCTAAACCCATCATGTCCTGGCAAGGCTGGGTCCCGTATGATCCAGCCCAGCTGTGTGCTGGAAACCAACTACCAGTTGGGCACAAAACCCCCATCAGCTGCTCTTTCCAGCCCCCGAAGTGAAGCCTCCTTACCCTCTTGGCTGCAGAACGGTGGTGCAGAGGGTTCTTGCCTGTGGAGGTCCTGGTGTGGTTCATACATAACCATAGGAATTTCCGCACATCCCTTCTCACTAGACATGTCTGCAGTTCACCTGCCAAAAAGGTGCAGGTTAAAATCTGCTGTATGTGACTCCCGGTGCCCTGTATTTGTCAATGCCTGCTTCTGTAAGTTCCTAGTTCTCACACTCAGGTTTTACTTAGAGGTGAATTACCAGTTCTCGTATTCTGGCTTTTTGTAGACTGAAGTGCAGTCAGTTCCTGTTACAATTCATGATGAGGAAGATGCAAAGGAACAGCAGAAAATACCATCTCTACATATTTGTTTGTTCTGGAAAGCTAGAAATGTTCTCCCAGAAAATACACCATTCAGTGTGTAAACTTGTGACTGAAAGTGTTATCTTTGCAGAAAAGTCAAACGCTTTTTTTTTTCTTTTTTTTCTTTTTTTTTCTGTAAATTGTCAAAATAATTAAGGAAGGGAAGAGCAGACTTCGGAGCACCTGTGAAAAACATTCATGTGTCATTAAGTCGGTGCAATCAGAGGCAATTCAGATCAGCCGTTCTTTGGCTTATTGCGCAACCTTTATCATCACTGTTATCATGCCCAGTTTTGATCTGTGAAACTATTGTCTCATCGGGTAGGTGACACGCTTTTGTTGGGAAATGTCATTATTACCTCTGACTGGGCTGCCTGAGGCTCTGAACGAAATCAGACCACAAAATGTGTGTTTTGCAGGTGTTAGCAGGAGCTGTTCCTCACAATAGGGAGTAGGAGGAAGAGGACATAGATGGCTTGTGTGTTACTGTAAATGAAAAGGTGTTAATTACTCCTAGCTGTCCCTGGAACCAGTTGATTTGCTACTAACATTAACTGCAAGAGTCCTTCTCAGAAGAAAGTTTCAGCCTTTTGCACAGGTCAGCAAGGAAGGGCGGTTTGGGGGGAAAAGGAGCACAGCTGTTTGTGGGAAGCTGCTAAATGAGCCTGGTGCAGGTTTAGTGGCTGCTGAAGTACCTCCACATGGCTCTTTGCATCCTAGCTAAATGTCCCGTGTCGCTGTGCTGAGCCTTTCCTGGCTCAGGTCAGCGACTGTGTCACCTCCTCACTGGTGGTGCAAACTGAGAGCTTACACTGGGGCAGATGCAAACACACTGAGAAGTTTGACATCTGGCAGGGGGGCACGATCTGCCTGAACGTGTGAGGTCAAAGCAGGGTAGGACAGGAATTGCTGGACAAGGCAAGATGGTCTCAACAGGTCTGTTTTCAAGGAGTGCTGGAGGGCAATATGTAAGGTGAGGACAAAAGAAAGTGGATTAGCAGTGCTGAGATAAAACATCAGTCCTTTAGGGAGGAAGAAAAGGAGGAATTTTAAAATATCACCAGGGAAGAAGTGCTGTAATTTTCACAAACTTGGATGAATGGGAAGTGATATGGAAAATGGTAGAAGAATGGATAATTAAGGGAATAGGTAGGATGGTGTGGAGAAAAAATCTGAGATACAACATTGACCATATTAGGGCCAAAGAGCTGGGAAAAATTGCTGATATATGGGTTGGAGAAAGGTGTGTCTCACTATACTTGTTATAAAGGAGCTGAAACAGCTGACTGTGAATGTCAGAGGTATTGATAGGCTTTTGTTGAAGCTTCATGAGGATCCCACTGAGAAGAAAAAAAACAAAGGTGAGAGTCAAGAGAACTTGGGTAGGATGAAACTTTGAGAGCCAAGGGGCAGTAATCACATACAGAAAAGGAGCATTATATGTCACTAGTAACTGGGTTCAGGAGTGTGTTGATAGACAGTGTTGCATTAGCCAGTGTTGACCAACAGCTGTTCCCTTGGGACAAGGATTAGTGGACAAAATTATAGGGAGTTTCCAAGTTTTTGTCTTATTGCTATCTCGGTACTGACACCACACATTAAATATTGGGTGGTGCCAGTTTGGGTGACACTACTGCAGAATTCATCTCACTCACTGTGAAACAGGAAAAAGAGGAAAGGGCTTTTGAATTCCATGCAGTGACTCTAGGCCCGGGCAGAAGGGCTGCACGAGATACAGAGTAGGAAGGAATAATAATAATAATAATGCCTAACACAGTGAGAGCATGTCAAGTTAACTGGTGAGTGCCAGCAAACACTGACTAATCCTGGCTCCACCCAGTGAGGTATTTGGATAATATCACCAGGTAAATGTGTAGGACAAGAGAAGCGAATAAGCAGCAGAGCTGGGAATACTGTGGGAGTCCCATTGGATTTGTTTGTGTTTGATCTACTGGAGCTGCCAAGCACAGAAGCTCTGGGCCATAGGTTGTTGATAATGTTGGTGCCCTGAATTTGCTCACTCTCAGTGTCTTGTTATCTACTTCTAATAGTGCTGCCAGTAGCTCTGTGTGATGGGATGAAGGACCTGCCCCAGAGGAGATGAGCTGGGAGAGCTGGGTGGGCACAGCTGTGCCTCAGCTTCTGCAGGAGCCTCTTCAGCCTCCTTGGTGGGAAGTACCAGGGGGTTGACACCCTCCGGGCCTGAATGCTGGAAGTCCAGAGGTCCAGGAAGGGCAGTTTCTGGGGTGTTTTATGCAACTCAGTAGAGCCTTTAATTTGATACATAAGTGGTTACTCAGTTCTTGGTTGCAACCACATCTCTTATGCTCTTTGGGGCTGTGACTTCCAAATCTATAAGTATTGTTGCCATAGATTAGAACTAGAGGCTTTTTTTTTCACTTTCAGATATGATCATCTGCTGGGGAGGAAGACACGAAAGAGGACAGTGTTGGTACCTCTGGAGGAAAAAGTCATAAGTAGGAATACCAGGTAGCAGTTCCTGAAGAGTAGGAAAATACCCTATAAAGTTCCCTACAGAAGCCAGTAACACCAGGAGGCTCACACTTAACTAGCTTGGGAGGTGATGTGAGTTGTCTTCTCTGCAGTCATGCTGAGCAGAGCTCTCTGCAAGGTCAAGGCAGACCCTTGTGCTGTCCTGAACATCATTGTTGGATTTGCCATTCAGGAAGAGTGTGTTCAGAGTCAGAAAAAGGGAACATGGAATTTGAGAGGAAACATGAAGTGATTCAGATATTTAAAGAAGATAGGGTAATACACTTAAAAGTTTTGTATTTTAGAAGATTAACATTAAAATATTATAGTAAAGGATCTTTACATTTCATGGAGGTATAGCAGTTTTCACCAGTGACCTGTTGGCTTGTAGGATACTGGCCCAAAGGCTTTCAGTTTGCTGTAATGTGTTCTTGTTCTCCTGTCATCACTAGTTTAATGTTTTCCTGGGCATTTAGCCCTTCCAGCTGTGTTTATGAGACAATTTGAATTTCTAATATTTTAAAGAGTGACCAGAAAATGCCATTGCTTGCATGAAATTGCATCTGAGGCCTGAATAATATCAAATGTCTGTTTCACTTGGTTGAAGCAATTAATTCCAGTTTTTGGCTAGCAATGAAACACTGAATTCCTCAGTGGAGAGATCTTTTCCATTTAGTCCTGAGTTGGTCATTTATGGTAATATTCACAATTTGCTGAGGCTTTTTAGATATTCAAGAATGAATAGTTCCAGCTCTAATACAGATAAACATAGTTGAGGAGCAGCTTTCAGGTATTTGTCTATTCTTATTTTTAAGATAGAAGCTAAAAGACCTGACTGCTGGCAGTGAATTAGAAGTTGTACATTAAAAAATATTTAGGATGTCTGAAGTAGACAAGCTTTTCAAGGAGATGAGGGATGCTTTGCCAATTCCCCATTCTTTACTCCTGAATTTAATTTTTCATACTACAGCTATTCTGGCTTTTACGCTTGGATCAGTCTACCAGCCTTTTCAAATGGAGAGGATGTAACTGTGTGGGATTCAACTGAATATGCACCATATTTCTCATTGCAAACTCTTCACCTGGTCCCCTTGGCTTGTCTGTTGATTGCACGGACTCACTACCCAATATGTAGGGTGCTGGAAGTGGTCAGTGAAAGAAGTTGGTTGTTGATCTGTTGAAGTCATCAGAATGCTTTTGCCATTGAGCCACGGAGCAGGGCAGAACACATAAAGTCACCATGTAGATACTGCTTCTGCTTTCATGTGGAAAGGGAGATATTTACATATAATCCAAGTCCTCATGGCGTACATAGAAGTTTAGAGTAAAATTAGTTTAATTGTTCACAAAATCATGAGGAAGCATCTACTGAAGAGTGAAATGTTGTTGAAGAGCTCTACTGGGAGAGAAAGCTCTTTGCTTTCTCCACCTGGGAGACAACCTTCTTTCATTTGTAGTAATGTAAATGGTGGCACAGACAGAGAGAGACTAGAAAGGTTTGGGGTTTTGTTTTAGTTTGTTTTATAAAGTGCAATCCAGTGTTTGTTTGCTGTGATGTGCACACAGAGGGCTGGTTTCTGGCTGATGGGCTGTGCAGGCAGATCAGCAGCCTGGCCCTGCCTCCCTGGGCTCACAAGGCTGCTGTTTAGGCAGGGACTCCCTGGATTTTCCAGTCCTGTCCCACATCAGACATTTATGTTTGGTTAATCCTTCATGAAGGGAGCTCCGGTCTATAATTCACTATGTTTACTGCTCCTGTTGCTCTCACCTTAAAGCAACTCAAAGTACTGTGAACATTCATAAACCTTCTAGTCTAAAATTATTATTGATAGTTTATTTTTGTGTGTTATTGCACCAGCATCATGCTTTTACAGAAAAACCTTGTCCCCTCAAGACAGCCCAGAGAGCATCCCTGTCCCTTTTCAACCTTTCCTTCACAGGGCTAATCAAGGCTTTGAGTCCTCCTCATTTCTGTGCAGTGAATTCATCCTTCTTGTCTTTGAGTGGCCAATGAGCTCTGCCCTCAGCCTACAGAGTGGTATGAATGTCATCTTGTATTTGATGGAAATGCTGTCTGTAGAATAATCCAGTAGCACTTCTTCCTTTTCTGCAGGCACATTGTGCTGGTGCTTTTTATTTATGCTGTTATTAACCAGCAGTGAACCTTTCTCCTCCAATGTCATTCTGCACTAATGAATTCCCAGCTTGGAGCTGAAACTCCTGAAACACTTTTCTAAGTGCAGTGCTTTGTAGCATTATAATACATACAAATACTGTCACAGCAGGTCTCTAACTTTTCTTATTCTGTGTAATAGATTTTCTGCTTCCATAATTTTTTTCTTCAGTCATGCATTTTATTAGCCACTCCTATATTTCTGTCAAGGTTATTAATTAAAATACTGAACAAGATCCATCACTGATTCCTATGCTAACCTTTGATGCAAACCAGGTGTATCTCTTAAAGCTTGTTCCTTAATTTACTGTTTGAAGTATAATCCCTTCTCCCCTTCAGATGACCAACTTCACTTGCATTTAAAGGGTACTTATTCTGAAGGATGAGCACAGCTGAGCCCTGGGATTGCATTAGAATTTGTCCCTCCCTAATTACCATTCCAAAAATAGAGCGCTAACCACTCAAGGGAAGTATTGTCCAGTGGTTTGTGCATTAACCTGGACTGGGGGGAAAAAAAAGATGGGCTCAGTTCCTGTTCTGCAACAGTGATGATGAGCAAATTAATTAGTCTTGGTTTTGTTTAGCTTTGTTGTGTATGGAAATACTGTACCAGGGAGACACTGTGCCCATTCTGCAGTGCCATGGTCACATTTTGTTGTGCCTTAAAACTTGAGCAAACACAAGATAAAAAATGCCTAGTTTAGATTCAGTCTTTGTCCTCTGTTGACACAATTTTGCCTTTCACATTCCTTTTTAGCTCTCAGAATTGAGGGCAGCCTTACACAATTGTTTCCAGCACTTTATCATTACCTTAAAATTTGATGTTTGCCATCTTTTCATTTAATTCCTTTATAGATTAATATTCCTATTATGACAGCATTGAATCAGGAGTATCCAGCACTTCATTCACACCCTTTTAAAAATAACATCCATAACTTGTCCTTCAATTGAAAACTGATAGAACAGCTCAAGTAATGTCTCATACAGCATCTGGAGCTGGTTTAGCAACCCTTACAAAGTTATTATGAATAAACATCCATTTGAAGAGAGCAGGCGTCTGCCCTGTTTTTATGTGTGAGCTAAGCCCTTTCTTGTAGTGACAATAGTTTCATTAGTTTGACTTTCCATTTCTCATTTCCAGCTTACCAGAAAGCTCCTTTTCCTCTTTTCCATCTCTGATCTGTTCTAGGAGAAATATAAAATATCCTGAGAAAAATCCATGCCTTCATATTTTAGGAACATGAGAGAAGCTTGCAGATTTTGAGAGTCTGATAATTTAGTAAGTTAGCACTTACAACAGAGAGCCACAGCTGTCATACTTCTTGAGCTCAGTCTGTTTTAGTCCTAGCCACCTCCCTTTCTTTACTTACTGAGGAGTAAACATAGTGTTGATCCCAGGTAATTTGAAAGCTCTTACCTTTATGTAGCTCTGGTGAATCCGGGGAGTAAAAAAGCTTCAAAAGTTGCTCAGTTCATCCATGTCTTTGCAGTGTGGCTGTGTCTGGGGAAGAAACACACACATGAGCAGTGACATGACCTGCTGTCATGCCCCACTGGCGTACCCAGCTGAAGGTGCGAGTCAGTTGGTAGACAGTGTATAATTACCCCAGTTCTCCTGCACTCCCATCCCACTGCTCACACCTGCTCTGCCACCAAAGGAATGCTGTGTGACGGGCTTGCACCAGAGGCTGTTTTTGTTGTTGAGTTCCTTTTTTGCCCTAATATCCCAGAAATTTTCTTTTTGCTAACCTGAAAGCTAATGAAGACAATTAGAAGCAGCACAGGAATAACTTGAGGGCAGGGGAGAGAAAAGTGCATGTGCCCTCCCATTGTGCTTCTCAACAAACCATGGCAGAGAGTGATGAAAAGCCATAGGTACAGTTGTATCTGATTTTATTATTGAGATCAACAATCACTTTAACTTTATGTACAATTTAGTGTGCTTAGGTCATCAAAGACACCTGTGCAGGGTGGTAAGCATTGATATTTTAGCTGGGATCTTCTTGGTAACTAGATTTGTTGCTGAATTGAATTTTATGTTAAATAGATGCTTTGTCTCTGTGGTGGGTTGCCCTTGTCCAGCTCCCAGAAACCCACCCAGGTACTCTCACTCTCCTCCTCAACAGAATGGGACATGAAAATAATTTGGAGGTGTTCTTCAGATGAGATAAAGACAGACGGATTGCTTACCCATTACCATCACAGGCAAACCAGACTCGACTTGAGGAAAATTAACTGAATTTATTGACAAAATATATTTGGATGGTTAGAAACAAAGAAAAACCCCTACTCCAGATGCCACATATTTGGCATCTCTGAGTATAGTGGTAAGCATGTAAAGATTGTTCTTGTTTCATCTGTATCTACTGAAAAACTGTTTCTCACAAAGACCTTTCTTCACAAAAGGGGCCCAACCACAGTGCTTCTGACAAGAATAGAACATGATGCATTGGGTTTGCCTGGGAGACTTACATCACCAGTCCAAAACATGCTGTTTGCTCCTGGGTGAACAAAGCCTTAGTCAAGAAAAGACTGCAGCAGTGCAGGAAGCCCCTGAGCTCGAGAGGTCAGGATTGCACAATAATTAGCAAAATAGTATTGTACAGCTGAGAAACTTCCAACGGGTAAAGGAAGAGGAGAGGGAACAGTTGTGCACTCCAAGTTTTCATGCCCCTTTTGTCACCACAGCTTGGAAACTCTTGAAATAGAGATTGGTTTTGCTAATAGATGAGTTGGTGATATTGGATGCTGTTAGTGGGGACAGTGCATCACCTGCCTCTCACCTGGATTTGAAGGACCAGGTACAGAACCCTTGCTCAGGTTTTCCTCACTGCCTGGAGTGGAGGCTCAGGACTTTGTACATACACACATACATCATCAGAGTAGTTGTGGGCTCCCCTGACAAGAGCCACATGTCCAGACTAAACCAAAAATATGGAAGGACAGGTGACAGTAACTCTGGCTGATCCTGTTCTTGCCTTTCAAATCATTGCTTTTTCACAGGTTTCTTGTGTGATATTGGGCAAGTTATTCACTCTTCTGTGTTCTCCCCATGTAAAGAAAAATAATTTTAATAGAGATGATAAAAAGCTGCTTTATTGAAACTGTGTTGTGGAGAGACATTATTTTGACATCATTTTCTCAGGGAAGTCACAGCATGTTCATATACTAACATACCATTCCTTGAAGAGTGAAAATAATGAAAAAAAGAAAAGAGAAAAGTGTCAAAACAGGAATATCTGTAGAAAAAAATTGACTCAAGGATAGTCCTTTTATATTTCTAGTATATGTTTTTATATAAGGTAGTTAATATCTGTTAATGATGCTTGTGAGATAGTCCTGATCTGAACCTCAGCAACAGGTTTGTGAACACGTGTATGTTTGTAAGGAGAAAAGCCACGGATACCGAGAAGTGGCTAAGTTTCTCCCAGTTTTCAAGTCAACTGTCCATAGTGTGTGAGACTGGGGAAGGAGAAAGGCTCCCAAGATGTGTGACACAGAGGCTGTCTCTGTGGGATTGCCTCTCTGCCCTTCCTCTTCCTTCCCAACTCCGTGGGGAACCAGGTGGATACTTGGCACAGGCTGGATTTTCTTTCATTCACAGAAAAATTTGATAAGGTAGGTTAAAGATAGATTTTAGAATGCATATAAAATAGGTGCACATATCATATGTGGTTACACATCAAACTATTGTTTCTTTGTATCAGGATAATGCAAGATTATATTTTTTTTTCTGAAATATTTATTTTCTGAACATCTGCTAGTTGTTCTGGAGGGCACAGAGTTTAGAGTCACCCACAGTTCCCCTGTTTGATGTTGACATACAAAAGGTTAATTTAGTAATTATGCCTTGTGTTTTTTTTTTTATGGAGATGGTAATCACTAGTCCTGAAATCTTTCACTACTTGCTTTTCAGTCACTCTAACATTGCAATCACAGACACAACCCTTAAGCAGGAAATGAATCTATGGGAGAAAGGGCCCATTTCTTTGGGGATGGGAGTCTGTTTTTTTTCCTTGAAGAGCAGAGGGAAAGAAGTGATGAAACCAAGACTCATGCACAAGAAATTCTTCCTGTGATGTAGAGTGGCTTAAGTGCTTAAATATTTAGAACAGCTTGAATATATTTAATGCACTGCCAAGCTGACACTTATGAAAGAACCTGATGTTGCTGGAGCTCTGAGGGGTGTTTCCAGGAGCCTGGCACTCACTGCACAGCCAGCTCTGCTTTACCTGCTCCCAGTGTCACTGGGCACGCACCTGTTCTGTCATCTTCCACCTTCGTTGCAGGTGAGATGAGGGGATGCAAAGATCCTCTCATCTCCTGCCATACCTGCTTTTCTCCCTGCTGTGGTCACCTGCCAACCTCACTGGGATTCTTCAGCCAGTGGGGGAAGTGAGTGATTTTAAACTTCGGTTTACAAGTGCATCATTGGCTTTGTTTTGCAATCTTAATTACAATGTTTGCCCTCGGAGAAACAGTGTGATACTTAGCAAAGGGAAAGATTGTATCAGTCCCCTTGAATCATTGTATATCATCCATGCTATCAGAGGCAACAGTGCAATAATCATTATGAATTAGTCAATCAAACTGATTGCTTTTTCTATCATCACAAAAAATAGCCTCTTGTTGCATGAAGGAGCTGTTCACAATTATTGTTGGCTTCTCTCCTCTTTTTGTTTACAGTAGCTCATATGATGGGAAAATTGGATTCAAGATTTTTACTTTTTTTTTTTTTTTTTTCTTCCTGTGTGTAGTTGATAGCCCTAGTTCTGGCTGTGGATGTTGTAACCGTGGAGTTAAGTTTAGAAGGATTATTGTGTAAATTCTCACCGGGGGATTTCTGCATAGCTGTTGGTGGAGCCAAAGTACTGCTGGATAATGAGCCCTAGCTGGACCCATACATAAGGAAGGTGCCCCAGTGAAAGCTCTGGGAGGTTTAGAGCTTAGCTCAGGACAGGGCAGAGCACACAGCAGGGCAGAGAGCACCTGCTAGGGCAGGGCATGCTCCTCCCTGATCAGGCCGTGTTCACCCAAAGGAAGGTGCAGTGGAGCACAGGGGAGGTTTTTGTGGCTCTCCATTAACTTTAGAAGGGGACTTCAGCCAGCAGGCTCATACTGTGCTTCTGATTTGTAGGTGGATGAAACTGGATATGTTTTTCCCTTTGCTCTCTTTCAAATAATTCATGTGTTCTTTGATGTGTGATTGATTCTTTCTTGCTGTTTTGTGTCCAGGTCTAGCCCAGTTGACTGAAACCTCTGGTAAAGCATGACAAAAGTAAGGTTGAATTGAGATCTTAGTACAGATAATTCACATTTTGATACAGGTTCTCTATTACTTGAAAACTAACATTGAATAAAGGTCCTTTTGTAATAAAGCTTGGAGAAAAATCTGAAGCATTTTCCTATTATAGAAAGCACGGGTTTTTGTATACAATTCTTCCTCTATTTACACCAGCAGGTATGTGTTTGCAGTCAGTGGTATCCAGAGCTGGAAGTGTTTTATAATTCAAGAAGTGTCAGTGTCTGTGAGTATACCTGCTATTGTCTGCCATAAATATTGTCTATCATAAATACAGTACAGGTAGAAAAAATTCTTTTCTCAATTAAAATGCCAGTTTAGTATGGCTGAACACAGCTCCTATTGACTGGGAACTTGTCTTTCCTGTTTGGTATCTGAATGCAACATATTTCTTAGAACACTGGTTACACAAGAAGGATAAGAGTGACTCAAATATGAAACATCATTCTTTTCAGATAAGATCTGGAGATGAGTTGCTTTAATGTGCAAAGTAAATATTTGAGTGACACGTGGCACATAGCTCAGAGCAGAAACTACTTCTACGCAGTAGGTTCCAAATGAAAAATTATGTCCAATATGACAAATTATACATAGGCTTTTTCTGGTAATTTGCTTATTGAAATGAAATGTGGCAGCATATCATGCAAGAATCTTAAAAATGTCTGTACACTCTGCAACTATTCTGGTCTGAGTTTCTAGCCTGCTATAGCTGGATTGTGTGCCAAGCCACAGTGGGGACCAGTTTTATTTACTTAGTTTTATTAGTAGAAAAATGTCATGTGTTGGTTTTTTTTTTTTCCTTCCTTTTAATATAACAGTTCTAAAAGCTCTGAGCCTGATGTCAGGAAGATGGCTGCAGCATTCATGTAGTCTTACTCATTGATGATATGAGACAGAAAAAAGATTAACAGTTTAATTCAAAATTAATCATTGAATCAAAGGAAAATGAGTGAATGTCTGCCTTGGTTTTCAAGGAATACTTTTATTAAAAATATTTTTTTTTTCCTTTTGGATGCTGGAAGAAGTCCACAATCCTAACTTGCTCTTTGATAATCCTATTTTTGAAACAATATATGGAAAAATTCAGTGAGAATGTTTCAGAACTGATGCATATTTGATATTTAAAGTATGCTGTTAATTTCTGCTGGGTTTGACCATCTTGGTTGTTAAAGGTTTTCATTGGGAAATCCTGTCTTGTTACCTAAGATGTTCTCAACATTCACAACAAACTCTAATTTTCCTGCAAATATATCCCTGCTACCATCAGAAATGCCTGTGCTTTCAGCCTGGCCCAGTTTGGCTGGGACAAGGCAGGCAGAGCTCCAGGGAGTCAGCTGGGAGCTGAAGGGTCACCACTGAGCTCTTCATGCCTGGGAGTGATGGACCACAGCATGAAACACTGCAACAGAGAAATCCTGCTGTAGCAATGAAATTGCATCTAGTGGTTATTATCACACCTTAACCACTGCTAGAGCCAGAACCATGAAGGATTAGACTCACAGCCTGGAAAGAAAATAGAGAATTGTGAAATTTCATGCAGGGAGGACAAAGCCCGTTCTGCTGACATGGCTGTGGTGCTGACACCAGTGATTACACACTTGGGCTGTGCTTGGCATGTCCAAGAGTTGTAACATTTTCTGCTGGAATTAAAGGGCTTTCTGACTTTTCTAGACAATGGGAATCAACAGGATTGCTATCTACAGGATGCATATGACAACACCACCTTGTAGGTCATCATACTGATCTGGAAGGAAGAGGAGTCATTTGGGAAGTTTGTTATCCACAGCCAAGGAATTAACTTCAATGGTGAGGGCTGAGGTGCTGGAAAGAGCTGATCACTAGAGCTGGTTTGCAAGCCAGAGATGTTTCTGATGTAAGAAAGGGTATGTGGTCAGATGTCTGAATTATTGTCTAATTACGCAGTTTGGTGCAGGCACAATAAGTATGTCAGTATTTCAGTTGTCCCTAGAACTCTTTTTTTTTTTTAATTATAAAAGTGGATGATGTGGAAAGGAGATTGAACATAGTTTAAAGAGGGTTGGATTTGATGATCCTTATAGGTCCTTCCAGCCTATTCTGTAATTCTAATGGTTTCAGCTTTTTGGAAGCAAACAGAATGATCTGAAAATAATTTTTTTCTTTTTTTTTCCAAGAGAATTAACTTTAATCTTGAACTCCTGGATCTTCCTTCAATTTCTTTACTTGAAAGAAGTGGTATTTTAGAACATCATATCCATAAGAAAAAAGACACAGAGACCCCAGCACAGCTGCTGTTAGTCATGGTAGGTTTATGGCTGACTTACTGACATAATCAATGATAAAAGTCCCAAGCAGTTAACTCCTGGAAAGGCTAAAGATTATAAAAATTTCTGTGCTGAGATTTACTTGGAAGGTTCAATTGCTCAGTAAGTAGAGAATGACATTGTATAAGAGATCTTTTCCTTTCTTACAGTTGATCACATCTTTTTTTTTTAGCCCTTTCCCTTGATTGACCTTCCAGAGCACTTAACAAAAATCTGTCAGAAAAGAGGTTTAACTTAGGGAGAACAGCATTCCCTGTACCTCTGTATATGGCATGAAGGACAAAACAGCTTTTCTGTTTGTCTGGTGTGTTGATGTAGATGGTGTTGGTCAAAGAGTAATTTACACAATTACTTGCAAAGTATGACACTACAGTTGTATGAGATTGTGACCATAACATGTAGAAAACAAAGTCATAGTGTTGAAAGCTAAAATGCAGATTAGTGTTAATTTAATTAGTAGAAGCAAAATTGTATTAAAATGGAAGAATCATACTGAAATTGCACAGGTACCAAAGCACTTGGGGTGTAGGACATGGATTCAAACCGAGCAAACGCCACACTGACTTTGGTCTGGGTTACAGGCTGCTGCCACCTGCAGTCTGCAGTGCTCCAGGTCCTCGGGCTTCAGGCACTGACACAACAGATACAGACTTGACGGATGTGTATCTCACTTTTAGAGGCCTCAAGTTTAAATGTATTCATAACTGATATCCTGAAATATCTGTTTCTATTCTTTACAGAATATTTTTTTAAAAAATTACGGAATCAAAAACCCAAACAAAAGAAATAAAAACCCCCACAGAAGCAGAGGGCCATCTACTTAGATCTTTTACCATCAATTCCATAAAAAATATAAGGAGAAAGAGTATTGCCTATTAATGGTCACTCACACGTTCTTTAATCCAGTGTCTCATCTCTTATATGAAGATCACTATTTAAAAGCTGTGAATCGTTTCCACCACTGAGTTCAAAGATCTGTGTGGGGACAGGATGAGGGGATTTTCTTCTATAGCTGGGAACAGGATGAGGGGATTTTCTTCTGTAGCTGAAGTTGGGGCCCAAACTACAGTCTTCTGTAATCCTGTTTCTTACCATTTAGGCACCTTTAAAGTTATTTTTAGACTTTCTTCCAATGTCCTCTCATATCTGAATGATGCTATTGTTGAGCCTTGAGCTCAAATGAGTATCAAGCGCTTACTAATTAAAAAAATCTCTTTCTACTTTAAATGTTGTGTTTTCCTTAATGGAAACAAAAGACAGGACAGGTCACTGTACAGGAAGTTAGTCCTCTCCCTGAAACAATTCTCTGAAACTTGTCCAGCAATGTTCAAATGTTTATCAGTCTGAGTCTGAAACTATGTCAAGAGGGACTTGTAGAGAGTTAAAGGTGTGCAAAAGTAGTGCAGGAGATCAGGGAAGGAATTATCCTGAAATCAGCTGTAAGTTGTTATGGTACTTACTGTACTGTAGAACTTGCCTAATGCTCCCTGTCAGGCTGTGGAAACACATCCTTACAGTGGTGTACATCCCCTCTAAACTCACAAGTCATTTTTGCTCAGTGGAGTAATTTAAAGCCATTTTCTGCTCTTTCAGGTTTCAGTTCCATGTAACTGCTGAAATTCCACCGTTTTTAATGCAATCCTTACTCTGCAGGCCTTGTGGAAAAGCAAACACGTACCCTGAAGAGATTGCTGGTTGTGATCACCATGGTCAAATGAAAACCAGGCTGATCCAACGTTTTATTTTATTTCTTTTAGTCATAAAGAGACAAGTGTTCTGCCTCTGCATAGCGTGTACCCTTGTGGGTACTCAGCTGGCTGGGCTGCTGTGTCCTTCACTTGGATTGTAAACTGTTCTGGCTTACTGAGTGAGCAATGAAGAGTCCCTTTATTTGGTGATAGTAAAATAACTGAAAACCACTCTCCAAAGACCAGAAATTAGACACAGTGAAGAACTGATCAGGCTGGTTAGTCCAGTAAATGCAGGAACCATCCTGGCTGTCTGTGTGAGTCTGTGCATTTGTATAGAAAGAAAAATAGAATACAAAATAAGTCAAAGAAAGGGTTCTCCCACTCTAAACTCCTTGGGTTTTGGTTTTGGTTGTTTTTTTTTTTTTTTTTGTTTGTGTGTTTGTTTTTTTTTTAATTTTAATGGGCATTGGTTTTAGGTGGATTTCATTGCTGTACATGGAGTGTTCTGTTTGCTTTTCAGATATTTGGACAGACAAGATGCCTGATGATTATATACTAAAGGATCAAGAGACACACTGGTGCTTCTAACCGAATGATTTCACTTTCAGAGCATAAGGAACTCATGCAAGTGACAGGTCAGAGAGCAGATTAATTTGAACACAGCATGCTTCTCTCCAGCAGCCCTGCTTGGAGGGGAAGTGTTTCTTCTCAAAAAATAATAATTAAACAAGAGTAAGTTAGATTATGTACCTCTGGAAATGTTTTGCACACTTGTTAACTCTCATTAGCTCTTGCAAAATTACTGGTGAGAGAAATATATTATAACTCATCTGTTTCTTGGTGTCTCTATCAATTAGGAACATAACAAAGACTTTATGCAAGAACTAAAAGATGATAAAACCTTTCATGGCTGAATCTCATCTTTTCCCCTGACCATTTGTCCTTGGCATGCAATTAATTTTATTTCTCAGCAAATGGCCAAATCAGCTGGTGGCATCGGTGTGAAATACAGAGCTTTTCTGCAGAGCAAATGAAAGTATTTCTCTTGCTCTGCTGTTGGTTCAGTGCTGTTTATGGAAAAAGAGCCAATAGTTTCCTGAAGCAATCAGACAGGCCAGTGCACTGAGAAGCTCAGAAATACTATTTTTTCTTATTTTCTTTTTTATTATTATTTTCTTTTTTGTCTGTCAGCTGTGACACTTTCCCATCTGCCCTTGCAATCTGTCACTGGATTGTTGTAACAGCATTAATCAGCAGAATTGACAAAACCCAAATTGCATGACTGACAGCAGAGAAAGACCCAGAGTTGCCTCATCAATGCTTTTGTATGGGCTGACCAGTCACATTCTGCCTGAGCCCATCAGGTTGCTGCTCTGCCCTGAAATACTTGTGGGTATTTCAACATCTCTCTGAAGGGGGAGACACTGGAGCTATTCAGACCTGGATACTCCCTCTTATTCTCTCCTAAGGAGGGATTGTAACGGGATCTGTTGGAAGGAGGTGTGTTCATGGCATTTGTCTGTCTCTGTGACGTGCCTTTTCAGAGGAAGTAGTGAAACTGAAGCAGCACATACTCACACACACAAAGCACTGTGCAAAATTATATCCTTTCCAGTTGTTCTGGAAGGATAGTTTATCAGTATCCTGTCCAGCTGGCATCCTCTAAGAACAAAAGTCACCTTAAGGACAAAGTCAGGAAATATTGATTTAAGACTCTTACATGCACTCCTGACAAAGCTACTCATCAGGACCATGAAACAGAGGCTGATGCAGAAGGAAAATGCAGGGATGGGTTTCAGTGTTGCTGGGAGCTCTGTACCACCATCCTGCCCCCCTTCTGAGCCAGCTTGGTGTGCCAGCCACTATTAGTACTGCTTTTCCAGCAAAAATTTGAAACCAGTTTTAAAATCACTTGGAGCCTTTTTTGAGTAATGTCATTATACTGTGATTTAGAGTCTGCAGCATCTAATTCTGTCCAGCCCTTGAAGTTAAGAAGGGGTTTAAGGTGTGGAACTGCAGCATCCTAGTCACTGAGGGATGGCTTGTGTCTAGAACAGACTACACCCAGAGACAAAGCTGAAAGGAAAAGGCAGTTTCTAATGATGATATAGGGTAGGTAATGTTTTTAACCTTAATTGTGTTTATGGTAAGTGGAGCCCTTGAGGGAAAACCAATATAAGCAGTTTCTCAGTCTAGAATGGAGCCACCAGACAGGCACGTTGTTTAAACAAAATTCGCAGCCTGTGAGTGAGTTTTACATCTTTTAGAAGGTGGGAATACGATGTGTGGTAGTTGCAGAGTAAATGTTTACCTGTTATAGTGATTCTGACTACAAAAGACCTGACAATAACGTCAACACTGGCAGAAAAGGAGACATCCTGGCCTCCATGCTTCCCCTTTCACGTGACCAGGAAATTGCTGAGATTTTGGCCCTGGGACAATTAATTTGCACTAACTGATAGTATCTTACTTTTCTGTGCTATCTTAATAAATAGTCCATAGTATCTCAAATATTTCATTTTCCAACACCACAAATTAAGAAATAGTCCATAGCATGTCTGCAGACCACAGACTGAAGAACACTGGTATAGACTAGATACATATAGCAAGATGAAAAAAAATTAATACCAAGATTGCTCCAATGCAAGAGCATTTTCTGGGCTCTGTGAAAAGAGTAGACATGTAGTTAATTAGAAAGGGAAAAGGAGAGAGAGGAAACATCAAAGCTGTGAAGCTGCCTTGTCAAATAGGCACTGCTCCTATGCTCTCTGTCCTACTCCCAGAAAACACAGACTTTTGCTCTCTATGCCAAACAACTGGCTGCCTTCAGATTTCCTGCTTGAGAGACAGCACAGCATTTTAAAGAGCACAGAAATGTGTGTAGCTTGAGAAGATGGAAAAAATTGCATCAATTTGGCCTGTGATGTGAAGGGAGGGAGGCTTATTGTGTGTCCAGCATGGCTGTTGCTCAGATAATGAGCTGTGAGCTGGCCGAGTCAAACCCTTCTGCTGCTTAGCACAACTCCTTCTGAGTTCTCCCTCCTGACCGTGTGAAAAACTGGGATACAGACTGCATGTCTTTACCAAATTAAGGAAAATTAGGGGAGTGAATGCTGCAACCCATGACCATGCAATGTTTCTGTTGATTGCTGGTGTTAAAGATCAGGTGTTGCTGGGGTGTCTAAACTCTGCCAAGTTCAAATATCTTTATTTTCAAGTCTGTTTTGTCAGCACATTTTCCTTTGTTATGAAGGCACTTGAATAAACAGTTATGAATTTGAAAATTCAATTAATATCTGATTTGGGTCTGTGGGGAGTTTTTTGTTGTTTTTTGTTTGTTTGTTTGTTTTGTTGTTTGTGGTTTTGTTTTGTTGTTTTGTTTTGTTTTTTTTTTTTACATTTGTAGGTTGTGAGTATCTTCAAAAAAGACTGAGCTCTGAGAGTAGCTAGTTTCTTCAAAGAAGTGACTAAGTCTTCACTGAACAATTTGGTACCTGGTGACAGCAGAGTGGTAAGACTGAAGGGCTGCTTTTTTCATTGCACAGCCAAAGTGAAAAATTGAAAGCAATTTCACTCTGAATCAGCCCAAACCAAAACACGGACTGAATTGAAAAATATAGATGGCACTAAATGGAACATTGTATTTGGCATAAAGCAGCTTTGCCATGATGCAGCGTTTAAGACATTCACAAACTAATAACAATAATTAAGCTGTCTAAGCCTATTATTGAGGTGGTATTGCCAGAGGCAGTGGAATGATAGCATTGGTGGAATTGCAGCAAATTTAACATCAGAGTGGGGAATCACCTCATTGCTCACTGAATGAGTTCAGTGAGCACTTCTTTCTGAGTCAGCCTGAAGATTTTATTTCTTTCATGTTCACTGCAACATTATGTGTCTGGGCTAAGTATTGCATCACTTATATAGATTTATATGACTAATAAAAGTATCCTTCATACAGCAAATTCTGGAATTTGAGGCTGCGGGTGGAGAATTAATGGAAAAATACAAGGTTACTGTCCTTAAAAGAAGAAAATTTTTAAAAGAAACAAAGAGCAGTACTGCATTACTGTTGTCACCTGGATGTAGTTCTGATACCTATAGAAACCCTAGAGAACAGGGACTCTCTTCTTTCTTTGGTGCTTAGGATGTGTGATGTCAATTCTCTTGGTGAGAATACTCCTATATTTACCTCAGAAGAAACTGGAGTCACTTGTGGGATCATCTTAATTTGTAATTGAACCCAACACAGTGTCATTCTGAAAAAAAATCAGAGCTGGTAAGTGCTTCTGCTTCATGGACACTTTCTCTGTTTTCCATAGGCTTAAGGATGTGAAACACAGCTCAGAGCTGTCTGTCATTAATGCATACAAAACTGAGTATGTATTGGGCTTATTGTTCCTGAACATTATCATACAAGAGTGCCTTTCTATAGACTTACTGTGAAATCTTTTCCAGAGTCAAAAGATAATTAGAGATCGGCAGAAAGGAACTAAACACACAAAGACAGCTATGTGGCTGTAAATGGAGAGAGATGGATTGGGTGGAAAGTGACCTGATAAACTAGTAGGAAGCGTTCAATTGATTTCCTTTTAAAAGTATAATCATTTCCATTTAAAAATATAATTTATTTCAAACAATGTATCAGCAAGTTTCTTATATTTTCCCAGTGATTTCTTTATCTTTTTGGTGCCTGCTCCTGCATGCTCAGTTCCCAACGTCAAAGGATCCCAGACTGTCACTGCAGAGGCAGTATTCATGAACCATTTCTCTGGGCTATGAGAAATAGCCCTTAGTTAAAAGAAAGGAAAGGCTAAAACCAAAAGAAGCAGATGTTGTAAGCACTCCTGTTTTGACCCTCCTTTTGCCCTTTCCCCACCATGAGGGCAGGAGGAGAGAGAACCCAGAGAGACACTGGAGGCTCAAGCTGCCTGCCTAAGCAAAAACTGAACTTTTGAAGAAGCAATTCTCTTAAACAGTTCTCTCCCAAAATAGACAGAGGCAGGAAGTAGTGAAAAAGGATGGCAAAAGGCAAAAGGCTGGGAGCGAGGTAGCTGAGTATTTCCTGTTTGCTTTGTCTGTTTGAAACAAAAGGGCTGGAGAGCATTTCCTCTTGACGATGAGACCAGGGTCACTGTTGGGAAATGTGGTGTGTCTAACATCATCACAGGGGCCTTTCTGGCTAATCAGAGCCCAGAACCACTGTAACCAGCCCAGTCTGCTCCAAAACACACTAGCTAGTAGCTCATTGGTTTCTGCTTCTGCACAAACAAGGTCACAGTAACACTGTGAAATCTAGTAGGAACTGACCTTTGTAGGCACCAGTTCAAGTAACTGATTAATTTCCTGCAGGAGCTACAGCACCCTCACAGTTGTTGTAGATCCTTCCCCCAGAATGACTATGGGGAGCCTCGATACACATTCATCTAATGGACGTGGCACTGCCTGAAAAGTTTAAATCTAATTTGCTTGTTTACTTAATGGAACATTTACTCCCTTTATCCTTCAAATCTGTGCAGAGATTTTGACCTGTCCTTGGCTCCTTCCACACATATTTCTGATATTTGAGCTCCTGATGAAGATTCAAAATTAGATGAACACTTTTTCCTCATTTTTCTAATTGTTAAGTTCTTTGTCAGTGTTTGGTCTCATCTTGCACACAGACTTGCAGAAAGCACACTGAATTCTTTGCATCAAGGATTGTTTATGTTTTCCTGTACCTTATGTGAATGTTTCTGATATAAAATGGAGAATGAGCACATCCATACCCACTCAGTGCAGTACCTGCACATTCAACTAAATATTGACTTACAGGCTTAAATGGTTTGTTGTATTGGGACCCTCTATGTATGTTTGGAAGGATTTCCTCTGAGGTGGGTGTGGCAGCACTTTCAGTAGAGAAGTAGGCAGTTACACAAAAAAAATGACTGCTAATTTCCCCATGTGCAATCATAGTTAAACATGTTTATCTTTATCAGCTCATACTAGTCACCTCTTTGCAAGATGTCATCAGTTGTCACTCTCCTGGACTTACCCCAAAGGACTGTACAATAGCCATCATTGTGCAGCACTTTGAAATAAAACACAACCACATTTTTTCCCAGTCTCTGCTCAATTGTGCAGTAGAGAAATATGAAGTGCCATAAAAAGAACCTGTGAACATTGTGGAAAGCATAAACAAGCTTCTTTCATAAGGACAAGCTGTACTTAAAAAAACAACAGCACCACTCTTTGTTGGGTGGGTTTAATAAGCCAGATCAATCCTATTGCTCTGTAAGGACAATTTTTTATCTTTGCATACATCATTCCCCTCTGCAAACCAGCATTCTCACTAAATCTCTTTCAAACCAGTTCTGATTTCTGCTGTTTAGACACGAGTATTCATGATGCATCATCATCTAAGTATCAAACGCAGAGTATAAAACCCTGGGCTCAAAGGAAAGCTGTGCTAATGAACTCTCACAGTTAAATATCTATCCACAGGGCTGTAAGAGAAATGCCAGTGTGGAGAGCACTATTGTCTTTTAACATTTCCATTCTCACATATTTTTTCTCTAGGTGCTGAATGCATTATGTGCCTTGCTTGGGTCTCCTTGGGAAACAGCAGACATTTTATTAATGGCATCAGGTAGAGCAAAATAATTTCCTAGAAACTATTCCCTGCAATGAAAGATATCCTAAAACTCAACAATTCACCAAAGATCTGATGGAAGTGGGTTTATTCTGTTCTTCTATCTGAATTGATTTGAGTCTACATCTGGAATGCCTGTCTCTTGTGGGTCTATGTGGTTTTCAGTCTTGAAGCTCTTACTTGATGCAATTCTTATTGCTAAGAATAGTCCAAATTTCATTAATCCATTTGTGAAGGAATTACAGTATCATCTACTGATGAGGGAAATCTTCTGGATGGATAGAGTCCAGTACTCAAGACTCTTCTCGGATGACTTGTACATTTGGGCCTACAGAGATCAGTTGAGAGACACTGAGGAAGTCTTGTCTTCCCTGGGAATTGCCTTATCTGGAGGTTCCCACCTTCAGCTTGGTTGTCCTCACCCTTCAGCCACTAAAAAGGGGAAAAGCACCGATCCTCCTCTGGCTATTGTTTTGCAGAAAGGAATAGGATAAATACTCAGTTCCTGAAGGGAAGGAGGGTTAGGAACCCCAGTCAGAGAAGGAGCAGCATTTGGCTGAAAGTACCTAAGTTCTTTTCAAAAGATGACTTCAGACACTCTTTTCTGACTTTCTGTCAGTTTTATTTCTTGTATTTCATCAGCCCACACACAGTCCACGTGTTTCTAAAACAAATGGAGTAACCCACTGCCTGGCCCAACCCAACCCCAGGCCTATTCTCACATGTACCCACTGCATGGTTTGAGCCAGGACTGTAAGCAGACATCTCTTAAATGTTCTGCATGTGAGGAACTTACATCTGCCCGTTGCCTCCCAAGAAAGAATTTTCTTAATTCAACTTTGTAAAAGTTTCCATTTAATTTCATTCTAAGTAAAAATTTCCATCAAGATGAAGGATATAAAGAAAAGGCTTTATAAAAGCCAATTTATCTCAAGGAAATCTGCCCCTTTTATGGCTTCAATGCACCTCTAATGGAGCAGGGAGAGAATTCTGCCTCCCCTATTCAGTTCCTAGCAAGTGCAGCTATTGACTGTTTGGTGTGAGAAGCCTCTACAGGTTTCCAGCACTGCCTGATTGCACTTTTTGAGACTCTTCAGACTTGTATCTAAAAAAAGAATTGATTAGGAGGTTGAATGCCATGTCTGATCATTAAATATTTAAACCTGGTGAGCTTTCAAGAGTGGTAGACTTGCCAGCCTGTGAAAACACCCTTGTTTTGCCATATCTAACTTGCCATTGTCAGTTTTCAGAAGACTTGAAGTAATGTGCACATAAGATTTACTATCCAGAGATTTTAAGAGAAAAAGAGGACAGAGAATATACCTTTAATTGTGTCTTGTAAATTGAAACAAGTAATCATATATCACGAAATGGAGCTGGGAGAATGCATTTCTCTCTCCCTGGTGTGGGAGTGAATATGCTAACAGAATCATCACCCAAAATGAAACGAACACAAATATTCTAACCCATACATCACACTGATCACAAACACAGGAAACAGTGTCTTGTTAGATGGACTGTGACTGCAGCTTCTGCTCCAAATTTCTGGTTACGGGAGGGCACAGAATCCTCTAGATGCTAGGACATTGGAGCCTTGGATCAATCTCTCTCCATCATATTCTCTTCCATCTCTGTTTTCATTCACTTAAGAGTTCTATCACTGTGGGAATTTTTAACTAATTCTTTTTTCAAGAAAAAAAATTCCAGCTGCTGAGTTTTTTCTTACTGTACAGGATGTTTCATTTACAAGTATTAAAGGAGAATCTGGCTGTCCAGTCAATTCACACTGCTGGTATAAGCCAGTCTTTTACCAAAAGGGATGAAAAGATATTTGTATCAGTTTAATCAGAGCTATGACAAAGAATCAACTGACAATGAATAGAGCTCTTTGCAAAATGTAAAGTTTAAGCACAGACATGATCTCTGTGTGCAGTTTGGGGACTCTAAACAGAATAGATAAACCAGGATAAGAGGAGAACGGTGCCTAATCTGAAAATGGACACATAGTGAGGGAATAAGAAACATCTTACCATAAGCTCTCCATGACAATTGCCAGCCTTTGTATTCAGCTCCTGACAGCTGCAGCTGTCACACATTCAGGGGATGCTACACGCTCAGTGTTGGTGGTTTTCCTCCAGGCAGTTGCCATCTATCAAGGCAGGTCATAACAACAACCCAGCCCATGTGTGTGTGAGGATTGTTTTGCAGGCTCTTTTTCATGATAAAGATTTTCCTATGTGTTCATTTGGACAGAGCATCACTTCTGTTTTCTTTCTTCACCTCCCCCCCTATAACTAGCTATCAGCATGTTATCATTATGAATTATGTGATCATTATCATCATTTGTCATTGTGAATTTTGAGCATTATCATCCAGTGTGTGGTAAAACAAATGTATTTAAATGACTACAGATAACACAACGTGATAGATATGCACTTTTGTCAGAGTGGTTTAGCAGTCTGCCTGGTTAACCTGTTACCATCTTTTGATCGTGACATCTGTCAGAACTAGTAAAATACAACTCAGTTTGATCTTTGTTCGGGTTTAAACTTGGAAACGTGTATAAAGGCCACAGTAATATGTTTGTTGAGCAGCTGCTTTTATATCTTGTATTCGAAAAACTTTTCCTACTTCAGTGCTATATACGAGTGAGGCATGGTGTGTTAGTGTCTGTGGTGACACACTGTAGTTTGTATACCAGGAAGGATCACCACTCTGCAGTGCTTGTGATTGCTTTATGCATTGCACTCACAGATTAACCTCTTGGTAACGCACTGTACTCAGAAAGGAAACTTCAGCTGTGATGCTGCATCTTGTCTTCAAATGTTAATGCCCTTTGCCTATCAGTTCCTGGCCTGACCCTCCAGCATACATAATGCAAAGCTTGGCAGGAGCTCACCCGTGGATCCCAGTAAATGACAGAAATAAAGCTTCTTGACATCTGCTGGCAAGTTCACAGCAGAGAGGCCTGACTGGGAATGCAATGCTGAGTCTGCCAGGGGTCAACTGGAAGTAAAGGTGAAGCTTTCAGGGAGGGCAGAGGCTGAGGTGGTGTCAGGATGTGAGTGTCCATGGAGAAGCTGGGCAAGCAGAGTGGCCAGTGAGGCAACTGGTGATAATGATAGAGAGTAAATACAAACTACAGGACTAAGGAGTAGAACATGCCAGCTGAAGAGGGAGCAGTTTTATTCCTGGCAGGTAGTCAGTATTTAAAAAATAAAAAGCAAATGACAGATAAATAGTTCTTCTTTAAGGCCTTGTTTTCCCACTAGAATGGGTTTGGGTTGTTTTAAGGAAGCCTATTGCATGTGAAGTAAGAACACCAAGGAGACAAGACATATGGTCCAATTTCACTGGAGCTTACCTTGCTGAAAAGCTCAGCTTTTCTGTGCTTCTAGTTGAGCACAGTCCATATATGTCATTTTTCCTGAAGTAAAAAAGCATCCTTTTGACTGTGAAGACGAGTGATCTGAAAAATTAGGTTTGAGAGCTGAGCATTAGGTGACTGCATCTGGACCAACAGAGAGACAACCTGACTGACCTTAAAGCCTTTGGTAGCTGTGTGTCTTCTATCTGATTTCATGCACTGGAAGATTCCTCTGCTCATTATAAACATAAATCTTTCTTTAGAAAGAGTGGAACATGAAAACATGCTAGCCAAGAGGAAAAATAATCTGCAGCAACTTGGATGGACTGTGCCTCCTGCCAAGCTGGTCACTACTTCCTAGTCCTTTGCTTCCTAATAAAGAACCTGAAACTGTTTTAGTGTAAGAAAAAAAAGAAGGAAAATAAGAAGATATCCCTGCTCAAGGCAAGCTCATGCAAGCTCTCACTGTTTCAGTAGCCAAATGAAATAGCCAACTGGCCAAACTAGGAGTTAAGCAATACCTGTTTGGTAGGATTTTGCTGCACCTTCCAGGAGTACAAAATGGGAGGTGATAACAACCTGGAGCCGACCTACTTCTTGTCCATGACATGGTGTCCCAAGTTTGGCTGTGAGACTCAGAACCAGCTTCTCACCCTGCTATTAGGAGTGCTCTGGATTTGGTAACTAAGTTTGGGAGCTAAATCCTCCCCCAAGAGAAAGGTGGAAAGATTTTGACTAAGTTGTTGTTGAGAAGGTTGTGTTAGTGCTACTTTTAGCATACTGTGTTATTGATGACTATATGGTAATTTGGGGCTTTGTTTTAATTATTTTAAATCTCTTTAAAGTATTTGCAAGGTTATTTGTAACTTCAGTTAGCATTAACTGAATTCTAAGCCCTAACCACAGAGGGAAATTCTTTCTTCTATGACCATTTTCCCCCCTCTGTTCTTGCTGCTAAGATTTATCTCAGAACAGCAGAGACGTCCTCAGTTCCTACGCTTTGCAAACTGAACAGATCTCATCTGAGGCATGATTCAAAATTACAGATGATTAAGATAGCGAGAGCACACAACAACTTGTCAGATGCCTGGTATGAAAAAATTGATCTTGTAAAACAGAGTGAGTGTATCCTGTTATATAGTAAACAGCTTTCAGTGAAAGGCAGATCACACTCTTTTCTTTGGCACGTTGATGTTGCATTGCTCTATTTCCAGCCGACATTGTCACTGGATATGAGAGCCTAAAGTGCAATAGAGCACTCTGAACTGAAGCATATTTAGTATGCCACATATTCAGGAGTTAAGGGTATTTTTCCTCCTATTATTCTCTGCTATAATCTGATTGCTCTAATCTTTAAGAGCCTGCTTCTAATTTCCAGGCACAGTTCATTCATGTCCAGCCTACACTCTTTGAGCTTGTGCCAGTCATATCTTTTACATTAAATTGTTCCAAAAAACAGTCCAGAATCCAGAACTGGATGACACTTGTGGAGCTATTCTAGACTAAATCATGTCTTTCTAATAGAGGTGGGCAGTATTTGCCCTATGTCTACTATCAGCACCCACTAATAACCTAAGAGCTGTTCAAGCCATCTCATCCTTGCTGCTGCACAGGGATGAATATCACCCACCATTACTAATGAATCACATTAACTGATACATTTTCCCCCTACACACTCATTTCCTTCACTCAAATTGTATAGGTAATTGCACTTTGAATACTTTAAATGAATGAAAAGTGGTATAATGATGCTATGTTACCAAGAAATTCTTCTGTTTTTTCCCTGTCAGGACTGCTGAGGGGAGTGCTCAGTCCCTGCAACAGCCCAGAGCTGTGTCTGAGTAAGGAGGGGGCCATCCAGCAGGAAAGGAGAGAGTCAGGAGAGCCTTGCAGCTCTGGACCACCTCCTGCCCTCCTCCTAACTGTGAGGTACCCCGTGCATCGTCCTTTGGGGAGGTTGCCAGCCCTGCCTGCATCCTGGGAAAGAGCCGCACTGCTGCCAGCCACCCCTCACCAGGGACAGAGAGAGCAAGGTAGGCACGTGGGCTGGAAATGATTAACTGATTGTTAGCAATTGTACGGAGAGGAAAGGGGAGGGAGACGACTTGGAGTTTAGGGGGAAGTTGGAGCCTCTCCTGTCTCCGGCAGCTGCTGAAAAAAGCAGCAGGCAAAATCCCATTTCCTAACTGTGGTGGCTGGGGGAACACACACACACTCACATGGAGGGTCTCTCAAACCCACCATCTAGCACTGAAAACGAGCCTCATGACCGTGGGCATCATTGCCACGTATCTCCCATGGGCTGTGCTTTTCTGCTTGGGAAGAAGAGGGAGGGGAGACAAGAAGAGGAATGACTCACGAGTGCTGAACCTTAGAGGAAAGCACAGCTGTAATCCCAGGCTGTGTGACCGGGAGCACTGGTCTGAACATTGCTTGCTTATGTAGTGCTTTCCCTTCATCCTCCTCCACCCCGAAAAAAGCAGTTTTGCCACACAAAGCAAAAGAGAAAAAAATTCCAGGAATAAATGTTTAATTTCAGTTCTAATTAATATTTTAAGCAAGAGCAGTTGTCAGTCCTATAACTGTATCTTACAAAGGGGTAAGATCTTGCATGGAGCAGAGGTAAGATACTTTGGAAGACAACCCCATGTGGCTGATATAGGCAGCTGTTTGCTGCATATTCTGAGACTCTTCTAGGTGCCCTGTCTCAGATCAAACACATTATGTTATGGGACTTTTGTTTATTTTTCCTCATGGAAAAAAATAACCCCGCAAAAATCTCTGTGTGACAGTTTTATCACAAATTGCACACTGCTGTTTCTTTTGAGATTATGGTTGGCTAAAAGAGTGTGTACTCCTGTCTGCTATAAACCTTACCTTTGTAATGATATATGGACATGCTTTGTCTGGTACCAGAAATGGAAAAGTACCAGAAGGAAATCAGAAAGTATTCAGTGCCTAAGCTCTCTTTGTAAAACTGTCTTCTAAAATACTGTGGTTTGTTATCAGCTAGGAAAACTGTGCTCAGATGAAAGCACTGCTTAAAGTCTGGTGGCTGGATGAAGACAGGGCTCTCTATCCTAAGATCTTTCAGTGATTCTTGTGTTCCCAGTAAAATCTGTGACCAATAACTGAGAGCCTGCCCTCATTGCTGTCCCGGACTGCCTCATCAGTGGTGCTGCTGCAGCTGTCACTTCAGGCCCTGTGTGACAGCTCTGGTTCACGCAAGAGGTGCCAAACACACTCAAGTGATGCTACTACAGAGCACACGTGTAGGCTTTCCCAGAAGCGCTCACCACAGCTCTGTTCCTCATCCTCATTGCAAAATTCGGGAAAATTTACCAGGATTCTTCTTCTGTAACTGAAGAGCTCTCTGTTTTACTGATCTCTCTGTTTTACCGATCTCTCTGTTTTTACTGATCTCTCTGTTTTTACTGATCTCTCTGGCCGCGTCATCCCTTCTTTAGCACCATTTCCACTCCCGCTGTTGTGATTTTATTTTTGGACAGTCTACCTCGGGGCCGAGCTTGGTGGTCCCCGCCACTGCGGCCGCGGGGGGAGTGGAGCTGGAGACCAACCCAGCGCATCCCCGGGGCTCCCCACACACACCTGCGGGCGCCAAGTCGCGGCGCTGTCGGCCGGGCCGGGTGTGCTGGTCGGGGAGCTGCGGGAGGAGCGGAGCGGGGCGGAGCGGAGCGGGGCAGAGCAGAGCGCCCGGCCCTCCGCGTTATAGCCGGGGCGGGGAGCGGCGGGGCCAGCGCGGCTCAGCCCGGCACAGCCCGGCCCTGCTGGGGCCAGCGCCAGCCCGCACACTCCAGGTGACACCAGGTGAGCGGGCCGGGGCCGAGCGGGGCAGGGAAGGTTCTTCTGCTCCGGGCTGGAGCCTGCCGAGAGAGCCCAGCGCTGATTTCGGCCCCTCCGGTGCGGTGGGTTTATTTCGCTTTAGGCATTAGGGCTAGTTTGCTTTGTGTTTGTTTTTTTGTTTGTTTGTTTTTGTTGTTTGTTTTTTGGTTGGTTGGTTGGGCTTTTTTTAAGGTTTACTTTGTTTTGTCGCGCTTTGGAACTGCGGATGTGACACTGCTCCTCTCGGAACCCCTTATTTTGTGAATGACGGGAAAGACAAAGCACGCTAAATAAGAAGCTTTCTCCCAGCTAGGAAGGGAAAGGTCTGGCAGCACTGGTTGCTTTAGGGGGACCCTGCGGAACTTGCCTTGGTAAAGCGTCTGTTGCTGTGGCGTGAGCTGTTTGCTCTTACAGTCAGCGCTTCTGTTGGGTAAAACTGGGGAGAGTAACCCTTGTTTCATGTTTTCTCTGCATGTCAGATGTGTATGTATGTCACTTCTTGCCCTTGTAGAGGAGCCTCTGAAGCTGATTTTTGGATCTGTGCCTCTGGATTTAGCTTTTAAGGAGTGCATTTGAAATTCTTTTATTACTCTGTTTTTGCTGGAACTACCGAGCTACTTCTAAGAAATGTTTGTAAAACCTTTTGTGGAGCTGGATTGGGTCTCTTAGAGAGTCTGAGAAAACTTTAAGGCTGCTTTGATGTGACCCTCTTGGTTTTTTTTTTTTTTTTTTTTTGTGAGGTTGAGTGAGTTTTTCTGATTAGTGTTTACAACCTTTACCTTCTGACTATTAGACTGTGTTTGGCAAACATAATTGCTTTCCTTCTCTTGGTTATTAATAATGGAAGAGAACAAGGCTTGTGAATGTAGCTGCAGAGGTCTTGGGCTTTCATAAATACATCTTGGTATTTCCATTAAATCTAAGAAGGTTTAAGTAAATTGTAAGGAAGTTTAAAAAAGAGAAAACATATATGAAGACTTTGTGTGCTTACAGAAGAAAAAAAATTGTGTGTGCCAAAGAAACTGTAGGAAAGATGAGCTTGTTCTCTGGCTATGGGTATAGTTTCACATGCTGTGTGAGGGTATTAAAGGGATATAAAACATGCTGCTTAAAGTGGCCCTTTACAGGGGCAGAGCTGAGGCTGGAGCTCATCCCACGGTTCTGTGTAGTGACACCCACGTGAGACAGAACTAAGTGTTTGGTTGTACTGCTTCCCTGTCCCCCCTGTGTCCTGGGCACCTGCTTCTGGCTACAACTACCCTTTGCACTGCCCTGAGCTTCTGTCAGTGTGGTTTGCCCATGGTTGTAAATATTTTGACAAGCATCATCCACTCCTTTACTTACATATTTGTAAGTACAGAAATATTTACATACAAGTAATGTGAAAGTATACAAATAAGGCTAAGTAATGTTGGGTTCTGTCTTCTCCTATGACTGTTGTTTTTTGGGTAGTTCTGTGCTTTGGGTGAATCCAGGCTTTATATACACTTGAAGAATGAAACACACCATAAACACGAATGTACTTACTGTAGGTAGAGCTGCCTTACAGCAAACTGCCAGACCGTGTTTGTGAACTACACAAAATGTAGGTCTTGGGATGAAAACTGGTGGTGGAGCTCTTTCTAGGGGATAGGAACCAGCAGGCAGTGGCCAAAGCTGTCCTTGGTGCCAAGTCTGGCAGTGGCAGAAGTAAAGAAATCATTCCCTTGCTACCATTTCACCCCAAGCAGGATGTGGGGTGCAGAAGCAGCTGGGGCCTGCTGGTTGGGACTAGGGTGTCTTGAGGGTGAATGCTGTTACTGGTTGCACCTCTTTGTCTATTTTTGTCTCAAGTTTCCATCAGGAACCATTTTTGGATCACTGAGCATGGAGTAGACTCAGCAGAGACTGACAACTGCTTGAAACTTGAAAAGAGACTGTTGATAATCATTAACAAAATTTAATGAGATTGTAACTATTCATATTTATGTTCATAAATATTCTGGATATTGATGGTGAGACTTGGTGGTTAATCTACCCTTCTTCTAAAAGGTTTCTGACAAAGAATAAGGAGAGGAATTGAACTTGTAAAGTGCAAGCCCCATCAACTCCTCTTAAGGGGTTCGAGTCTGTGCAAGTGGGATCCCGTCCCTTTCCTGGGGCTGGGAACTTCCTTCTGCTGGGGACCAGTGGACAGTGGGCTGGGAACAGCATTCTGCACAGCAGAGGTATGGCAGGCTTTGAAGAGGGAAGAAAGGATTAAAACGTTTGGTTTTCTTTCTGCACAACAGTTTTAAAAACTCAGATCCTGCTTTTTTTTGGCAACAGGTTGGTGTGGAGAACCAAACACAAAGAAGCAGCTGAAACACTGTAGAGAAAGGAGATGATTTGCATGATGTGTCACTCCCCAGTATAATTCAGATAAAATCAAAAATAATGTTCGTCTGACTAACTGCTTAGCCTTTCCTCTCAGGGCAGGATAGAGGCAGTTGTTCTGCTCTCTTCTCTCACTCTAATACTGTCTCTTCCTCACGTCCGAGGCAGTCCCCTGGACGCATCAGTGATCTTCCTTTCCTCCGCCTCCCTGGCTGCCCTCTCGTTTCCGCTCCCCGCCGGGTGGTCTCGGGGGGCTGCAGGGCTCGCTCAGCCCGGGGGAAGCTGCGCTGCCTCGCCCTGCTTTCTGCTCTCGGTTCTGCAATTGTGTTCCTCTGAGCAGACCTCAGCTGGCCGAGTAGCGCTCTCAGGCTTTGCCTTTGTGCCTATTCTCCTTTCTCATGACGTGTGCGGCTGTAACCTGCGTGATGATAGCCCCTGTTACCAGGAAGAGCACTGGGGGAGGCAGCGAGTGCTGTCAGTGCAGGGAGCACGGGCAGGGAGCTCTCGCTGTTGGAGCATCGCTTCTCGCAGTCTGCCCTTCCTGAGAATTAACAGCTGCCTCTTGCATTTTGTAAACAGAGGCAGAAGCGAGATCACTTTGTGGGAAGATTTTGCTTTTATTCCCCCTCAGCTGGTTGCTGAGAGAAAAAAGACAGGAGCAGAAGGTGCAGAGAAGTGGCCCCCCTGTCATGAGGCGGCCCCTCGGAGCACCGTCCCCGCCTTGGTGGCAGCCGGGAGAGGAACTGAGCTGACGCCTCCTTTGTCTCTTCACAGTGCAGAATGACACTCACTCAGTTTTCGTTTCTGTCGGTTTGGGGGCATGTGGAGTACACTAAAGAGGTGTTTCTGTTTTTGCTGGCCCCAAGGAAAGCTGTCAAATACCATGGGAGTCAAGTGGCATCTCCTCAGGCTTGGCTGTAGCGCCCCCGGGTAAATGGGGCGAGGGCGCTGCCCCCGGAGCCTGACCTCCCGCTAATGGACACGGCTCCAGCAGCCTGGAAAACCCCTCCCACTTCAGCTAAAGCTGCTTCATCTGCGTGGCTCTTCCGATGCCCCAATCCTGCTGATTGATTTCAGAGGTTTGCTGGTGTTTTATTCGCCGCTGGTTTGCACAGCAGCTTTTTTCACTGGGTCGATTTCAAGTATAGATATATAACAAAGTAACCTAGGAAATGCTTTTTAAATAATGATTATCTTGGGGGTAATGACACTTGCATTAAGAGGTTCTTGCATTATTGATGCAATTTGGAAACTGAATAGTAGTCTAAAGGAAACGAACAGTGAATTTTTGACCCATCATTCGTGGTGTGAGTGTTGGGCTCCACTTCCCTGGAATTCTGTATTTCTGCAGGGAGGAACTGGAGATAGGGTGAAGGTCTCAACATATGTTTAAACATTAGGGTGTTTCAAGGGCAGCAATTATGTATTTGGCCTTTGGGTTCTTGCCAGGTTGTTTGGGCAATAATCCTTTGGTGGCCTGTGACCACATTTCCTGCACTAGCAGGCTGGGAAGATAAACCTGGGGTTGAGCTGCAGCCTCCCTTCGAAAGATGATCAGATAGTGGAGGGATGGAGGCACAAAGAAAACAAAACAACTTGCATTTAAATCCCTGGGGGACGGGTTTCAGCTGCAGGGAAGGGCTCTATTACGGTTTTCTGGAAAAAGCAAGTAAGGCTGTGCACGCCGCGTTCCACGGCCGTGTTCCTTACCCCGATGGCTCCGTGCCTGATCTGATCACAGACTGCTTTGTGTGGGATGAAGGAAAATGGAGAACCTTGACCTGATAGTTTCTCTTGAATATTAAACCGTGTTGATCCTTTGCCATGCCTCATGAGCAGCATATGACTTGGGAAGTGGAGGGGCATTAAGAGCTGAGACTGATCCCAGGAAGGAAGGCAAAGTACATGTTGGTGCTACTCGGAGTAGGAGCCTCTAGCAGTGGGCCTCTGTGCTGCTCAGCTGTGTGTAGCATGCTCCATGTCACATCAGTGGTGGTGTATTTGTCCCATGGTGGAAGAGAGACTGCTAGTTGGTGTGGAGACACAGCTGCCTGCTGCAATTGCAGAGTTTGATGACTGACAATAAAAACAATATATAAAATTTTTGAGAATTGGAGTGTGAACCTCTGCTTCCAAAAGGCTGTTTATATGGTTGGCTGTTGGGATAAGGAGGTTTGTATCCAATTCAGCATCTGATGTTCACCTTGCCTTCCCATGCTGGTCTTGGGCAGGGTGGGCGGGATGGTGTATTCTGTTGTGGCAGTGCTACCATGAGGAGTCATGCTGTGTTCCTTCAAGCACAACTGTTCATCTTAAAACATTTCCAGGACCACTGCTTTTCCCGAGGTTTCATATGTTTTGCCACTTGCCATTTACGAGACTGTCCAGACAGAGTGATCTGTGTCCAGGAAATAAACATTTAATCTTGCCTGTCCATTGGGGAGGAATTTTCCTTCTGTGTCAGTACTCGTTTAATGTTTGCTTTGTTTACATTGCACAGCCAGTCACGCTGATCGAGGCCCTCTGGCAATATGGACTATATTGTTTTATGAGCTTCTGCCTTGTCAGTGGTGACTGTTTGGTGGTTTTCCTGTCATGATTTCAGAAGGCTGGTCAAAGACATTTCCTTGTTTTCAGTTACGTAGGTTACTGGATTAAAATAAATCAGTCATGATTGCAACTTCTTGACAGTTACCTAAAAGGGTAAATGAAACTGTCAAAAAGAAATGTAAAAGAATTTCCTGTTTACAAAACTTGCACCTCTTACTGGAGTGTAAATGCATCATTTGGATCTTCTCACCCAGCTCAGCAAGTCAATGCCTATCTGTTCAGTGACATGTCAAGACCAGGAGCTCTGCTGACAGCAGGCAGGAAAGTCCCAATTTACTCATATGTAAAGGCTGTGACTTTATTTCCTCTAATATTTGGAGGAAATCTGGCAATGAGTATTATGAAATGTGATGAGAGCCTTTTCATGGATCCTCTTTGTGATGGAGACTGATTAGGAGGACTTCTTAAAGTTATTTCAAGCTATTTCAAGTGGTGAGTTTTTCATTTTACTGGTAGAAGAGAGGCAAAATAGAGTGAATATTTGTATTGACTCTCTGCTTTATGGTGTCACAGAAAATGTTTGAAAAGTGATTTTACACAGGTCTCAGTTTCTGACCAAACATGCTCTTTTTGCTATGCAGAAGGCTAGCTTTTCCCTGTCCCATGAACAGTTCCCTAAAAAATATTCTCACTAATGTTTATAATGCAAGTTCCAGAGTAGGAAGTGTGTCTTTATATGTTTGTGCAGCTCCATTGTCTTCTGATATGTTATTTTTTACAATGTATTTTTTGTTTGCCCTGATACTAGGTTGAGACAAAAAACCTCTCTCTCCCTGGGGGTATATGATGCACTGCAGTGTCTTTTACCCACAGTAGAAGGGACTTCAGGACAGAAACTCACTGCTGGACCCCGCCAGGCTGACTCTGTCAGAGCTGCTGCCCAGGCACTGCTGGCAGCATCCCATGGTCGTGGTGTCATCGTACTGCTGTCTGCATAGTCCGTTTTTCACATGCTCACCTTTCCCACTCTTCCGTCCCTCAGGATTTTCAGGTAGACAAACCACATCTAAAAATCCTCCCAGAGGAATGAAATAAGAAAAAAAGGTAGTGTTGAGCTGTCTTGGCATTTATCACAGCCCCGAGGGGGAAAATGGTTTTGCTGGACACACGCTAGACTGGTAGAGCTGGGGTGTGGGATCCTAATCAAATTTGTTCTTAAACATTTTAGTGTGGCTGGATTGCCTCTTCCCTGGTGCAGATCCTGAGGAGGAGTTCTCTCTCTGGTGCCCCACTGATGTGGAGTTCTGTAGCCTAGGACCTCCTGGCCACCCAGATCAGGATGAGCTCCCCAGATGTGCATGCATCTGGCTTCCCAGTGCCATGGCATGGCTTGTTCTGGACTTGGGTCTTGTTCCTGAAGCAGGCAGACAAGCTTACCTGAGGATTCTTAGCTGTGCAACACCAGGTTTCACACAAAACATTGACCTAGATAAAAATAACAAAGGCACTGTTACACATTTCTCTGCCTTTTTCTTACTCATCTCAAATCTGTCTTGATAATGGGTCTGCTCCAGCTTCATAAGGTCATGTAACTATTAGCATGTGGCCTAAGAGGTAAATTGAATCAAAATAATCTTTCACAAAAGCCCTCACTGCCATTTGTGTGTGTCATGTTTGCTCTGCTTGTGTGTCCCATTCCCTCTGTGTTTGCACTTGAAGCAGATACACCTCTTTGGGGCAGTGAGTTCTCTAATACAATGCCTAGTACAATTTTCTATTAAACATGCCCTTCTATATTGATTTTTATTTTTATGCCTGAAAAACATATATGCCTCAAGACTTGCCTGCTTTTTTTTCAGCTGTAACAGTTGGTTTCTACCTTCCCTGAAAAGCTTGAGTCGCCTGTTCCCTTGCTTTGGTCTGTGTTGGCTTTTGAGCATTAGCACAGCAGACATAAATAACAGCAACAGCGTCTGTGATTCTGGACAGCTCTGTCCTGTTCTGTGCCCTCCCAGCACATCACTGGAGCCATGGCTCTCGAAATCACAGCGCAGTAAATAGTTTTGTTGACGTGTAAGTAGGCACGAAATCAAGCCTCGCACACGTGCCTGTGCTGGCGCTGCGGTTTTGCAGGCATTAAAACACAATATGACTCCTTTTGCCATTCGACTGGCTGTGAGCACAGGGTGGATGTGCTGAGCAAGAAAGACTGGTTTGTGCACACATGATAACCAGGGAGAGCAATTAAACTCCCTGTAGGTCCATTTTCTCATTAGTCGGCTATGAACGATGTGTTGCCTGCAGTAGATTTACTGGACTGTGGGTATTGTAAACATTTCTGAGCCTAAAAAGAATTTTTTTTTCTCCTGGAAATCTAAAGTGTATCATTACTGATATTTTCCAAACTGCTGCCTGAGGGGTTGTGATGGAGGATTTGTATAACATGTGGTTTCCAGAGGTTTTGGGGTGGTTTGGTTTATCAAAGTGGCTGCTGTCCCCAGAACAGCTCTGCAGGTTGTGGGGTGTGCTCTGGCTGTATCACAGGTTTGGTTACACATATAAGGACTACCTGTTCATCAGCGCAGGAGACGACACAGATCTCTCTAAAACAGCAGCTCACAGTGGGGATAGTTGTGCTGCCAGGAACCAGCTGAGGAGAGATCTGCAAGGTAAAATGGCAACATTTTCTGTTTTGCCAAGCAGTTTGGTTATGTATTCTCTGTTCTACAAGTACTTTGGTTATGTAAGAAAAACCAGATCTGTGCAATGTGTATATTTATGTAGTTCTTATCCTACAGACTTTAGTTAAACAAATTAAGGCAATTTCAGCTTGAGAGCTGAGAACTAACCATTAGTTTTAGTGTTGATGGAGCACTTGCCTCCTGGTGGAGGCTGAATATGGCTTTTGCTTGCAAGCAGCATTTATGAGCACCAAGTATGGATTCAGATCCTTTGCCTTGGTCTCGTTTTCACCAAAAGCAGAATGGACTGCTGGCAGGGAGGTGTTCTGGTTTTGGGCCAGGCACGGTGCCAGCTGTGCTGCCTCCTGCCTGCTGCTGGGTCAGGGAACCCAGGCTGGCTGTCCTCAGCCTGCTGAACCCTGCAGCTCACTCAGGGTATGTATTCAGGGGTGTGGACACAGCTGGTCCTCACCCTGCCGCTGCAAAGGAGGTTATCTTTGCTTTAGCGCGGAGGAAAAGAGGACACTGGGGGGGGTGGGTCTTATAGTCACAAGCACAAACTTGTGTACCATACAGTGGAGGGCAGAAGAAAACACAAATGCAATTGTTAAATGGGGCACTGATCCTTAAGCATATATACATATATGAACTTTCTCCATGAAAATTTAACTCTGTCATCCCATCTCCTGCCTCTGTGTGCGTAAAAATGCTTTTGTTTGACTCAATGGAATGTGCATTTCTACACCTCAGAGTTCCCTGTCACTTAGCACAGGCTGAATGTGCATTTTGTCAAGCCATCCTTGTTGGAATGATGGTGCCCATGGCTAACTTTTCATGCAGGTGGAATGTATTTTTGAAACCTTTCTGTGGTAGTGGGGGTTTATTGTGGGTTGTATTGTGGGTGCAGCTGCTTGTGTAAGGAGAAGTTGTGCTGCTGGAGCCTGGGAAGTAGGATGCAGGTAGGAAACTGGGGGACAGGGTAGAACAGGAGGAGGTTTTAATGGAATTCAAGAGCATTTCTTTGTTGCTTAGCAGACAACAAGAATTTTCTTTGTGCCTGTGTCAGATACAGAGCATTTTCTGTTTCTTAAATTATTTCAGTAAATTGTATATCTTTCTGTCACTAATTGATATTGATGCAGGTTCCTAATGACTTCTCAGTCACAAACCTTTTGTTTAATTGATTTCTGAGAGATTTAATTGAAATATACTCAAGCAATTAGACAAGGATGTTTAAAAATGTGCATAGGAACTGTCAGGCAGTGAGATCGTGCACTGGGATAGCCAGAAAATAAGTGGCCTGGCAAAAAGACATCTGGGGTCTGTGGGTGCTTCACAGTACTGGTGTGAGGATCTGATTCTATCCCTGCCATCTACAGCTTGCTGTAATGCTGGCAGTTGAAATACCTTCAGAGGGTAATTTTTTTCTTTGCCAATAAACATATGCCTCATAAATTTCCATGGTTATAGATCTCTGTAATGTGAAATGTTTTTCCCTATTGAAAATGTTGATTAGGGAGGAAACACAGGGAACTAATTGTTCTGAGTAACACTTGAGCCACATAAATATTTCAGAGGATTTCTGTAGCTTTAAAAGGCTCAAAGTGGCACATGAACAAACTTACCCATAATTGTGCCTGAAGTTTTGTGATGTGAGAGGAGGCTGAAAAAGGGAGAACTTTTCAAAAGTGCCTGAGGATTTACATATGTATAACTTCTTTGTATTAGTATGACACTGTATAAACTCATTTGCCTTGTAGATGAGACAAGATGCTCAGACACAAGACACGTGAGAGATTTCTCATGTTTTGGTATAAATATTTTCTGCCAATATGAAATAAATCCTGGGATAAATTCACAGGGGATGTGCCAGCATGGAAGCAATGGCAGAGGGAGAGCTTCAGACTTGAAAAAGCTCTGAAGGAGGAGCTGAGTTGCAGAGCTGAAGAACAAGTGCTGAAAGGGACAGAAAGTTCCCTGTTCAACCATATATTGTACTTCATCTGGGAAATACATCATCTTACTGTGACTGAGCATGTTCAGCAAGAATAGGATGAGATGTTTTAAGTGTTGCCTCAGCTGCCCAAGAACAGAGTTCCCAGCCTTGGCTAACGGAGGGGTGTTGAAGGCAGTGGGAGCCTGGAGTGGTCAGTACAATGGTTCTGTGCTGGGGACCACAAAACATTGAATAGATAATATCTGGTTTATGGCTCAAGCCAGCTAGCTTGTTGACAAGCTAAATCTTTAGAAATATTTGACACTAGTAGGGTTTATTGTCTAAAAAATAGTAAGGGCAGCCATTCAAGTGGCAAATCGGAGAGTGATTTAGAAATACTAAGATGTGTTTTTAAAAGGTATAAGGTTTTTGTTCGTAATTGAAAATTTAGTTTGGGGGGGAAGAACACCAGAGGCAGCTTTTAACTCCTTTTGCTCTCTACCCCATTTATGTCACTTCTGTTAGAAAATATAGGTTTGATTTATGAATAAGCCTGCACCATTTCTTGTGTGCTTCTCTGAGCTATTTTTTTTTCCTTTGCATGTTATGCCCTTCCCTTTCCTTTTCTTACCTTACTTGCTATGCTCTCACTAATTTGCCTTTTGATTCTCACTGTCCTTTCATAATTTTTCTGTAAAAAGGGCCACTCCCTGCTGTCCACTAAAAGGAGTGGGGTTTTTTCTTAGACAGTTAAACAGTGGGACTCCTTGCCACAGGATATTGTGCGGGATAAAAGATTATATGAGCTCAGAAAGGGCCTGAAAAACCTCATAGGAGGTTATTATGTATTATATATTCAACCTTTAGTTTGGCATTTATTTAAAGCAGGATGCTGGAAAGATGTTGAGGGTAAACACCTCTGTCTACTCACCTTGTACTTAACTCTGACCTAGGCAGCCACACCTAGCTACCAGTGTTGGACTGAGTAAAATCATCCTGGTGTTCCCCTATTTCACTGCAACAGTCCTTTCACACTTCCCTGTCCCTTTATTCTGGCCCATGTGGGACATGTGAAGATGTATCATATCTGGGGAAACCAACACTTGCTGCTGGAGGTGACGTGTTGTGTACTTGGCTGCAGGGAAGGAGCACTTGGATTGGAACAGGGCTTTGGGAGTTGGCATTTGTGCTTCTGCTGTGGGTTCTGGCAGTGCGGGGGTGGCTGGCAGTGACACGGTGTCACTGCTGCTCCAGAAACAACCCAGTTTGTAAGCTGGCAGTTCACACACCAAGCTGGCAGACTGAAAGCAAGAGGAGGTGCTGGGTGTCACCCCCCAGGCTGGTGCTGGCTCACTGCCTGTGGCTGTGCCTGGGCTGGCTCAGGTCTGGACCCGCAGCTGCACCTGGAGGGGTGTAACAGCTCATCCCACCGTGGGACTCCCACCTGGTCCCACCCTGTTTGGCTGGTGAGAGGCTGTGGTGTCCTGGCCAGGCACCAGCAACTGGGACAGGGGCTGGTGTGCAGGTCTGTCTCCCAGACTTACTTTGGCCACAGTGCTGTGTAACCTGTGGATTTGTGTGAGCAAGGAAATGAAGCTGTGTGCACAGTCTTTAGACTCACCATGAGCTTACATTTCAGGAGAGGTTACATCTCCACTATTCAGCATGTACTGGTGCTGGAGATCCCTATACTGCCCCCCAGTAGTGTGGCTCAGTGCTCAGGACAGGCTGATGCAGCTCTGCTGCAGAGCACAACTCAGACCCTTCCAGCCCTCAGCCTTGGCAATGCCATGGGCCCACTCTGCCCAGTGCTGCAGGCTTTTCCCCCCACTGACTTTTCCCTCTTTGTGACACCACTTTTCCCTTGCTGTTTCCATGCTCTTCCTGTGCTGTGATAGCTTGGCCATGGTGGGTGCTTGTGAGAATCCCCCTTTTCCTCCTATTCCTGCCTGGTGGGTTTCTTGGTTTGTGCTAGAGATAACCACAGCAATAACAGGCATTTAAATACTTGATGGTGTTAGCCAATACTATATGTGCAGAGGAACTTAAATCACTGGGCAACACTTGCACCTGATTAGCATGCACTAATTATCACCATCACCTTCATCCTTACCTGGGAAGGGCTTGCAGAGGAAAATGCTTGTCTGGAACCTGTCATTGCACATCCAGGCTTGCTGCGAGCTGGGGAGAGTTTACTACCTCTTGTAATCTGTTCTTTAAGAAAAGAGTGGGAGAAATGAGATTTTGCAAGCAGACTGAAGTATTGGACTTCTGTGAAAGAGTGTGAGGGGAAGTGTGTTGGTCCTGGGGCAGCTCTGTACTGTTCCCAGCATTGTCCCGATGAAGTTACCTTACCACTGGGTGCTGGTGTGCTTTGCTCCTACTGAGGTACTTCTTTACAAGAGGTAGGATGAAACATGATCCTCCTCATGTTATTGTGCACACTCAGCCTTTGGGCAAACCCCAGTGAGCATTGTCCCCATGGCAGCTGACACACTACAGCCCATTGCAGCCTCCTGTGTTCACTGCAAAGGGGAGGACCATGTTTATTTCCATTCCAGCCAATTGGGAGCAATAAGTTTATGCAGCATCAATCTTGGCAAATACTGAACTTCAGTGAGAAAGGATCTTGATTCCTCTCTCTGATAAAATGAGCCACAGAGTTGCCATGTATCCTTCAGTATAACTATAAACCAATTGAAACATGTACCTAATCTGTCCACGCAGTTCCGTAACCTGAACCTTTTGTTGTTGCTGTAAGTGTACCTGTCATCTTGCATGAACAATGGAAAATGCAGGACTGTAGGAAGTCCTCATCTTTTTCAAGGTATTGTATAGGCTGCTGATGAGTTAGTTTTTCTCTCACCCCTTTCTGTGGTCTCTGCTGTGCAGGGCAGGTTCGTGCTGCTTGGGCAGCATTTCCTTCAAACACAGCATGCAGCTCACTAGAGGAGCAGAAGGGCACCCACAGCCTCTGGAGGCAAGGTGTTCACTGCTGAGACTGCTTGGAAATAGCTGCTGCTGTTTACACTCAATCCTGTTTTAATCCAAATTAATTTGGATACACTGACAAGCAATAGGAATCTTCCTTGTTGTATTTTGCTTACCTTATAATTAGGCTTTTACTGGACACAGGTGGGCAGTGTCCTGGTCTCGATTAACCTCCAAATGGTTCCAATATGTGGGCACTCCTCTGCAGCCTCCAAGAGGGTAATGTTTATACTGTAATCTTACGTGTTGACATGTCACATGCATGTGGCAACTCCTCTGAGTTTCAGTGCTAATTGAAACACCAGTATTAATTGTGGAATTAGTCATGCAAACTAAGCTGGAAGGGGAAGCTCTTGGAACCCACTATTTCATAACTGTATGTGTTTTGTAAGAGCTTAACTCTGTGACACAGGAGGAGTGCTGGGATGCTCAGCAGTGCTGGAGTCCTGTGTGCACTGGGGTTCAAGTGTCAGAAAGTGCTTTGGAAAGGAACTGCAGGCAGGAGCAGTGCTGTGCCTGGTGCTCAGGTGTCTCAGAGAGGTGCCAGGGAGGTGCTGTAGAACCGGGGCACCTTTGGGAGCCAAGCACCCTCAGCTCCTCACCTTCAACAGGGCAAGGTAATGCAGACTCTCTCTCAGTAGATCAAAGCATGGGGCCATGTTTTTTCTTCTGCTGAGAAAAATTTGTAGGTGTCAGTAGAGGAGCAGGTGAATCTGAGGAGTTTATCTGCACAGCTTCCTTAGAGAAGGAAAGAGATACAGCTGTGTAGAATAAATTTGGAAACCAGGACATTTGAAAGTGAGTCACTTAAAAAGAATTTCTGGTGTTGTTTCTAAATCCAGTAAAAGCCCAGAAAACAATCAAAATTTCAGATGTCCACATTCCTTTTAGAGATTGAAATCAAAGCACTAACTTGCAGCAAAACCCATCTGAAGGCGGTTGCTCTTGGGGTACAGGAACCTTGATCTCTCTTTGAGGAAAGACCTTGTTTTCCATGCAAGTGTAACTAGTGCTGTCCAGTTCATGGACCATCATGGCACCTTCTGAAAGCAGCTTCTCCAGACAGGGTCATTTCCAGACTAAGGAGGCCAGGAGGAGGATTTTCTCCTTGCTGGAGCACTGAAGCCTTCAGAGCAGTGTTCCCTGGGGATGAGCTCTGTGCCTGCTTGCTGGAGCAGTCCGTTGTGTGAAAAAGAAACTGTTGATAGACAGAGATTTCAAGGAGTCTGTCACCCTGCCATATCCATTTGGACTTCTTTTTTTCCTGGAATTTACATTAATTAAAAATGAGACAGGATTTCTGTGATAATGTTGTGCTGGTCAGAATGGATAACTTCCCCCAAACTGCTATTTTTAGAGGTATGGAGTAAACTTAAAGAGGAATAGAATGTATACATATACAGAGAAATTATGATGGCATTTACATACCATCAGCCTTAATAACTTCAGTAGGGGTATTTTTTGTTTTATTTCATGGAGAATTAAAAAAATTCGTTCCGCATGTATTGCGCTCTTTGTAGTTCACTTGTTACAGGTGCTTTGTAGGTCACCTGTTACAGATGACATTTTGGGGGCTTTTTCAGTACACATTGGCCAATCACTCTGAAAAAAAGTGTGTTTAAAAAAAAATCTCTACTGTGAAATGTTACATTAGTCTATTATTTCCATGATGCTCCTGTGATTTATTTTTATTTATATTTTAGTTTGGTGCATTCCTAAACATAAAAATTAAAAAAAAATCATGTTGGAAAAAGACAAATGATGCATGTTGAAATATGGGAAGGTTGAAGGGTAAGGTGTCAAGCGGTTGGAGTTTCCTAAAGAGCCTGAAAACATCATCATCCTGCATCATGTTACATTCATTCTGTAAATACCCACAGGTAAATGTTTTGCTGGCTCAGGCAGAAGAGAGATATTGCCTGTACTGTCCCTCATGTTTATTGAAGCTGGAATCTCATGCTGCTGGGCTTTCTGTAGCTCTGGGTTGCTTCTGTGAAGTACTGTCTGCCTTTCAAGGGCACAGCAGAGGCTCCTGGGGAGCTCGGGGCAGGGTGCACCTTTAGTGCTCTCTGGGGTTCGTGCTGGTAGGCAGCTGTCTCAGTCCCAGGGCCAGTTCAGAACCCAGGAGAGCATCTGGAAAGCATCTTTGAAGACTGCCAGTAATTGCGTGTGGAAGGCAAAGCATTCCTGAAGAGGAAGGCTGGGAGAGCTGGGTTTGGTTTGGTGTGACTGCTGTAGGCTTTGCTTGTCAACACTGCCCAGCCTGCGAGTGCCTCCAGCTGTGCCAGCCAGTGGGGAGAGTGTCTGCTCCTTCAGAAGGGCTGCCAAGAGAAATGAGTAAATCCCCACATAACCAACATCAACAAGTGGCCACACCAGCACAAACTGAAATAGCCAGACTTTTGTTTTTGAAAAGGTTCAGATGAAGTGCTCTTCTGCCCTGTTGCAGGAGCCGGGAGCTGCTGACATCCCACTGTACATACACCATAATACTTGGCCATTCAGTCTCCAGTCCTTTCATTGTATCTGATTTTTGCGACTTCCAGAGGAGCCCAAGAGGCAAAGGGATGTGCCAGTGCCCTCGGCCCTGCAGTGGTACAATGTAGTGCCAATACAGACTGCAGCTGGGCTGCAGTGGAGCCACAGGCTTCCTATTGCTGTGGGTCTGCATCCCCTCCCTCCTCTCCTCACTTGGTGTGGCAGGTGTGAAGTCAAGCGTGGCTGCTGCTGGCTGCCTCCAGCTGTGTGCATTTGTGTCAGCTCTCACCCAGCTCTGATCATGGTTTCAGGCTCATGTAATAGAAATTATGAGAGTCAAGGCTATTCATCTACCTTGGCCGTGGGCAGAGAACAAAAAAGGTATTTGTACAGTGAAATGGTACCAAATGTTCTACATCGCTGTTTTATTTTATGTTTACAGAGCAGAGGGCACAAAAATAATATAAACGGGAACAATAACATACATTAGCACACTTCTAACTCTGTTTAGCTTTCTTTTTTTGTAAATATTTTTGTGGTTCATCTGTGTTTCAAAGAAAGGAGGGAAAATTCTCCTGCCTCTATACTCTTATTTGAGGAAGGATATGGGCTGTACTTTGTGGTTGTATTGCTAGTGGATGGGTGAATACTCTGCATTTTGCTTGTCACCTGACAATCTGGCTTATATTTAGATGAGGAGAGCAAGCATGTGATTGAAAGCTGCCTTTTCATTTGTGCAGAGGCCTGGCCATGTGTGCTGAGTTATCACAATGAGGCTTTAATTGTTTGCGCTTAGTTTTCCTGTGACTTATTAGGGCTCTAGTCCTGCTATGTCAAACATGCATTCCTTGAAAGCAAAGCATTCAAAGGAGAGGTCTTTAGAAAGCCAAGGAGACTTCCCCTGTACCAGCCAGCACAGGAGGCCTCTTTGGAGAAAGAGGAAATTTAGAAAATTCCAACCCCCTGGTGTTATCATCTCAGTCTCAGCTGAACACTGTGCTGTGACACTGGGCAGTGCATTAGCTCATGGGTGACAAATGCCATCCATATTTGAAATGACTTCCATAAAGCTGGGGTTTTGTTCCCAGCTGAGTTGTTGCTCTTCAGAACAGTGTGAAAAGCTTAAGCTTGTAGAGAAGGGAACATGACTATCCACTTTCTAGCTTCTCAGCACCCTGAGCAATTAAAGACAAAAGCCTTTGTTCCCTGGTGACTTCATTCTTAAGAGGCCTTTTTAATTTTAGTCCTTAGTTTCAAGAAGAAATAATATGAGTTTGTCATTGACAAGAAGGCTGCATCTCTCAAATGTCATGTGAAGGATCCACTCCATAATTCATGGGCTGGGGAGTGTGGGTGTCAAAAGGAAGGGGGCATAATGGATGTGAGAGATTTCAGTTCAATTAAACCATTGGTCTTAAAAGCAGCTTTTCTTGCCTTCATGATATTTCCTTGACCCATATCACCACATTTTTTGCTAACTCATCCAGATAACCAGATATTTTTAGTCTTCTTAAGTAAGAGTGCGGTGGGTTATTGGTTATTTTTGTACATCCTATTCCCCTTCCAGTGTGGATGGGGACTTGCATAATAATAACAGAGCAGTGCTGATTGATTCCTCTTATTTTTTTTCCACTGCTGCACCTGTAAGTCATGCATTTGTTTGCACAGAAGGGCTGCTGTTTCTTATCTTTCTCTTTCCACGGATTCTGTGCGTTCTGCTTGTTGTGTGATGAGACACATGTTGCTGTTGGTGTGCTGAGAAGAGGATCTTTTCCCTTTTCTGCTGCAGGACCTGAAAAAGAGCAAACCTGAGGCTGCTGGGGGTCCGACTGCAGATGTGGACTATTTGCTTCCCAGTTCCTGGGAGATTGTAGCAGACTCAGACCTACAAAAGGGGATTGCTGGGTCTGCGAGGTCACTCCAGGGGGAAGGGATCACCTCCTCATGGTCAGCCATGGCCTCCCAGCTTTGTCTGCATTCCTGTCCTTGGCAGAGTAAATCAGCTGTCTGGCTCAGTCTGAACTGAATTAAGGAGCACTTACATGATTCTCTTCTCGCCATCAAGCTGAAGGTGTTACGAGCTGGCAGCGCTGTGCTAGAAGGTGACTGCACCAGGAAACCAACCTCCAGCAGTGGAGGTGCAGCCTTTACCTCAGCATTTCCTCCTCAAATGGTTCTTTCTTGTAATGTGTCTTTGTGTGCAGGTGCAGGAGGCCCCTCTGTGATGTCAGTGGTCAAACTCCACCCGCCTGGGAACTGCATGGGGCACACCAACACCTAGTTTTGGGGCTGAGCTCTACCTCAGGAGCCATTCATTGCCTCTGGGTGAGGCAGGCATAAGCAAATACATTTGTTATGGAGTAATCGCTTTTCAGTGAAGCTTCCTAATGCAGTTTACAAAAGCTGTGACATTTAAAAATAAATAAACTTTAGAAAATATGAACTCACTGATACAGAGCAGGAGCTTCCAGTGTAACCGTGTCCGTGTGTACGTCTGCAGGAAGTGAGTCATTCTTACAAAATCATCATCTGAAGCGTTTGTGACTTTTATGACAATTCCCATTTTGGGCTAAGTCAGCTCTCTTCCTCTCTCTAGGCTTTTCCCAGGCATCAGGAATGTCTTCTGAGCCCACTTCCTCCGCCTCGCAGCAGTCCCCTGCCTCTCCGCCCTCGCCCGGTTCTCTCCACCTGCCCGAGACCCGCAGGGGGAGGGACCGCTCCCCATCGCCCATGAGGTACCTCATTCCCAGCCCGCTGCCCACCCGACGGACCAGGACATTTTCTGCGTGAGTATGGGGAAATTTGCCTTTCACAGACACAGCCAAGCGATTGCCCTCAGGCAGAATCATCAGCCCCTGCCAAGGTGAAGGGAGCTGGGGGAATGGGGGAGTGTTTGTATCTGGAAGAAGCTTTGGTATGTTACTGTTATCTCTTTTCCAATAAATTCTGATGCCACTAGACTTTCAGTCTAATTCTCTTGTAGTTTTTCAATGCTCTGTTTTGGTAGAGGATGTTCAAAGTGTCTTGCGCTCCTTCAGACCAGAGTCTCGCAGGGAGAGGGAACTACGGTGAGGTTTTTGAAAACAGAGTTCTTGTCTGAAGCTTTGCTTCGCTTCAGACACTGAGTTGTGGCTCTTGGGACCGGTTCCTGTTACTGTTTCTTCATTAGATCTGGCCCTTTTATTTCTGTCATGAGCTCTTCTCACTGCCCCTGAAGCGCTGGACCAGACCTCACTGGAAATTTTAGTTCCCTTAGTCCTGGCACAACCTGGGTGATGATAGCACAGGTATTTTAGGGATGCTCTGTCACTTTTCAGAACAAAGTGCTTTTTCTATCCAGGTTTCATATATCCATCCTAAGATTGTTTGAATAGACCTGTGAAAGAATGTGTTGGTTTTCAAGGCATGAACCCTGATCTCTGTCTCTAAGGGTTTCTTTAGTGAGGTTTTTCCATAAAATGAGATGGGATTTGTTGCTATTTGTACTTATTTGAGGTAATGATCTTCCAGCACAGCTGGCTTCCCCTCAGCTTTCCCGTGGTTGCTGTGCAGGCTCTTGGAAGTCCTGTCTGAAGGGAACTCCTCCACAGAACAGCAGCAGAGGATGGTGGTGTGAGGTTTGGCCATTGCAAAGAATTCCCAGTACCCATGAGGGGCTGACCCGCAGAAGGCAATGTGGGCTTCTTTGTTAATCTCAGAGCCTTTGAATTGGGGTCTGGGGGTATTGTGTGAAGCAGTGGTCAATCTTGCAGTTATTCCTGTGTAAGGGAGGTAAGGCAGTGAAGCACTGTGGCAGGAAGATCTCAGCCTCACAGCCAGCCTGTATTGTGCCACTTTATCTGGTTGAGCTGCTTTTTCCGTTTCAATTCTGCAGTGTTACGCAGGCCTTTTCTTCCAGAGTTATCCATGTGGATTTAAATAATAACCTCAGTGATGCTTCATATTATTACTTCTGTATTCAAAATGAGGCAAAAAAAGAACAGTAGCAGCAGAAGAAAAGTTGATATGTTGTCAGCTCCAAAAGCCTTCAAAAGCCCTAAGATTTCTAATGGAAGTAGATTGCTAAAAGGAACATAATTGACTTAATAATTGGGGTTGCCCTTGAAAAGCAAATCCAAGCTAGCTTGTCTCAGTTCTGTGTAAATAATGAACTCTTTGTATGTCTTCTAAGCTGTTAATCCTAGTCTGGTTCTTAGAAAATAAAAGAATTTGTTATTTAGCTTCCACAGTTCTTTAATCATTAATTAGTGTAGAAATCTTGCTGTATTTGTTTGCTCTGAAAATCAAAATAGGTCTGATTTTTTTTTTTGTTTTTTGTTTTTGTGAGAGTCCCCTTTAAACAAGGGAAGCTCTAGGTGAGCTCTGGCCCCACAGTTGTATAGAAAAGATGAATGTGACAGACAGCAGCTTATTATTCAGTGGGTTTATTTAATTTTGGTTCATTGCAAGTGTGGGACCTCATTCCCCACAGTGCTTTATCTCCTTGAAAGATGCAATTGAACTTTAATGGCTTGTTTGGGACAGTGAGTGCTTTTCTGTGTAAAAAGCACTTGTGAGGTCAGGTGCTTCGATAGATTTATAGAGGTGAAAATGAAGTGATTTAGTGGTGATTTCTCTCTTTAGTACTTTTTACTGTATTTTTTTAGTATGAGTTCTACTTAAGGAATAGACTTCACCACTTTTTAAAATATAATTCTATTTAAACTTCAGAAAAATTTAAACATTTGGGAAAGTGATGTTGAAGTTGCCACAATGCATGTAACCAAATGGCAACGCAGTCACTTACTGAGTTTGAACAGTTGTACCAAAATCCTTTTCTAATGTGAAAATAACCTACTGGATACTCATGGCATGAGAAGGTGCTGATCTAGTGACTCCTCACTGCAAACTCCATAAGATGGAGTTTGGCTTAGTTAATGAAAGTGTTTGAGTGAGTTTGGATCCCTGGAGGTTCCACTTGGTGTATTTAATGGGGAAAAGAACTTAATCACACACTTTTCAGGATGGGTTTTTCTTCATGCAAGTCACTTTTCTCGATGGCAGTGAGTCATCTGAAAACTTGGTCTGCAAATCTGTCTCACTTCAAGTACAGGTCCCCTGACAGTGGAGGAGGAGTTCAGTCTGGAGTCTTGGTGTTGTGCACACCAGTTGGGCTTCACAGCCTGCTGGAGTAATTTGGAGGTGAAATATTGGCTTCGCTGGATCCTAGTCTGGCAGGATAAGAGTGGGCATGCATGCAGAAGGGGTGTGCAGGCACATTTATACATGTCTTTATGCACTGCACTCTCGATACTCCATGTACACACTCACTCTGAAACTTGTCAAAGCACAGCACTCTGAGGCACACTGATACTCCCAAACTCATGAATGGTAAGAGAGGCATACGTTTAGTGTGGTGTTTGAAAGAAAATTTGGCACAGTGACAGAGCAGATGAGTTCAAGATGGCAACTGATGGATTATAGTCCAAGCCAATATCTTCATCATCTTTATCTCCCTTGAAAAGACCACAGGCAAAACATGTGCAGTGTATGAAAATGAGTATTAATCAGTTGCTGCAGAGGAGTTTGCTCCCTGGGAGTATTTGGCCAGTTATGCCCTTTAGCCAGTTTGCTCTGGCTGGCACACCTGGAAGGGTGCTCAGCATCTGTGCTCATTGGTAACCTGCTCCTTCTGTGCTTTCTTCTGCAGAACTGTGAGGGCATCGGAGGGTCCCGTCTACAAAGGGGTCTGTAAGTGCTTCTGTCGCTCCAAAGGCCATGGCTTCATCACCCCTGCGGACGGAGGGCCCGACATCTTCGTACACATCTCGGAGTAAGTTGTCTGAGTGGCTAAGGGAGGCTGCAGCTTTGGTTTGCCATGGTTACTGAAGGCTTTTGATGTTTCAGATACAAGACTGGTTTATAATCTGTCACCCTTACCCCAGCAAAGAGGAGTTACGCAGGTGTTACTGGCAGCAGTAGATTATGCTGCTCTTTTTCTGTATAAATCTATTGAGTTAAAAATTAGAAGAAGATCCTGTCAAGTCTCTTACAACAAGCTGTGCGGTTTTGCCCAAACCCAGAAGCTTCCATTTACCCAAAGCAAATAATCTATGCAGTATCTAGTTTTAATGTAAAGGCACTGGAAATTCAGTACTTTTACTTTGCACTGCTTGTACCATTATTAAACTAAAGGTTAATTGCTTCTACTGTTTAGAAAAGTCACACTTTATTACTTCCTTGACTTTATCTAGCTTCAGTTGTGCGCAGTTTATAGCTAAAGCTTGCTTTGTTAAAGGGTTTATTAGTACCTCTGCTTTTTTTTTGCCTTGAACACAGAGAACTGTCTCCTCTGAATTCACCTTTTGATAAACTACACAGATAAAGTTTTTGAAGTCCCTCACTGAGAATTTTTCTCCATTCTAAACCAGACATTTTAGTATCTTTTCTAAGTATGCTCTAGAATTTAAGTATAATTTTAAGACCATACACTGTACACATACTCTCAGTATATGGAGGCACAATCTCCTCCAGAGTCCTGCTTTGTTTCTCTTCCTGTACATCCCATAATCTCATTAACCCTCTTATCCCTCGTCTTTGCGGAGTTGCTTACCTGGTCTGACCTCATCATCCTCTGCAGCATCGAAGTTTGGTGCAGTCCCAGATACAGCGTGGCATCCCTGACAGCAGTGTTTGCATTCCTGGTTCTTGGATGTTTGTATTGCTGGTTCTTGGTTTGGGTTTGGCTGCAGTGCAGCACCTCTTACTGGGACAGGCCCTGCCTGCCCAGGGATCCTGGGCACACTCCCTGACTGTCCTTGTCATTTATTGCTTGGCTAATCTGCAAGGTTCAGTGGGCAATTTTTATTTTGTTTCTAGATTGAGATGTTGACCCGTGTTGGGGCTGAAACTGGTCTCTGAGGGTGTGTATTAAGACTAATATTTATTCTTAATAACCTCTTTTAGATCTATCACCAGTTTTATTCTACTTCTTGTTCACAGTAGTGAAGATGTATAATCCTTATTTGTTGTTCAGAGTGGTTATCTGGTGATAAGTCAACAAAAGTCTTAGCAAACTTATATTGCCCCAGCTGTCTTTCCTGCCTGTGTGTGCAGCACATGTCTTTGGAGGAGCACATTGGCTTTCCTCCAGGTCTCTAAAATGATACTGCACCAGGGGGGAGCCAGAGCTCTCTAGGGCTTGTGGGTGCAAATGGGCTGAGTGGTCTGATTTGTGTGTTCAACCCAAGGAAATGTCATTTAATATCTTCTCTTTCTGTTGTCTAATGCAAATGTACAGTTTCTCCTCATTTCCTGAATGACTTAAAAATAGCATTTCCTATGTCACAATTAAAAAATTTAACTGTGAACGTCTAGTCTGACCTATACAGTTACTGATCAGCAGGGGTTTAGTTAAAACAGCTCTCACAGAAACATGAATTTTCAGCCTTCTAATGAATTCCTTTTAAAGAACTATCTATTTTCAGTCCTGTTTTTTTTTTTTTTTTCTCTGTACATTTTTTTCTTCCAATTAGTTTGGCAAAATTTTCTTCACTTATGTGAAATTAACCCTTTGAAAACCCTGGAGATAATTTTTGATTGGGCCTGCCCTTTAGTTTATCTGTATAAAATGTGAACCAACTTTTCAGGTGCTCCCCAGTTTCCACCTTATGACCCAACACATTTTTCTCTCTGGGCCCAAATCCAGAACTTGATTCTGGGCACACTAGATGCTCCTACCCCCAATCCCCCTCCGATCAGCTCTAATTCCTAGAAGCTCCACTGGTAGTTTTTCTGTTTGGCTGATTAAGACTCCCATATGTCTCCTATGCTGAAATCCTGTATGACATTATGAAAATAATTTTGTCTGCTGTGATTTTTGGTGATCTGTGTGAGAGGCCCCCTCTCACAGGAGTCCCTTCTCGTGGGCTGTGCTCGTTGGTGCATTGATCCCATATGCTTTCAAATGCTTTGACTGTGAGCCATCAATAAGCTATATTTGAGTAACTGTGCCCTGACTGTGGTGTGCCACCCTCCCCTTTCTTCCACCTACTCCATCTGTCCTCAAGTACTATTGAACAAGTCACCAAGGTTGTAAAACTTTATGGGCAACCACGCTTCTTGATGTATTTTCAGCATGTTTGTTTTGCTGACGCAGAGAGGTTCTGTGCTTGCTGTCAGCCTCACCCCATCGTGCCCTCAGACAAACCCTGTGTGGGAAAGCTGGAGCAGATAAAGGCTGAGAGTGGGAGAGTGGCTGTGTGGGAGGCAGTGACAGGCTCTGGTCCCTCAGGTACAGCCTTCAGCCTGAGCTCTGGCATCCCAGCTCACATCTCAGTGCCCTCCCCACCAGATGAGGCTGCCTCTCTTCACGTTGGGTTGTGTCATTCCAATCCAATGCTCAAATGGGTGGGGCAGAGTCTCCCTGTGCAGTGCTGCACCTGCTGTGGTCTTTCTGCAGGGCAGCAGTGCTCTTTAAGTTTGCTGCAGATTAGAAGGTTGAAGAGGACCTCCTCTACCTTGCCCACTGCTGGAAGGCACGTGTGCCTTTCTGGCCAAGTGCTTTACCCAACCCACTGTTAACTCCGTTCCTGGGGATCCACTGCCTCCCATGGCAATCTCCTCCTGCCATTAACAACCCTAGCTTTTAGTGGTTTCTGATGTTTTAATGACATCCTGGCTTTCAATATGGCCCTTCGTTTCTCCTTCTTTCTCCAGAGCAGGTAAATGATGCCTTTCTCCTTCAAGCCTGTTTATGTGTTCAAAGACCATTTTCTTGCTCTTTCAGAAACATTTTAGCAAGGCTAGTTCATATAGATTTTGTAGGACTGAAGTGTTTTTTGGTTTTTGCAACTTCTCTAGGTCAGTTCTGCTCCTTTGAAGTCAACAGGGTTTTTTCTATTGAACCAGCACTGGGCCACTGTTTTAAACATTCCATATGTAGGTACCATTTCAAAGCTTCATTTCCAAAAATAGGTGATATTTCTGCCTCAACCTGTTAGTGAAAAGTGCTATTATTGAAGTACTGAAGGTTTCAGCACATTGTGTTCTTTAATTACCCTGAGTATATTTGAGTTGTTGGAAACAGCTTTTAGTGCTGGAGGGTGATGGTATCACTGTCTTAATTCTGATGCAAGGCAGCACTGGAAGGACAAATTAGTAATGCCTTTCATTGCAGTTTATTTCACAGTGAATTAGAAAGATTGATCTTTATTAATGGGAATTACTCTTTGCAGCAGATTCTGCAACAAGCACTGTGGCTCAGGGGACTCCAAGGACTCTGGTTTGGGTAGTATGAGTTTTGAGATCCTCCTTATGTTAATCAACTGATGCTTTGCTACCTATTGTACTCAGTTAAATGTGAATGTGAGGGATGTCAGTCTGCTCACTGTCTCAGTGCATTATAAGCATCTGCTTGTGAAATGTTTCTCCTGAATCAGTTCTTCCCATAAGCTAGGATTTCAGGAGTGTGGATAAAATGGTTATGCCAGTTTGGATTCAGCAAGATACACTGCTTCTCTGTGTTCATCACTAAGCTGTGATGATTAGTGAAGGCTTTGAGCATTGGGACCAGCTGCCTATCTTGCAGATTAACATGATTATAAACATAGACACTTAATTTGAGGAATTATTTTCTTTCCTAAGCTCTGGGGAGCTGTAAGGTTATACTTTAGTGAAAATGTCTTCCATAAGATGGGATATCTGTTTCCTGCAAGTTTTCATTTACTTTCATAAGATAATAACACTTAGCATGGCATTTCCATTTCTGTAAGTAAGCATTAGCCCAAAAATAAGGTCAAATATATGTTACCTTCAAAAACTTCACTTGGTGTCTGCAAAATTTCCAATTTCAGTAAGTGCAAGACATTAAGATGAATGTGGACATGTTTCATGAGTGGAACTTGCAGCAAAGCTGCTCTACTGTGTTGGACTCGAGGTGTGGGTAGGAATAGAGAATCACAGAATTGTTAGGGTTGGAAGGGACCTCTGGAGATCATCCAGTCCAACCCCTCTGCCAAGGCAGGGACACGTGGAGCAAGTGACACAGGAATGCATCCAGGGGCATTGGGATGTCTCCAGAGAGGGAGACTCCACAACCTCCCTGGGCAGCCTGTCCTAGTGCTCTGCCACCCCCAGTGTAAAGAAGCTCTTCCTTAGGCTGAGGTGCAACTTCTTGTGTTCTGGTTCATGGCCATTGCCAGGGCAGCCTGGAGTTCTCTGGAAATGCCAACATGAGTACGTGGTAGAGTGCTGCTGGCAGAGGCACAGTGGCAGCTCTGGTGACAGTCACCACAGCTTCCTGGCAGTGCTCATGGCACCTTCTTGGGTTGGTCTGTGGGTAAAGCATCTGCAGTTGCCCAAGTGCAACACCACTGGCACTCGAGATAGACAGATGAGAGCCAGCTCACACCCACCTGAGCAGCTATTCCTGCCCGGCACCAAAGGAGGCTGTCACAGCCCTGCCACCCAGCAAGAGGTGCCAGCCATGGGCTCACTGCCACCTTCTGCACCACGTGCACAGTGAGTTCTGCTTCCTTGTGCTCTCTGGGGACAGTTCTCAAGTTGGTATAAAGAGCTGTACTAGGAAAATATCATGGTGCTGAGTGTGGTCAGATTTTGTTTTTCTCAGATTCATACTATACTCTTCTCCAGAAGAAATACAAAAAGTGCTTGCTGTAGTAAATGTAAAACCCTAGCTGGCAAGTGTGGAGATGGAAGAGTTGCTGAAATAGTAATTCCAGATATTTTCATATATATATTTCAGTTATTAGAAAGCAGGAAGCAAAGGCAAACTCACTTGCCTGGAGTGATTTTTCTTTAAAAGCCTTTACTTATATTTTTAATAGTGACATGTACCAATAATGCTTTCATTTCCACCAGCCTGTAAGGTGGTTCACTGTCACCGAAGTGATGGTGGTTCAGCATTGGTGCTGAGAACTGTGTCCTCCTGTATCTCACCTCCTTGGCTCATGTTCCACAGCAGGAGTCAGTCAGCCCACACAGATACACGCTGGTTTGGTTGTTACTGACATGCAGCAGTGCTGGTGGTCCCAGTTTGACTCTTTTGCCATTCTACCTGTAGGTGTGGGATGTTTCCAGAGAGCAGACAGGCAATCCCTGCAGTGCTGGCTGTTGAGCTCCCCTGCCTTGTGCTGGGAGTACAAACAGGTTTATATCAGCTTCCCTTCCAAACTGGGGTCCTGAGGGCACAGACTGAGGGTGTGGGGAAAGTGGGGTGGGTGCCCGTAGAAGCAGGTCAACTGTTGTGCATTAGAGCACTGCACAGAGCACTCCCACTCTTATGCTTCCCCAGTGTATTTGGGAGCCAGCACGTCATGGATACTTGTTTGCTCTCCAGGCTTTTGCATTTGACTGGGATTTGGCCTGAAGCCTGGGTACCTGCAAGGACAAGGCAAAGAGGTGGCTCACCAAAGAGCAGTGACGGATGAGTGACCACACTCTTGGGGTTTTTTTTAAAGATTTTATTTTGCCAAAGTAGTAGATGTAATGAAACAGAAAAAAACATGCAGTGTTTGTGGGTTTTCTGCAGTTTGCCAGTACTTGGCTCCAAAGGGGAAAATGCTGCATTGCAGAGAGGCCTTCAGGCTGTCCTTCAGGCTGGATTCCTGACCCCATGCGTAATGATGGCTTTGGAGAATTGATGCTTACTTCCCCCGAGAAGCTGACACACAGCACCCCTGGGTCCCTGGAGAGATCCTGAGCTTGCTGTGCTTTCCTTGTGCACTGTGGTGTGATCTCGGGAGATTATTGTGCCTGCAGTGCCTGTAGCTCAGGAGTGCTGAACAGGCGTGGACTCTCGGTGGGCTCCCAGGCGGGGGTACAATCCCATTCTGCTGTTGCCTCTCAGTTACTGGCTCTGCTGGAGCTGTGCTGTCAGCTGTGCTCTCAGCTGCATCTTCCTGCAGGGCGAACCCAGCTTTGTCCCTGCTGCACCAAGGAGCTGGCTTTGAGCTATTTGTGTCTGTGCAGAGATCATCTTTTCACGCTCCTTTGTTTCCTCTGACTTTCTGCCAGTTCACTGTGTTTATTGCAAAGCGTTAATGCCATGTCTCATCTCTGTGGAGTGTAACAATGTGTTGGAAATTAACTGATAACTTTAAAGGTTCTGCGAGCTGAGTCTGAGCTGAGAGAACAAGCTTTTCTGGCCTCTGCCTTTTCTGTGAACTAGCAGCAGAACAGTTCCTACTGACTGGAACTGACTGCTCTGGGGCTGCTGGGAAACCAAATCTGAGCTTTCTGATTTCCTCAAAATACTGAAAGCACCTGCTTTGGACTGCACACTTCCTTCCTGGCATACTCCCTTTCTGGTGCCTTGCTGCATCTGTTGAAGTGTCTGAAATAAGCAGATTATCTGGGGTGGGAAGGAGAGGCAGTGGAATTCCAGATCTTTCTTAAAAGGGGTTTGGAAATTAATAAACATGGAGAATATTTTCCCTAAGGTTTCCAAATCCCCCCCAGTTGGCTGAGAAAACTCACATTGCAGTGGTGCATGAAGGAGAGCCAGTTTGCTATAGTTGTCATTGTAGCTAAGCCTTCCCAGAATCTCCACCTCCGTAATAGAAAGTTTCGTAGGTCAAAGCCAAGACTTGCACTCCACCTGTGCACTTGCACACCAGGCAATGTGCCCTGCAGGCTGTGGCCACCTGAGGATGGAGGTTCTTTGTGGTTGGTGAGCAGAAAACGTAACTGCCCTGGGCTTTGGATTCCTGATGCAAACACTAGGTATGACCATGACAGGATCCAAGCTGGGTGCCTGCAGGAACAGGCATCTTCTGTAGCTCTGAACTTTAAGAAGCCCACAGGATAACTGGTCCATGGGAAGTGCTGTATGGTGTGATCCATGGCAGGCTTGGTGATCAGCAAGGCTTGGAATTGACTGAAAACTCTTGTTCAGAAATGTTTCCATGTGACTTAGTCTTTGTCTCAAGAGGTTTAACTAGAGCCCTGGAATATGAATAGCAGCTGTGAGAAGGAAGAACTAGAACATTCCATATTTAGGTAATTTCCTAATAACCTCCCAGTTTCCTAAAAATAGTGCAGGATAAAATGCTCCACCATACCAGACTGGCGCTGAGCTGGGAAATGGGAGTTGCTGGATAATCTAAAACTCACTCTATTGTGTCTCACTCTGACAGTAACATCAGGAATGCATTTCTTATTTTTAGCTTGAAGTTGTTCCAGTGTTTTAAAATTTCTGGACACATAGATATCTACTATTTTGAATGGAACATGTACTCTGATATCTCAAATAGCTGTGAAAATCTCCATCTTCCTCTAGATCAACATTTCACATAGGTAGTATAGTTAGGGTAAAAGTAAAAAATACAGATCTAAAAATATTTAGTCAACATATAACATCAACAAAGTCCATGTTTAACTTCCTTTACCAAATTATCCAGGTAACTTCCATTGTTTATAGACTGTTGTAGGCTGAATCTGTTCCAAGAACTCTATTTACTTTCTCTGATCTCTTCCTGTTCATTTCCTGCCCAGTGCTGAAGGCAATTACTTCCTGATGGAGGATCTTCCCCCAGCTTTGTGTAGGGCCTCCAGGGCCACCATCTCATCTCCTCTCAAGTGCCATCATACTGTTCTCTCCAAACATCACCAGAAGTGCTGCACATTCTGGAAGTTGTTTATTTCTGCTTCTAAGCGTCAAGTAGCAATAGCAATGCTGGAGTAAGTCTGTGTCTATCCCAGGAGCAGCATTTGGTGGGCAAACACTGTACAGGGAACACTGTTCACTAACACTTGTTCAGGCTGCACACTGGGACCTTTGTCCTCTTGCTTTTCATGTGCGCTGGGGGCAATGAATTAATAATCTTATAGTTGATAGGCATAAAAAATAACTGCTGATCAGAAAACTGCAGGACAGAAAAGAATATCTGATCTGTGGGGGGAAAGTTCAAAGGCCTAAAGCAGAAAATGAAACTGGAAATGTTTGTGTGGTCACAACCTTTTTACACAGCTGAGTAAAGGACAGACCTGGCCTTGATGGAGTAGGGACCCCTCAACAAGCAAGGGAAGACTACAGATTAGGGGATCAGAAGGTGTGTTGGGGTCGGATGAGGATTTATCTCACAAGCTTCAGTCTCTTCTAGTGTCAGCTTGGATAAGGAAAGAAACCAAGAAAAGATCTGATGCTGTCAGCATAATGCTCAACCCTGCAAGAAGTGCTTTGTAGTGGAGAAAAGCGCACCTTCCTGGGTAGTGCTCAGGGCTGTGCAGATTTTGTGGCTAATCTGATCTGTTTAGTAGAAAGAACAGGAGTATTTAACCTCATGATTCATCATAAGAAATGTGGGTCAACGAATATTTTGGTGGTTTTTATTTTTCCTTTGCAGACCAGGGGCTACACAGACAGTGTCTGAAACAGTCACCTAACAAGTGCTGAGGGATGCAGTGGCTTTTGGTGATGGCTGTGTGTGTCCTGCAGTCTGGGATGGGCCCTTTTCTTCTGCTCTCCCTGGCTGCAGCTTGTTGTACTTTAGGCATAGCAGTCCTACGTGTGTTCTGAATCTCTTGGTCTTAATTTCTTGGAAAAACACAATCACTTTGGTTACCAGTACATCTGCAGCACCTTTCTTACAAGAACCCATCCAGGTTCATAATCATGTTTCAATTTTAAACCAAAAATACCCCAACAAAACACCCATCTTTTTTAGTGCTCAAGCTGTACTTCTTCCTCACTTGATTTTGAAGATCAAGCAATACTGAATTTATCTCCCTTTTTTCGGGAGCTTTAAACCTTTATATATTGGTGCTTCAGGAGACTGTGAATCCACTTTCCTTTTCCATTAACCATACCTACTTACTTTTGCAGATTTCAAATGTTTATTTCACTAACTGTGGCTCATCCTGCTTCACAGGAGCTTTTAAAGAACTTGTAAAGTGCCTGGTTTTAAAAAAACAAACAACCCTTTCAGCGAAACCTGTGATCCCTTCCTGGGCAGGGCATCCGTTTCATTTGATGCCTGCACAGCAGTGATCTCACTGCTCACTGTGTGTGCTCCTGCCCTGTGCAGCAGCCAGAGGCAGCATCAGGGCTCTGCAGTGGCTGTAAAGCCAAGAGGAGATGCTGTTTCAGTTCCCTGCCATGTTTCTGCTGTGCCTGTGCTCCCTGGAACTGTCTGCAGCAGGTCCTGGTGCTGGAGGCCACACGAACAAACATGTGTCATTGTGGCTTGTTCCAGTGGCTCAGCTGTACCTGAGTCAGTGTAGCCTTTCTGCTTCAGCTCGTGGTGTCTGTTTTCATTACATCCATCTGGGAATGTTCCTGCTTGTTGTGTTCTGCTCATCCTGTGTTCCTTTGCAGAGATAAAATGCCTGTGCTCTATTGCCTTCCATGGAAAGGTGCTGCCTTGCTCAGGTGGGACCGACATTCTGCATGGGTTGTGTTGTGGGTTCCTGCTCATGGCAATGTGGTTTTAGCTCTACAGGAACAATATTTTTGGCAACAAGAGATTCAAGTAGGAAAAGTGATGGAATTTTTTACGTGCCATTCCTATTTTCACTTGTAGTTTGACCCTCTCCTGTGTCACTTCTCTGGACTTTTTGCCCCTTATCATGTTCTGTGCTTGCTGGTGCTGCATCATCCTTGCTTAAAATCCACTGTTTCAAAGTCAGGGTAAACTTCAGGGTATTTGGTGGCAAATTCCTTTGGCAGTAGAAAAGGTAAATTAATCTTTGTTCCTGAAAGGAAAGTAAGGATTGGGTGTGCAATCCCTTCTCACCTGAAAGAATCTTACACCTGTTGGAAATGGGGAAAGTGGGGTATAAATGAAGGCAGTAGTTGGAGAGGACAGTCACAGTAAGAGTCAGATGTGAGAGCTTGAATGTAGTGTGATACAGGGCTGGGCTGACAGGTTGGCCTGGAGACTTTGGAATTAAATAAAGGTCAGTTGGATCAGCCTGTGTGGGTTGGAAAGGGCTGTCAGGTCTGATGAAGGAAGCTTTATCTTGATTTTTCTGTAAATATTTTTTCTGCCTTTAATTTACTCCTGTTTTCCCAAGCACTGTTCTGAAGAGTTCAGCTTAGGACATGCCCTCTTGGGTCTGACTCCTGCAGTCACAGGCAGCTCTGGAGTAGAGGTTTAGCCCAGGGAGGTAATGTGTGAAGGATATGCATTTCAAGCCACAGGCCTTGGGACTGCCTTTAACTCCTCATAGCAGGCTTTAGATCCATATCCAGATACCAGGAGCATTTTCAATATCATGTTGATATAATCAGCTAGCAAACAATGACTTTTTTTTTTTAATTTCCCATGGGAGAAGTTCTGATTTATGGGCCAGTTTTAGTTTCCCTTGTACATGCCAGGTTATCCATCCTGTCCCTGGGTACAGGCTGCTTCTGCCCCAGCATGGCCTGGCACCAGCTCTCCAAGCAGCACTCACAAGGCACAAATCAGGGGAGCAGAAGCTGAGGCAGCCTTCAAAGGGGGAAGGAATGGGGAGAGGCAGTGCAGGAGATGAAGCTGAAGTTTTGTAGAGCTGTAGGGAGAAGTAAACTGTGATGTGAAGTCACAGCTGGCAGTAAGGGCCAGTGTATTTACCTCCTATCAGTCCTGCCAGCCTTTCCTGCAATAGAAAAGCCCTAACAATAATGGGTCACAAGATGAGAGTGGATATGAAGGGCACTGTTAAAATCTGAGATCTCTGCTGTTAACAGAAACAAGTGGGGTAAAACTCCTGGGTAGTGTGACCGTGCTCCTAGTGAAGGCAAATAACAAATTCAGTGATGTGTGACAAACTTCTGACATAGGTAACCTTTTCTTTCTCCTTTCCTGAACCCAAATCTCCCTTCCAATTAATAGGAGTTCACAAGCAAGTGACACCAATTAGAAATCTGATAGAACTTCTTATTAGTGTGTATCTGTTCCTAAATATAGATGCTGCTGAGAGACACTGAAAACCTTCAAACAACAGGAAATCTAGAGCGTAGATTATCAGAGAAGGGGAATCTGAGCACGGGCTCGTGTAGGTATATTTAAAGACAGCTGAAGTAGCATTGTCTGTACTGTTGGAGCTCATGGCAACGCAGGTTGGAGGAATCTCTGCTGGTCTTTGCTGCCACGTGCTGGGATTTTTATTACAGAGCTCTGATGTCGAGTGCAGGGATGGAGGTGAGGAAGGATGTCAGACTTCACAGTTCTCTGTGTCATCAACACATCGTTCTGAACAGAAGGTGACAGGCCTTTAGCCATCTCCCTCTGGTTCCAGCTAAAGACTCAAGTGCACTTACAAGTGCACAGTGTGAGTCCACCAGCATCCTATGGCATCACACTGGTGGAGGATAGGTAGGAGTGAGCGACTCCTGGGAATCTCCCCGAGTGCTGGATGAGGGTTTCTGCAGTGTAACACATCAGGGCGGCACAACTCTCTTTTCTCACAGCAAGTAGTTTTTGAAATATTTGACACCGTAGCTCACTTGTGCTCTTTTTGTTGTTGTTTTTTTTTTCTTTTTTTTTTCCTTTTCATGCTACAAACTGTTGCAGTGAAGTAACCTAAAGTCTCGCTGTTACATGGTACAATCCAAAACTTCAAAAGCTGAAGTGAGAAGGGGGGGTGGGTAGAAAAAGATCAACTTTCTGTAGTTTAAAAGCCACATCCCCAAAGTGTGTGCCAAACACTGTTACTGCCCTCTAGTGCTGCCCGTGGGTGAGGTGCTGGTGCACAGTTCGCAGCAATGCTGCTCAAGCCTGGGCTCACCAGAGTGTTCTTTAAGTGTTAGTGAGAGTTTCCGTGGGGTTTGTTTTTATTTTGTATTTTTTTCTTGGTTGGCCGGTTGTTTTTTTAGGAGGGGTGGTGTTGTTTGTAGTATTTTCATAGGTTTTTGCTGCAAGACAACCAAAATCAACCTCAGACTTTGGTGGATGACAGGCTCTGTAAAAAAACCTGAAGTATATCTTCAGCATCTAAGCTAATCAACATACTAAAAATTTAAATAAGCTGCAAAAGAGTAAGAGTTTGTGTGATTCGTGACTAACTGAAGCTTCCCCTCCACAGCATCGAAGGCGAGTACGTTCCTGTGGCCGGCGACGAGGTCACCTACAAGATGTGCACCATCCCCCCGAAGAACGAGAAGCTGCAGGCCGTGGAGGTGGTGATCACCCACCTGGCCCCTGGCACCAAGCATGAGACCTGGTCAGGGCACGTCGTCAGCCCCTGAGGTGCCCCGGGCTTGACCACCCTGCCCGTGTGGTCACTGCTCGACAACTGCCTGCAGGGGACCTGTCCTACGAATATTCTACGTGTTGTGCTGGAGGAAATACTGTGTCGTCAATAAAGGCAGGCCAAAAATTACCATTGTTATAGCTGGCCTGATTAAAAAAAAAAAAAAGGCAATTCAAATGCTAATGAAAAAAATTTAGCGTAATGTGTTTACAAAAATGTATTTAAAGAGACCTAGTTTGTGTGTGGTGGGGGTTTTTCTTTTATCTTGTGAACTGATTCCAGGAAAGGCCCAGGGGAAGCAGGGCAAGGTTTGAAGGAGAGCTCCTCTAGTCCAGAGGGCTGTAGCACAGGCACAACTCTTGAGACCTGGGTGTTGTGTGAGCCCTGTGTTCCCTTGTGCTGCTCTTCCTTAGGGTTACAGAACCCTTATTGCTGATAACAGTGCCTGAATGCCTTGCTTTGAGAGAGAGAGAGAGAGAGAGAGAGAGAGAGGTGTTCATTGCTGCAGTTTGTTTTCCTCATGGAAGGAAGCTCACAAACAGCAGCAGCCACGGGATGGAAATTCTCCATCTAGTGGTTATGCTCCATGCACGGTTTGCAAATGGTGTGGCTGCACAGGTGTGAAAACTGTATTGTGGTTGTAGAGCCAGGATTGTTTGTGAATTTACTTAGGTGCCTTGATGGTTGATTAGCAACAGATTTTATAGGCCAGTATTAAAAACAAACGAAAAGTTCCAACTCAGATTAAAAAAATTTGCTTCAAGGTAAGTGGTAGGAAGCTGTTGAGTAGTGGATACTTCACAGCCTCTGACTGTGTCTGAATTTAGACAAGGCTGAAGATGACATTCTGGATCGCATGCAGTTGCCTCTCTGCCATGGTGTGCCACTGGGCAGGCAGGAGAACTGCTCTCCTGAACAGCAAGGTGTGTGCTGCTCAGGTGACCACGTGTAAAATACTGTGCAAGTTACTTAACAGGCTCAGCTGTCTTGGTGAAGTACATTCTGCATCTGTTTCTCTGGAAAACTTGCTTGGTAGGATGTGATAGCTTCACCCTTCCCTTGACTCTTCATGTAGTTGTAGTGCAACTAAATTAGTTTTGTTTCTATTTGCCTTCCACTATTTTTTTTTTCAAATGCATTTTTCTCTATTATGTTCCTAACAGTGGATTTTTATTGACTTTGCAAATAATAATTAAAAAAAAATAAAAAAGATGGCACAACTCTTGTTAGTTGTGTGAAACTCTGTATTTGCAGTTTTACCAACAGGTGCTTGCTGTCAGGACATGTCCTAAGACTCACAGCAGAGGATCTGTTCTGAGGTGTTGGGGGTCAGTAACTGCTGTGCTGGCTTGTTTTCCCTTAGCTGTACCTGTATTACACTGTGGTGTATGATAACAATCAATCTCTAGTGGGGTTTGGAGTTTGGTTTTGTTTTTACGACCCATAAGACTTGGTAGTGGTGGATTTATCACTGTCCAGCTTGTTGGAGTATCACACACTGCTTTCTTTACAATAAATGCAACATTATGATGCTTTAACATGTCTTCAGTCTGCTCCCTGGGTAGGTGGTGTTGACATGATCAGCATTAAAGGAGAGGAGAATGCAAGTGCCTACATATGCACATCTGCATGGTGATATTTAAAACTTTTATATAATAAAACATTAGAAGACAAAATAGTTTTGATGTATGAGGTATGTTACAGCTCCCCAACTTTTTTGTAAGCTCTTCTGGACATTCAGGCTGGTACACAAAGATAGTATTCTTCCTTTTTTACTGTTCATAAACTTGGATTTGGAAGGATTCAGGTCACTCTCTTCTTTGTACAAACAGGCAGCATGCAACAGGTTCTGCTTTAGGTATTTTATTTGCCAAAATGACAAATCAAAACAGTAATTTTTCATTATGAGATTTGATTCTCCTTTACTAAATCACATTGTTCATACACAAGATTACTTTCCTAATGCCAGATGAGAAAAGTAATATTAACAGTTACAGGGATTGTCAGCCGGTGACTTAATTTTAATAAAAACATAATTTAGGTAATTTTCTTAGTGCTAAAATCTCATTAACCATTAACATCTTACAAAGAAAATCAGAAAGTGATCAGAAAGTAACAGAAATATATTTTGCTACTGTGTTGAATTTATTTTGATTGCTCTTTACAAATTCTTTATTTTTCAAATTTGAGCAGTCTACGGAGTGTAGCCACTATGACCACCTGCCTCTGCCTAACACCACACCCACACTGAGGAGGTAACTGGCCCCAGCTGGTCCAGCCTTCCCAGGGGTAGGAAACTTGAAGCAGCTTCTGACCACACACTGGACCATGTGTGGGGTCAGGGACCTATGGCTCAGTTCAATCTTCCCACCCCTGGGAAGAATCAAACCTGTCTCTTCCACTTGTCTTCCAGTTTTAGACAAGAATATCCCAAATATCTTACAATGCACGTTTTTATAGCACAAGGTAGTATTTAAAAAAAAAAAATGCTAATAAAAAGTTCATCTTTTAAAAAATAAAAAACTAGAGATAAAGCCTTGCAGATTATGCCTCCCCTTTCCCCCTAAAAGGTAATTCATTATTTATGGAAATTTACTGATGGCTTAAAAAAAACCAACAAAAAACATAAACCAACCCCAAAACCCACAAACAAACAAAAGGACAACAAAGTACTTGCATGAATGGGCACAGTGAGAGGATGGTGCTGAATGTGCTCTGCTGTCTTCAATTAAAACATTTCCCTTCAGTAATGACTGACCTGCAAAGCACCTGTTTTTCATGAAGAGTTACAAAAAACAATACAGAAATGACATTTCAAGTTATTAAGCCTTTTGAACCGTCTTGTAAGTGTTCATTCCGGAAGTCTTTTATTTAAAAAACAGCTCTTCACAGATCCTCCTCGTATCCTGGGGGGATGTGACGCTGTGGCCTTCTGTTCTGGAGTCTGTGAAAATTTCATAGTCATTCCCCCCCTGAAAGCAGAAGAGGATTTAAATTTGGTTAACATAACATATAGTCATAAAAAGGGACACATTAAGGAAAATATGGAAAGAAGGGATTTTTATCAAGGGCCTGCAGTGACAGGACACTTCACTGCAGTGACAAGGGTCAGGGAATGCCAGCAGTGCCACGAGCCATGAGCAGAGATCCCTGAAAATCAGTTTTGTGCACTGTAGGAAGCAGTTCCCAAATTTGTTTGCCATGCTGCTTTCATGGAGACGGCAGCAGCTCTTGGTACTTCAGCACTCTGGAAGTGCTGCACTGCCACTTACAGGGTTTAAAATGAACTGTCTGTAAAACTCCAGGCCAGAGGGAGAGGTGATTACTTTTGCAGCTGATGTCAAGGGGTGGGGGGAATAATTTAAAGCTTGTTATTTTCTTATAAAATTTTACCTTTTAAAGTTTATAAATCCATAAAGTTTTTTGTAACTTAGAATTTTATAACTACAAGTTCTTATAAACTAAGCCTTTTTTTATAAGACTTAGCCTGACCCTGTCCCTTGGTCATATTCAGACAGCTTTAATTTCATCCAAGTCCTTCTTTGCCATTGCTTTCACAAGCTCTTGTTAGGTCTCTGCTCAGGAGTTCCAGAAGCCTCTGAACTGCCCCAGAGAGCTCTGCCCAGTAATGGGGGACAAGGAATATGTTCAGTACCCCAAGGTGGAGACAGAGCGGTGAGCAAAGGAACAGCATTAAATTAAATGGGAAATAAATAAGTTTAATAAACACCAGCCAACTAGAAGCATCAATCTACACTAAACATGGGATAATTAGTTTCAAATAGTCATTTTACCTAGGTGTTATTAACAGAATTACAGAAGTTCAATTTCCAAATCCCTATTAAATCTGTCAAGAACCCTGTGTTCACTTCCGGAAACAGAAGGAAAACCTTCCAGCTCTTCCCCAGAAGTGCAGTCAGTTTAAACACAGACATGTGTTTATATCCTGACTTCAGCTCTTGTCAGGAATGAAGTCATAAGGCTAGAACTTACAAACCTTGTGGTTTAAAACAGCTCTAAAATTAATATAACAAACTAATATACTCACTGGCATCGTCTTGTCTCCAAAGAAATAAATAGTCTTGTACCCATCATTGGCAACAATTCCTAAACAGTATCTCTTATCCCAGCCATCCGGGAACACATCGATGCTTATCTGCCCTCCTAGGATAGAGATGAACCAAGCAGACTTGTTTGATTGTAAGAACACATTTCTGAGGGGAGAGGAAGTGAAAAAATCCTAAACTGGGTATGATTTTAGACAGAGGAGGCTTTGCAGAACCCACAGAAATGTCATGAGACTCTCAAGTTAAACCTTGCAAGTACAAGTGTTTTATAGGGTATCAGTTATTTCAGTTGTGATTTAGAGATGATTATATATCCATTAAACAAATAGGGAAGTCTTAGCGTGTTCCCAAATAACTCACTGCTCTCAAAGTGAGTCTTCTAAATAAAATTACATTTAATCCCTTTAATTTTAGAAAGAAAAGACACAAATGAAAACAGCCATTGGTCTATGTACAGCCATAAAGTCTTAGGCAAAAGACTTTCTAAGGCTTTTAACACATCCTAACAGGACAACAACTGTTGCAGTTCTGAATCCCTGTACTTCACCAGTACCTAAAAGCATGATTCCCAGCTGAAGCAGGTGTCCAAAAGGCGTTTACAACATGCTTCAAGAGACATACAATTCAGTTAATTTCCGCCTTAGTGCTTCAATACCACAGCACTAATGGCAACCATACTTTATAATTCTGGAAAATAATAAAAGGCAGGAATGCAGTAATATATTAGGGGAGAGGGTTTAAAAAAAAAAGAAGAAATACATAGAATATTAATTCCCTCTTATTGTAATTTTTCTCCTTAAGCTTCCACTTGCTTCTGGATTCTGTCCTTCCTCCCACACAATGCAGTTAGAGCTGAAGAACCAAGGGCAGTTGAACAGCACTGATGAAATAGTTCTGACTGCTTCACAGAAACAACTCTGACTAAACAGAGGCATGTAATATGTTTCAAAATGAGCAGAATCAGTCATACAACTGACATTAAAGGATAATGAACTGATGACAAGCAATGAATTCTCTCTATTGATGGAATTCAATTAAAATATCCCAGTGAAAGCCTAAGAGGAATAAGAGGCTCAGTCTTGCCTGCAACCACCCCCAGAGAGAACTGTCACACAATGAGATGGGATATGTCATAGCCATAAGACAATATGACTTAAATGTAATTTAAATTAATTGATGTTTTAAATTACATTCTTTTAATGTATTACCTATAGAAAATGTGAGGCCTTTCCCTGCAAATTCTCTTCGTAAATCAGCCACGAATTTCTCTCTTATATGCTCCTTCTGTTAAGAAAAAACAAAACAAAACCAAACATCAGTTACATGCTGTGTTAACTTATCAATGAAAAGGTAACTCCCAAAAACATCCCCAAAATTGGATCCAAAGGTCTGCATAGCAGGACTGTGATACAGCCACATTTTATTATTACTGGCAGCATGCTGAGAATCTTCCCACTTTAATCTGTTACCGACTTGTAAAAAAACAAAAGAAGAACAAAACTTCACATACGTGCTGTGATATTTGCTTTTCCATCTGAATATCTTAGTATACTACAGAAATGTGCTTCAACTCCCAGAAGAATTCTGTTTTACAAGGAGGGAGACTAAGGCATCGGAAGAGTTTAAAGGACATTCTACTCTTCTGAGGCCATATACTCAAGAAGGGTGTTTCCAGAATGCTTTGATCTTACATATCCTTCAGTATTCATTAACTGAGTCACAGATAAAAGTTTGCTTTGGGAGAATTAGGTTTCAGTTTTTTATTGAGTCAGAAACAGTTGTTACAGTGTAGCAGGAAACAGAACTCTGGTGGCTCAGATTCATTTCAGCCTTGCACATTTAGCTGTGTACAAAGGAAGATAAATGGTGAATAGTTTGACCTCAGCTTTTAAATTCTGCTTCAAAAGGCTTTGCAGAGGACAAGTAAAGGAATAGTTCTATTGACATGAATGGATACAGACTGGTACAATAAAGAGCTCACCAAGTAATGATTTTACCTAAGACAGGGTTTTTCAGAATCCTCATGTGCAGAGGTAGGATGTTCAGTACTCTGGATATTGCACTAAAAGTAACATGAGCCAAACCAACCCCTTCTGCAAGTAATCATTGTTAACTATTTTAACAAAAGAAATATTGACTATTTCCTTAGGCCTAAATAAAGAAGTTTGTTAAACCACATGGAAAGAATTAAAGTGAAAAAAACTGCACTAAGTATAAAAGTTTTTTAAAAATCATAACCTGGCTGTAACTGCCTCCTCCAGGAGAGCTGGGTATTTTTCAAGAGCTGTAACTCACTTTGTCGAGTTCATAGAACTCAAGTCGTTCTTCCTGGCTGCAGCTCCTTCCAATGGGGGACACATTTAACATCCCATTCCGGAACTCAATGAAAGTGCCTCTGGAAAAGAATTGATTAACAAGGCAGAAAATTGATCTAAACACTTAAATATCATAATGAACTTCCATTTAATACTGAAGAAAGTGGGAATCACCTGTCTCCTTCAGCCTCTCATTGTATGCATAAATCTCCCACGTAGGAACCAATACCTCTGACACCAGGGAGTATTTTGGACTTTTATTTGAATCTGGCAATCTCAACATTATCCTTTCTGGCTTTCAAAAGTATGATTTGGTTTCAAAAGTGTGACTGGAGCATCCCATGAGCCCAATCCTCAGAGCGTGACAGACCAGGCTGTCAGTTTTGGGGTGAAGCTGCACCTTGTGTGTCACACAGAGCTGGGATTGCTACACACTTCTCATCTCTGGAAAACATGCTGCTGAATTCCAAACATATCAAGGAAACACTCCTATTTCAAAACTGAACCTGCTTCCCTCTTCAATCAAAATACTGGTTCAGTATTTCAAATCCTATGTTCCAGCTGGGAGCTTGTCTTTGAATGCATGAATTGAACTGTTTCACATACACAGTGTTCCCAAACCCACAAATTACTCATTTTTTTGCTGAGCAACCTGAGCTGAGCTTTACACCCTGATGTTCAACACTGTAACATGGAAAACACGGCCACATGAGATGTGTGTGTGCACATACCTCTTCTTTGGCAGTTTAATCTTTGCAATGTAACTCAGGCAGTAGTTGATTACATCTTGAAGTATGTCCTCACCCAGGTGACCCTGAATGCTCTAACAAAATAAACACCATTCAACAAGGCTCCAGAATTTGAGATTCTAAAAGCAAGCCACATGGAAGACACAGAGATTGGAGAATCAGGCATGGTTAATACCACAGAGAAACAAACACGCCTTCAATCAGTAACTGTGTTGATGCACACACAGTATTAACTGAAAGCTCTCATTTTTATTTTTGTTTACTTTTAAATTTTTTAACCATAACAACAAATTGTCCTTTAATATGCTCCCTACTGGCACCTAGTTTAGAAGGAAACAGTGGGCCAGAGGCAGCAGCCCTAAACAAAAAGCTGCAGTTAATGTCTGCTGTAGCCAAGCATGAAGAAACTGAGCTTGTTCCTGCAGTAAACTGGACCCACTGCTTAAGGCAGCAATTTCAGCCAAGATCTCTTTTAAATGTTTAATCTCCATTACTTATGTTGAACATTACAGGCTAAATGAATGATCCATTAATATGAGTAACACATGAAAACAGCAGCAATTCTGGCCCTTGATAGAAGGGTGATTACAAAGGACTGCACTGCAGCAACAAAGCAAAATCTTTAGAAAATTTCTCTTTCCCACTACTGGAAATTTCACACTTACCTGCTTGCTCAGGAATTTCCCATCCTTGTATGCTACAAGACCATTTTCTGGAAACACGTAGTCAAATTTTTCAATCACTGCAAGCAGAAAAAGAACCAGTAACTTACCATTTTCCCCCATGTATGTTTAATGCAGGTTTTCTTACATATAAATAGGTTAAAATACAACAAAGATTAGATCACTAACGCACACCTCAAATCACACAAAGTCATTCAGTTGAGTTGCCCATGTTTTTGCTCAAAGGCTCTTCCCCTCATGAAAATGCCTCTTTGCATTAAATGTAAGGAAGTGACTGACCACCTCAAATCTTGCAAAAAACCTGGCACACAGCCTGATGAGAGGGTAAGTCAAATACCATTCTTTTACATTTGTTTCCTCAATGTTACTAACCTTCAGTAGATGTCTGGGAGTTGTCAGACTCTTACTGTAACACAGAATAATACAGCTTAATGGAGACCCCTTGGAAGCCAAACAAATTCTGAGCTATCTGGGCACTATAGAAAGCTGTCAGTGGCATCAATTAAGTAAAGACCACTAAAGACAGTCTTTTATACAGAAAAGGAGATGCCTTTTGGATGACTAAGGCAAGAGTCCACCACTGTAGCACAACCCTGATAAAAAAGGGGTTTGCTGTGCAAATGAACAAACTTAGGAGGTGCAGTGAACGAACTCAGCCCCTTTAGGGATGTGCTGACAGCTGAGCAGCCCACGTGTATGTCATATACACAATCCCCCCGTACAGCAGCAACAGCAAAACGCCCTCCCAAGGCTCCGCCAGGATTTCACCACGAGCAACAATCCCTCCAAACGATACCAAGACAGGTGTAAATGCCAACAGCGCGCAGCAACCGCGGCACCACGGGCAAAGGCGAGGGCGGAGGGGCGCGGGGAGGCTGCTGCCCGCCCCGCCGTGCCTGCCCCGCTGTCCGTGCTCACCGTCCTCGCCCAGCTGCTCGCAGATCTTGGCCAGGTCCGAGCCGCCCACCAGGCCCACCTTCACCCTGCTCCGCAGGCGCTGCAGGAACGCGGCCATGTCCGGGGAGATCCTCTGCGGGCACAGCAACGCGGCCTCAGCCCCGCCGCCCCCGGCACCGCGACAAAGGCGGGGGCTTTTGTTGTTGTTGTTTTCCCCCTCAAAGCGGCACGGCCGGCTCGGCCCCCGAGGCTCCCCGTGCCGCCCCGCGCAGCCCCTCAGGGACACCCCGAGCCCTCAGCTACACCCCGAGCCCCTCAGCGACACCCCGAGCCCCTCAGCGACACCCCGAGCCCTCAGAGACACCCCGAGCCCTCAGGGACACCCCGAGCCCCTCAGCGACACCCCGAACCCCTCAGCGACACCCCGAACCCCTCAGGGACACCCCGAGCCCCTCAGCGACACCCCGAGCCCTCAGGGAC
>JAWWEE010000030.1:5030450-5082938 GCA_035221455.1 Xenops minutus | reverse complement strand
TACCGGTCCCTGTCTGTTCCCTTCCCAAACCTTCCCTTCCCCTTCCCTTCCCTTTTTTCCATTTCCCAGTCCCCTTCTCTTCTCATTCCTCATTCTCATCCTATCGCTTTCCCTTCCCATTCCCCTACCCATTCCCTTTCTCTTCCCGTTCCCATTCCCATCCCCTTCCCATTCCCATCCCCTTCCCACAGTTCCCCTCCTTCCCGTTATCCCCTGACCGTCACCGCTCTCTGGTCCCTCTTTCTCTGGTCCCTCTCTCGGTGTAGTGCTCTCTCCCCTTCCCTTTTCCCTGCTTACTCCGCTTATTTTTATTTTTTTTTTTCTGTTTCCCTAAAATTTCTTTTTAAGTGGTTATTTAGCAATTTCGCCCGTGTTCTCTGACCCTCTTTGCTTTGCCCGTCGAGCCTTGGTGCTGCTCAAAGCCGAACAGAGAGAGGCAGGGGATGCCCCAGGGCTGTTCGCTAAGATAACGGGTTCTCTGAGTTAACTGTGTCATCCAAAGTTTTCCCTCTTCCTCTGCACGGAGGGATGTGAGCACGAACACCGGTGTCCTCACAGAACACTGGTTTCAGGTTACTCCAGCAGGGTTTGTGCTTTGCTGTCTGTGTCTGCGGGGCTGAGTGGGAGCTCGATGTGCTCCGGGTATAAAGAGGGCTCGAATGGTGACCTGTGGGCACCTTTCCTTACAGGCTCGGCTCTGCACTGGCAGGACTAAAGTCTGCGTGGCACCAGCTTTTGGGAGGTGTCTACAGAAGGCGCTCTGGACTAGGTCGTGGAGCAGGGGAGTTGCTCGTGTGCCCTGGAGCTTTGGAATATGGGAGTGTTTGCAGCCACAAAAACAGCCAGTCAGTGGTGTTAACAATTACCTTAGGAGACAGCGAGACTCTGTGTGTCTGTCCCATTCGGCCACTGCTGCTGTGCTCCAACAGAAGGCTGTGGATGGGAGGACAGAAGAGTTCAAACTGGTCTACAGGTTTCCAGGGATAAAGTACTGCAGGGTCCTGTCCAGGCTGAAGCTGTTGCAGACTGCCACCACCATGGTCATGCTGCCTCCCATCTGGTACCTCTACCTGCAGGGCCAGGTGTCTCAGAATATCCTCTTATACACGACTGGCCTCGCGGCCTTTGCTGGTGCAATGTTGTATGGTATGAGCTATTTTTTCAGAAGAATGATTGGATTCATCTACTTGAGTGAAAGTGGCCAAACTGTCAGAGTGGCCCACTTGACATTTTGGGGAAGACGGAATGACATTTACTGTCCCATAGAGACAGTGGTGACTTTGGATGAAGTTGGAGACAGCAAGGAGGAGCTGCTTGTCCAGTTCAAACGGTATAATAGTACAGATATTCTGTATTTTACAATTAAGTATGGCAAGATTGTAGACAGACAGAAGTTTACTCAAATATTTGGAGAACTTGTGTGATACAGCGGCTCATTTCCAGTGATTTTCCATGTTGCATGTTCATTGTGCTTATTGTCTCGTGAGGTTTGATTAATTTACCAGACTGCCACCCCTGTCCTTTTCCTGTGTAAAGCCTGCTGTAAGTGCACCCAGTGTAGAAAGCTCCAGTAGTAAAGAACAATCCACTGGATTAAATGTCTTTGCAGTTTGTTTGTACTGTGGGGAGTATCTGTTCCATGTTATGCTGTCCTTGGAATGTGCCCTCAGAGGCTGAATTACTGGTGCTGATCCTGACTGTTTCAGCTGGCCCCTCCAGTTGTTATGAAACAGGAAAAACTCTTGAAGTGAAATACAGGAGCTGCAAGAACACCCTCAGTCCAAAATCAGTGTTTCTTTTAGCTGATTTCCAGTTGTTTGGCAAGCCTCTGGAAACTAAAACTGGTCCTGTACATACATGTGATGAGTGATGGTGAGTGTCAGACATAGACATGCTTATGTGTTAATGAAATTGAGCTGTGTGTAAATGAAACTGGAAAGGAGGTGTATAATGCTGTGGAAGCTGTATGGGGTCTCCTGGATGTGAATGTAACTGGACAAAACAAGGGTGTGGGCTGCAAGAGACACTGGCAGCTCAGCTGTAAGGGTAAGTTAAGAGCTGGGGCAGCATTTCAGGAGCCCCTTACAGAAAATACTGCCCCCTTGTCCTTACACCACTCTTCCAGCTGTTACCTCATTTGAAACTGGCAAATAAACTGACACCAATAATCTGGAGTGTTCTTTTCCCTGTTTCTTCCTCATGCAAATTGAAACCTGTCTATTGGTGGATCAGCAGATGCAGGTAAGTAAAATTGCCATTTAAGTGTGCAGGCTAACCCTGAATTACCATTTACTAGTGTTGAACTTTTCCTAATGGGGTTCTGTAATTTTAAATTTTGGCTGATACTGTGTGGCACTGCAGTATCAAAAGGAAAAGAAAAATGTTCTTGGTGTAAGCACCATGGCAGCAAAATACAGTGGGCTGTACACATACACTGTTTTTGGAGGCTTATCTTCATCAGAACATACTTAATATGCACTAATCGTTCAGTGTAGGCATGTAGTAGGTGTAAAATTAAAAGCCTTGGAGAAGCTCAATTATAAATATTTTATTTAAGAATATTGATTACACATGAGATGTCATTTGTTATGAATCTGTGTACAGTTACTAGTTACACCATGAAGTGTAGTTAAGTATTTGCTTAAACATTTATTTGGCACTGTCCACAGTATGCTGTAAACAATATTAACTTTATATGCTTCAGCTGCAGTGCTTTCTATGTATTCTCTAACGATTTCATCAACATGTTGTACACAATTATACAGTTACTGAGTGTCAGTAAAAATTATAAAAACACCTAGAGTAGTCATAATAAAAGTGAAGATGTGGTAAGACTTCAAATTACTGGACCTTTGCTTCTGTAAAAGTACAAGACTTGCTAGAGACATTCACTAAAACTACTGCACTGATATGTTGAACAAACTAATTCCCAAAATGCTGTCAAATACAGTTCTTGGTTTGACTTTCCTTTTGCTGATAATACAAGGACAGCGATGACAATGAGGTTTTGTTGAACACCAATTTACTGGTCCTTACCCCAGATTTCTACAATCTCTATTCAAAAACCTGCTCAGGTTCTGCCCTGCTGGTACCAGAGTTCTGGTTTCTGCAGAGGTTTACAGAAATCCCACTGGCTTTCAGCTGGCAGAAGTGAGTGTACTTGAGTTTCCCAACACCAGTACTCTAAAATGGGAAAACAATGATTAACACTTCTCAAAGCAGGTAAGAGACCTTTCACATTTTGGTAGCTGTATTAAACATGTAAATCTTTTAACTGCTCTGTCTCTTACTATGTACTTAAAAATTATGGTCAGGTCCTAAATAGGGCAATTGTAAAGTCCATTGTGGTCCCTGTTTTTTGGTGCACAACAGAAAGTTAAACTTAGTAAACAAAATCCAGATACTTGCTCCAAGAAAAAGAAAAGAAAGGCACCAGATCTAGTTCAAGTCAGCCCTAAGCAAACAGTTAAGAGACATCCAAAACAATTCTCTGAAGAGAGACAAATTAATGAACTGTTGACACTTTTTTTTTTGATCCTGTGGCTTTCTAGAAGATCTCTGAAGTATCAATGACTTAGAATATACTATTAGAACAAAAATAGAATTACTTTGCATTATAAATGTGCAGTTAGGACTAGGCCTTCACTGCAGTGGCTCCGATACCAGATAATGGCTAAGATTAAGCATTTCTGCTGTAATTTTACAAAATACCTCAAGTATTCATGTAGAACTTGTAACAGATAATGGCTATTGTGTGTTCTGGGCAAATGGTAAAATAATCTGGAATAATTCTAGATTGCTGGCAGAAGTGGAATTAATGTGCTTTGCATGATTCTTTAATTGTCAAAGTATACACTTCAGAGTAGACTCTGCACAAGTCTGCTTGTAAGAGAAGTCAAAAGTTTTAAAACTCATCCATGATAAGGAAAACAGGACAAATGCTTCAGTGCCACTTGCAGCACTGCAAGTGTGGCTGAGGGCACCGGTGCTTCTGAAGCAGAATGTGCAGGCTGGGCACAGAGGGTGCCCTGATCCACCTGGTGTGGCAGATGTCTGTACTCGAGGGAAAAAAGCTGGAAGTTATTCTGTAAAACACTGTGCTTGGCAGTGGTGGAAAGCAGAGCTTCCCTTGCAACACTGATTTTATTCCAGCTGTCATTAGAGAATGGCACTTTCCCTATGGCCAGCATGTGGCTCTTAAGTTGGGCCACTCTTGTTGCTGTTTCTGGACGCAAATCTACTGGGGTCACCTGCGAAAACAGGTCCTGCTCAGACAATGGATAGTCGGGGCCATGGCTGTAGAGAGGAATCTGCAATTAGCATGGCCCAGGTCAGAAGAGGGAGGCCCACAGGGAATGCACAGTGAGGGACAGCTGCGTGTACCTGCTGGTGACCAGTGCCAATGCTCTGCCTGGGGCGCGTGTGCATGGAGCAGCTTGCCTTGGGCAGGATCACACACAGAACACAAACCTCAGTTTATGACTTTACACTTATCTTTTAAGTAGAGAAGACATGAATTAATGCGAACTAATTTCATAATCTGCTGTTCAGTGTGAGGGAACTGCTTTTTACTTGAAGTTTGCTAGGATGTCACTGAAAATGTTCAGAAAGAGGTGCGCGTGGTGATCCTTGAAGATCAGCGTGGGACGAAAACGAATGGATCTGTCTCCACAGCCTCCCAGAACAACACCTGAAACAAGAACAGAACAGGTCCTCTAGTCATTTCCTCCTTTGCCAAGAATCCACAAAATGCAGATCTGTGACTGAGCTTCACCTCACTTTGGGGGGCCGACAGAAGCTCCCCAAATCCCTGCTGACCACACCACGATACAGCACGTGGTCAGTGGTGTGAAGGACCTCAAGCTTCACAGGAACTTAGAACAGTGGGGGTGCCTGTAGCTGTTCAATAAAACACTTGGAGTACTGGGACTGATCTCAACAGCAGTGGAAAGACTCCACCCACTGCTCAGCTCAGTCCTACTGGGTAAGTATCTTGGTGCCATAACCAAACACAGGAGGTTTCTTTGCAATTGTGTTTTTAAAAAACTTCATTTTTAATTACAAAAAATACAGTATTTCAGTGCCAACAAATCTCTTCCTGCAGTGCTTTATATGCATGGCACTTTTTTTACCCCAAAATCAATTATTTGAAAGGTCTGTGTGCAACTACTAAGCTGGGCTTACCCTGCCTCGAAGCAGAGCCTTGGTTTACCATGAAACAAACTGCTTACGTTCTCTCCCTGATGCCTTAGTTTCCACAAACAAAGTTGTCTTTTTCACTCAAAAATGTTGGTTTTACAACAGTTTAGATGCATTATTCTTGTGTCTTTCAAGAGATAGGGAGTAAGAGCAAAAATGGACAGCAGCAAACACAGTTACATTCAAAGAAAATGTTAGGTGTGGATCATGAGGTTCCCCTCCTGACATCTGGGCCTGTCTGCAGCTGGGTATCAGTTCTGTGGTTAAAGAGGGATGTCATTGTAGATCAGTGCCCGTTTTAGGCAACTCATATTTCATCATTAGATATTCCTAAGTAGAGGAATTAGGTATTCATAAAATTCATAGTTCTTCTCCCTGTGTTTTCCTGAGTGACATTAACTTAAACTTTCCTGATCTGTTTCTAGAAGGAAGCCTTGCCCAGGGATGCCTAAGGTCACTGCAGAGGAATATGAGACTGATGTCACAAAAACTCCTGCCCTACACAGGTTTCTTTCAGTAACACCAAACCTATAGAGCCTGGTAAATGGATACACAGACTGGTCTGAGGTCTCTGATAAAACAAGTATTTCCAGAAAAGTCTAGTTTTGTTTGTAATTTCCCTTCTGTCCTCTGATACTATAGGACACATACACCCTATGAAAAAGGAAAATTCAGTAGCATTACCTATGCCACTGTTTGTCACGTGAAGCTCATCCACACACACCCACCAACTTTCTTACCTTTGTTTCTGGCTATTGTAATTAACTTGTTTCTCGTTGCATCATTTGGAGTGTCAAACGAGCAGAATGTTCCTCTTCCTCTCACTCTGCTGATGAGATGGGGGTAACGAGCCTGCAAAGAGAAGCAAGACGTGCCCGTGGCAGGTGCTGGAACAGAGGGCACCTGGTGGCAAGCTCAGCTCTGCCAGGTGGAAACCCTGCTGCCTTCTGGTTCTGCTGGAGTGGAGCGAGTGCATGGGCTGGATTGCTCACACAATGTGAGCAATTGTGTCCTGCTCAGCTTGAGCAGGCACACCCTGCAGAGCCAAACGGCAGCAGGCTCACTCCTCACAAAGCACGTAGATGGCCGAGCAGGGGAAAAGGATCTTCACCCCTGAGCTGGGACAAGTAAAATCTTCCTTGGAGCCTCCTGATGCAAGTGTAACACACCTTACATCTACAGTGAAATCCTGACAATATACAATCTGCCCTGGGGCTAGAAACCAGCTCCTTCTTATGCTGCACTAAAACACTTGCTAGTAATACCAGCATCACTTACTAACAATTACAATCCTCATCTTTTAGAAGAGTAACCATTTTTAGTTAGGACTAGTTGCATTCTGGAACTCCAAAGTATGAAGATTATAGTATTTTCTGTGGTAACAAAGTCTAGCAAAGTAATTTAACTAACTGCAGTTCATACCTTCAGATGTTTTGGGGGTCACCCTCTATTGTGTATTAAGCTATATGAACCCAGCATTCTTAAGTCAGTAAAAGAAAGTTTAGTTCAATTCCAGATGGGACACAGTTATCCAGGCTTGCATTGAGGTACCTAAACCAGCAAGTTGTGATTATGGTCTAGTCCCCAGCTGGAGTTTCTCAGTCCAAGTGTTTAAACTGGACAGGTCAGATCCTGCCTCACCAGCAAATTTCTCTTGCTTACCTACAGTCCTTCCAGATGTTTACCTGCAAATCCAGCAGCCCTGTCAGCAGTGCTTTCCCAGCGTGGGTTGCATTGTTTAGAAGGTCTTCTGTTTTAATAACCTTAATGACTTCAGCAAGCATAAGGTTCTTGGATGGATCTCCCAGCCAGGTATTAAAAATCCGGTAGGGCTTGGGAAAGGTAGAAAAAGAATTGTGGAACATGTTACCGGGCAAATCACTATAGTAAAGAAAAGCAAGGCATCACACTGGCAATGCAGACATCTGGTGTTTGAAAAGGCATGCACTAATCTCACCAACTTCCTTTTTTTTTTGTTCTAAGAGCAAATCCCACTGTTCTGCTGAGCTGAAACACAGGGTGACTACTTCATGCTTCACATTTAATGTATTCTGTCTTGCTGCTCTGATATCTCGTTGAAACACAGCTATAGATGACATGGAAATCAGCATCATCTATACAGCTTTTACATCAAGCTTTATGTTCTCCTTAATTTTACTTTTTTTCATTTATTGCATCTATAATGTCATTACTGTGAAGAGGAATTCTTGCTGACAGAATCTGCAATGCTGACATACAAGTTCTGAAGGTCCCAAGTTGCCCTGCAGGAAAAGGTGTCAGTTTGTGGTTGGATTTTTTACTGAAGGTTAGTTCCATTAGGCTAAACCCCGTTCTCCACTCCCCCTGCCAGCTTTATGACCTTGGTGACTGACAACAACTGGAACAGAAGTAAGAACTGATGATGACAGCTGTTGTGTGAGCACACAGCAAGCATTTGTGAAAGAGCAGCTCCACCCAGCTGAACCTGCACTGCTGAAGGAAACCTTGTCCCTTCCATGCATGTTACAGTCACTCTTCAGTGACTCCTCGGTGTGAATACCAACTAGCCCAGAGTTCAAGTTTCATTATCTTACAGCGTTTGGTCTGAACTCTTCTTTGTGGAAAAATCCTCCTGTCATCATCTTCTTACTGAATGTTACCACATCAGCTGGGTCATCCAGGCCCCAGTGTTCATGTGCCCAGAATTTTCCTGTGCAGCCTCCTCCTGTCTGCACCTCGTCCACCAGGAATGCACAGCCGTGCTGTGGAGAGATGGGAGCAGCAGGGAACGTGAGCCCTCATTTAGGAAATAGAAACACCTCCCTTAGTGAACAGATAAATACAACATTCCTCCCTCCTATCTCTTCACTGCTCCAACCTCCCTGCTCCATCCCTCCACCAATGCCACTCACTGTGCATTAGATTTTGCAATGAAAAATTCAGCATTTTTTTTCAGGAAGGCACTAGGAACTTATTTTCTACGTGAACTCACAAAATACATGTTTTTTATATAGCCTTGAACATTTCTAGAGGTGTCTGAAAACATCTGGGAGGAATAGAAGTGGCATTTTCAAAACCCCTGAGGGAAGCAGAGTGTCATTTCCAGGAGCTTTGTTTTAAATAAGAACTTTCTGCCCCCAGTCTGAGTTGGTCATTTGTGCCACAAAGGCAATACCAGCAGCGTGAGCTGTTCAGCCAAGGGGCCTGAAGAGCTGCCTTTTCAGACAGGTCTGCTGAAAGAGCTACTCATGTAAGCTGACAACATGGGGCTTTTATGCGAAGGACTATTTTGCTAAAACTTTGGGACAGGGACATAAGCTATATCTTGATATTGTAATTAAAAACAATTGGTAAGTACTTTTGGCAGCATCTCATTTCAGACAGGGCAACCCTTTCCATTTCACCTTACTATGTCAGCCTTGCATGAGCAGCTGTTAGCAGTGGGGGAATGGTGAAATGTTTTATTACCTTTCTGGCAATGTCTCGTAGCTTTCTGAAGAAGTCATCTGAAGCATGATTGTCCCCACCCTCCGACTGTATTGGTTCTACAATGATTCCAGCCACAATCTTCTTCTTTTTCCTGTACTTTACAATCAGGTCTTCCACCTGTAAATCAAACACTTATGATATATTTTCCTTCCAGCAACAGAACTTCAACTCTTCATAGACATTCCTGGCTATGAAGGTGTCAGGAGGCACAAGCAATTAACAAGATGTTCCTCCAGGATTTAACATAACCTTGTTCCTGAATAACATTTAAGTTTAAATCATGTCCTAAACACACTGTAACTAATTGCACATTTATCTGCAGTGGTGTGAAAGCTCTAGGAGGTTCAGCTGGCAGTGTGGTGGGCACCACTGCAGTTTGCTGTGCCCCTGCTGTCATTCCGCCTAAGCAGTATGGAAGGAGACAGACTTTGTATCAGAAACCAAAACTCTGCTAATGTATTAGAGAAGGTCATCTGGAAAATTTACTTTTTCCAGTCACTCCCTTCAGATACATTAAAATTAATCAGATGAAATAGTGCAGAAATCCTATTGCTGATAAGGGAATTAAAGAGAAGTCTCATTAACCTTGTAGTGCCAGTTGCTACATCTAGTGGTTTATTTGTACTTGAAACACCCCTCACAGCTTGCCATGGGAAAGCTGAGAAGCCTGAAATCCTGTTAGAAGTTCCCTTTGCAGAGAGGGTTATCCATGCTTGTGCTCTCTCTTAGTCCAGGGCCCTTTGGCAAGATCTGGCAGACAAGTTCACTGTGGTACAAGGAGATTTCACTCTGGTGTCACCCGTGCAGCCCCAGTGGGCTGGCTGTTCTCCTGCAAGGCAGGACAAACATCTGACTGTAAACAACACTGAATGCTGCTTTAATCACAGGCTGTTCCAATCCCTGAAAACATTCTTTTAGTGAAAAGCACTAATCCTACCAACACTATTCATTATCTCAAATCAAAAACAACAGAAAAGTGCCAGTGAATTTTTTACCTCCTCTAAACAACGGGCTTCTTCCTGTTGATTCTCTTTCACAAAATCTTCCAGGGGATACTTTAGCCTTGGAAATGGAGCAATAGGCCAGTCCAGTGACGGAATGTCCAGTTTGTGAATTGCTTTTGAATGAGTTGTAGCTAAGCAACCTAAAACCAGAGAAGCAAAAATTAAAATAATACCTGTCTATGAACAATACAGGAAAAAAGCTACCAAGAGGTGAAAAATTGCTCTTTTTGTTTTATTTTCTGAAATACTGGGTAATTGGATTTAGTCAGGGTTAAGTGGACTGCTCTCGCTTTAAAGCATTGTTTTCCCATGCACTGTTCCAGAAGAACATTAGAACCTCTGTCAGTCTAAACAGGTTGCTCAGATGAGCTGGGTTTCACCTGTGCAAAGACAAGAGCTCACAAAGCCCACAGGTAGAGCACTCTCAGGTAACGTGCTTAGAGGAGGGACTGAGCTGATTTAAAATGGTAAAAATGAGTGACATCATGTTTGTATACTGTGGTGATTTTACCCTAGGAGTTAGATTTTCATGAGTATAGACAGCAAACTCTGGATTCAGAATGGAAAGAACTCCTAAACCAATTCCTATTGTCACTTGAATTCTCTGTGTCTGGACTGGTGGGACTTCCAAGGCGAACATTACTGAACCTACAGCCCCTCCACAGGCACAATGTGTCTGAGGGGATCCCCTTCTCCAGCAGCACAGTGAGCTGAGGGTCAGTGCAGGAGCTGAGGAGCGAGGGAGGGACAAGGCACAGCTTACCCAGGGTCCTGCCGTGGAAGCCGCCCATGAAGGAGAGCATGGCGTAGTCAGGGCAGCCAGGGGGCTGCAAGCAGAGCACACAGTGGGGTCAGCCAGGGGCTCACACCCCCCAAAGCCCCCCCAGGCCACAGCACTGTGGGATGGCCAAGCCTGAGCTGAACCCCTCAGTGCTGCCCCTCAGAGCACCCTGACCTGGCTCCTCCTCAGCCCTAGAAATTGTTACAAATGCATTGGTCACCCATTAAAAACTGCCCAACCTCCCAAACCACCTGTTTGAAACTAAGGAAGAAACCTTGGGATTTTATCCCTGCACACGTGGGCTCACACAGGGCTGAGCATCCAGCACAACCAGCCCCTTCTTGCACAAACCAGGAGCACGAGTGTATGGGGTGGATGTGCCCGGGGTGGCACCAGGGCTGTGAGGGGCTCAGTGAGGAGAGGCTGGGGCTGCCCCACACTGGCCCCCCCTGCATTCCTGATGACTCACTGGTATTTGTCAGAAGCAGTTTGTTACCTGGTTAATCATGCAGGATTCCAGTTCTTCTTTTGTGACATTATTATGGCCCCTCTCCTTGTTCTGCAAAAACCCCAAACAACCCAACAAGAGTTTTGCTGTAGTTATTTGTAACCAATGCTTTATTTTTATGGCTGAAACACAAATCAGTAATGCTGATATTCCAGATTGGAGCCAAGGAAGACACTGACTGCGGCTCTTACATACTGACTGCAATTTGCATTTTCTTTATTTCCTTTTCTTTATAATTTCTAAAGTTGTATCAATACAAAATGAAAGCGTAGGTGAACACTTTTTAATGGAGACTTTATATGAGATTGAATATAAAAACCATCATGAGCAAGACAACCTCCAGGCCTTACTTAGTTTTACAATAACAGTCCTGATGATTAATACTAATTTTTACAAATAAACCTACAAAAACATCTTAGTATTTTACTCACTCTGTACCACATGAATATTGCTTTGAAGGCATTTTCATTAGAGCAGGATCCACAAGACATGGTCATCACCTGAGACAGGCCCTTGGGAGCCACCTGTCAAGGAAGACAGAAAATACTGAGCACAAATATACTGCAAAGTGATAATAATAGTGATCAGTCCTCAACATCATGAACTTCAGTGTAGTGGGAGACCAACCATGCCTGGGGGGGGAGGAAAATCAATTTTAACTGCAGCTGAAAGGTCTCTATTCAGTTTCAGTCCCAAGGATCTTCAAATTTAAATCAAGACAGAGAAGCCACTTATCCCACTATCTCCTATGAAAGCACAGTGAATGGAGGTAAGTCTTCTCATCAGTTCTTGAGCCCAGAAAGGAAGAGGCTGCATTTGTGCAGAGCTGACATGCCACGTTCTCATACTCAGTTGTCAAGTCAGGGAAAAAGGTTTGACCTCATTCCTTGCAGTGGGAAGGCAGATGGATGAATAGCTAATCTGTAATGCTCCCTATTAAAATCCGTAATATCCCTTGATATGCCCAATTCCCTGAACACAGAACATGGTAACTCATCACTGCTATCTCAAACTTACTGATAGCAAAGACTCCTTCAGTTTTTCTGTGAAGTTCTCTGGAGGTAAAATCCCTAGGGCAGGTCTGTTGATAAAAGTGCTCTAAAAAGACAAAGGAAGAGGAATTGTTAGATTCTGCTACCACATGAAAAATATGTTGATATCAAAGCAGTTACAATTTATTCTAATTACAAATACCAGGCAGAAATCTGTATCATGGCACATGGAATTTTAAACCAGGGACTAATACTCATGCCTTAGAATATGTTTTTCTGTCTAATCCTTACTACTTTATTCTTGCAGGATACCTTAGGAAAGGTGCATGATAACTCATACTGACATTTTTTCTTCAATATTGCCACTTTAGTTGCTCAATCTCAATTTTTGCCACACACAGGAAATACGCTTTAAAATCTTTATTACTTGTTTTCAGTTTGAGTAGCTAAATTCAATTAGGATAGCAGCATTTTCATCCTTACAGAGCTTCAAGACAGAACATTTTGGAACACAGTGGTTATAAAACATCCTCCAGATACTACTGCAGTGGGATTTGGGGGAACAAGACAAGGGTAAACTTAAAGAACAGGGGATACCTCTGAGAAAGATAACAAACATCCATGCAAGGGTCAGCAACACAACACTAAAATAAATAGATTTCTGACAAGAAATCTGTGCCCACAGACGTTCTGTCTGACTGCCAGACTCCTCTGGCATGGGCACAATGCTGAAATAGTCTTCATGGTTGCAATGGGATCTCTCCTAACAGTAGGATTCCATAGCCTGCCAGGAAACTACCTGGCTAAACTCATGTCTGCTTCCCAGGATTCTTTTCTCCAACCACTGCCTTTCCCTGTCTGTCAGCAGAGCTGAATCTGCATTGCTGCAGGAGCCCTGGTGATCACAGACTTGATGACAGGGACACAGCCTTCCCAGAGCATGTGGAGGCTCCAGGCTCTGCAGTGGAAGAGGAGAAGCAATGGGCATAAATCAAGACATGAGAGGTACCAATTTGGACACAAGGAAAAGTTCTTTTCATCAGGAGAGCAGGGAAGCAGTGGACCTGCTGCCCAAAGAGGTGGTGCAGTCTCCCTTCATGGAGGTTTTCAAAGTCCCAGATAAAGCCTGAGTACACGAGTCTGATCTCACAGCTGACCCTCTTGAAGCAGAAGATTGGGTTGGGCAAGAGACCACCTGAGGACCCTTCCAACCTCAGTGTCCTGTGAACTGGCCACAGATTCACACCTTTGGGAAAGGTAATTTTGGTGTCAGTGAACAGCAGCTGGTGGGGAAGCTGAGCCTGCTGCCCACACAGGGGTTTCCAAGGAGCAGGTCTGGATAGAGCCCCTCAGTCTCCCCAGTCCACTAATAGAGATGAATGTCACCTTTATGCAATTAATTTCAATTAAGTGTCATGGATTCAAATCGATTCATTGCTGCTCTTAGTCTTTGTAGGTAATCTTATTTGATTCCCACTGTGCTGCTTTTTATTTTAAATTAAATTTTCTCAGAAAAGGACAAGCTCAATAAATTTACCAACTGCAAGGCAACATTATTTGCCTTTCTTTGTATTTGTTGTTTTTCTCGTTGAAGAAGCAATCGACATTAAAAGCTGAGTTTTGATGACTTAAGTCTCTATGGGTCTCCAGAGAGGACAGAGAACACTCATATTTTCAGTGCAGCTCAAGCTTGCACGTTTACTGGCATCCTTCAATATAAGAACTTGTTTGTTCAGACTTGAGAACTACAGCAAAAGGTGTAAGTGGTCACACAGTACCTGCAAGGACATTTTATCAGGACTCTTAGGGAAAACCAAGAAACCACAAGAAATAACAGTGTATGAGCTAGGACTTTGTAATTTATTAATTTGTTACTTCCAAAGCATTGTTTCAACAGACTCCAGCTTACAAGCAATCCTAAGCAAAGATGTTACTGACAGATTCACACAAAGTTTTTGTTTAGTAGCTGTGAGAATCTTACTTGATATTTGTCTCAGTTTAAAAGTAAATTTTCAAATGAAGTTAGAGATACAGGACCATAAATTTGTTGTGAATTTGATTATGGGCTGTCACAGTCAATTGACAACATTTGCCATTAAGCAGAAAAGTGTATTTTTCTTTTGTAGCTAATGAGATACTCAGAACTGAGAAAAATAGAACATTGACATCAAGCTGCTGTGGGCTCAAATGAACAGATGCATATTCTGTTGGTTTTAGCTGGCTATAAAGAGGGTACATGGAGCACTACAGACAAACCAAACAGAAAGTCCCTTCAGGAAAACACCAATCCCATCACCAGCATTAACCAAGGGCCCTCCCTCAGTGTGTATCACTCAAAGAAGTCCTTTCCCCACAAAGCTGGTGTGATACTTGCAGTCAGCCCCAGCCCCACTCTGTCTGCAGTGAGGCTGGCACAAGCTCTGATCTTCACAGGCCCTGCCCTTGGCACTGCAAACCCAACAACCTGCCCACACTGTGCCCAGGCAGAGCCTGCCAGAGATCCTGAGTGCAGACAGGCACAGGCTCACTACCCTCCCCATGGAGCCAGCCAGGTCTCAGGAATCAGGATGGGGTACCAAGGACATCTCTGGTGCTTGTACATGGGAGAGGGGGATCCTGGCTGTGACCTGTGTTGGTTTTTGGAGGAGTTCATCTCCCTGCAGGCTTTGAGCTGGCAACCTGCCCTTCCCCAGTGGCCAAATCTGCAACTGCCACCAGACAAAAAGGCTTTCTGGTTTTATTTTTTTTGTTGGTTTTTGTTTGTTCTTTTTTGTTTTGCTTGTTTTTTAAATCTGATTTTGCCTACTGTTGTATTATAATGAAGACATTATTCTCAGAAATAATTTTTAGGAGTTAACATAAGTATTTAGAAATATTAGTCCTTCTGAAATATCCAGACCTGCCTTTGGTAACTCCAGCACTTCTAGTCCTAGTGTGTTTTGGTTTTCTTTTTCTTTAAAGTTGAAGTATTTTAGTTCTGGGGGAGGCAGAATTTCTCATCCTGAAGAAATGAGCACTCCAGAAAGTAAATCAGCTCAAGGAACTCAAATGCTTGCACTTCTTTGCCATGATGGCTCAGGATTCACACTCTGCTGAAGTATACTTAGGAGATGGGGATCAGTCACTATCCTCACCCTTCAAAAAGAAACTTCCTACATCACTCCAGATGGAGGGCACCATATTCAAAACACTATATTCTCTCTCAAGGTCTTGTGCTTTCTGTTAGGCTCAAAAATCTTCACTCAGAACATTACTAAAATGGTTAACGCTATGCTTGAACTATGATTTAAAACTGGCTGCAAACATATCAAGTGCTTGCATCACCCAAATGTTTACTTTTGAAAAGCTTCCAAGAGGTTTTCGTGTCTTCTTAAACACTACCAAGGTCTTTTCATCTAGTGAGAAATACAGCAAGCAGATCCTATCATATATTAAATGGAATCATTAGCATTCACTATCAGTTTAAGAAAAAATTAGAAAGCCCACAACAAGGAGGGAGAGGACTCCTGCAAGTACTTAATCTTTTAATTCACTTACCAGGTTCTGTGGCTGCTGTAAAAGCTTTATCAGAGAGGGATGGCTGTAACCTAATTAAAAAGAACAAAGAAAGAAAACAGTTATTTCTATCTGGTTTCAATAAACTAATGCAAAGCATAACCTAGAGAATAACCTTAACTTAATGTTTGACTGGTTCTGTGTAACTTGTATATTTTTTAACTACTATTAATAGAATTTCTTTTGAAGGAGGACAAACCTCTTATTATCTGGAACTTTGGTACAAATTTTGTGTCAGGAAATATCAAAACATTTTTAGTACTGAATGTTAAAAATCAATTAAAAAATAAATGAAACAATGATTTTTTTGCCTGATAGGGCCTGGTAGAAGCATCATAGTTTTTACCAAGTACTGCAGGACTGACATTATTAACTGCTTGCTTGCTTGCTATCCTTTTGAGGTTCCACATGTGGTTTTGGTCACTCTGCAGCACAATGTCTGAACCTTTCTTCCTCAGTGAGGAGCAGAGATCACTTTCTGCCTGTGCAGCCCCACCAGCCACTGCTCCTGACAGTTACCATTTACCTGTGTTGCAGAAGCATTCCCAGTTCCTCACCCCAAAGCAGCTGCTACTGCTCTTGATCCCTGTCACCCTGACCTGCTGGAGGGTCTTGCTGAGCCCTCACCACAGGACATGGTCAGAAACAGCTCCTGAGACTGACCACAAGGGAACCTCCCTGTGCAGTGTCCATTTGCAGTGGCTGCTGCTACACTTGTGGTCTCACAGCAATTGTCACCCTCCCTGAGTATCACACTGATTATTCCTGGCACAACAGAGCTTTACCCCCCTCCCTGTGCTTTTTAACTGGTTGGGCTTTTGCTCACTGTAAAATCTACTTCAAAACACATTTATTCCCCTTTTATGGTTCTCTTCCATGCAGTTCTCATCTATGGCAGCCGATTATAAGGAACAGACAGGCTAAAATCCACATTTTAACAAATGCCCAAAGAAAACTCACTGAGAAATGGTCATTTCAGTGCATTCCAATGCTCTAACAAACCATGAGCATGGGCTGTTTGTCCCCTGGGGTGCAGGGCAGCCTCCCCAGCACAGCAGTGTGGCTCTCAGGGCTGGTTCCACTGCTGAGGTGTGCAGCGAGCACATGTTGTGGCAGACCAAGTGCAGAGAAGCCCTGGGACTCCAGCAGGATTTTTCCAGTGGCTTGACAGCATTCTTTGACACCTGTGGCAGTTGGATGGCACTTGTCACTGCTCTCCTCTGCAACACTCTCTGTGCAAGGCACTACCAACCTGGGGTTGAGGTGTGCACGCAGCAGTCTCACTGTTAACCCAGGTCTTCATGGATAAACACACTCACATTCACTTGCAGACTTGGAGATACAGATTCCACTCCTCATATGCAGATGTTCCTGCATGATCATCTCCATCCCACCAGGAGGAAAAGGCTATCTGCTCAGACAGCCATACAACTTAAACCTCACAGACTAATAAGCACCTGAATTCCTACCATGCCACATGCCATTAGTTATTCCAAGACACGTGTCTAGAAATCTTTCCTTCTCAGTCCCAAATTTACATATCTCAGCTGTGCATCACCAGAAAAAACCTGTTTGAGAAATTGCTGTCTCCTGCTAAAGAGACACTGTCCTTTTCACTTTCTCTTATGACCAGGGGTTTTTTTTCCTCCAAATAAAAGTTTGTCACAGTAAGGAAAACAGGAAGGAAAAAGATGCAACAACTTGTCCTTTTTACTCAGAAACTAAGATAGCTTCAGTTTTAATACAACAAATGTGCTTAATTTATACCTACTGACATGCTATGGGATAACTTTCTTGCTTACAGGTAAAACCAATTTATCTGATGTATTAAAAACAAAACAAAATAAAAACCAATAAAACAAACCTTCAAAGGAGCCAAGAAAATTTAATTTTAAGCCTGAATTCCACTGTATGAAATGCCATCACCAGAGATTAACATCATATTTTATATTTCCTTGTAGAAACAGTTGGAAACCTCATCTTCCCTACTGCTCAAGAAGTCAGACCGCTATAATTTTGATACAAAAGCTTATCATGCCTCTGAATCCTCATTCCAGTGGGATGCCAACAGCTCTGATTATCTTGTCTGAGCAATGGAGCATTAGGTCACTGCATTAACAAATCAATTATAAATTCAGTTTTGAATATTTTAGCTGAAAACAAGAGAATTTCCAGATTGTTTTAGCTGCAAATCATGGTGCTAAATCTGTTAAAATTATTATGAAGATAATACAAGCAGTTTTTTGGGACACCAACAACTAAATCTGTATGGCATCTGCTGCCATGGGAAGTTGCTGTTTGGCTAGAGGGAACAGCAGAGTTGAAAGCTGTCCCTGAGATCTGTGGCTGTGGCTACCACTGAGAGCACCTCTGAGAGTAGATCTAGTGTTTTAGAAACACCCAAACCTTACAAAATTTTGTTATAAATAACTGCCACTTCTTAGGAAGCTCAACCATCAACTCTGTTATTGCATGTAGGAACATAAAATCCTGTTGCTGGTGTTAGGATATGTGAAGATCTTGGTATTTTCTCTTATAACACAAACTCAAGCCTTCTATTACTCATTACTTACCCTTTCCCACCCACACAGGATCTCTGTCCCATTCACTTCAGGCCAAGGAGCTTGCACTTGCTCCTAATACTCCCTATTCCACTTGTACCTCCTCAAACAGGCCCCAGTGAAAGAAAGAATACTTGAAGTCCAGCTGGTGCTGAAATAGCAGGAATGTGGAAAGATGTTGAACTGCTCTGTGGGTTCACAGCCATAAATGAACACCAGGAGAACTAATTGGTTGAATAACCATTATATAACTATGGCAGACAAGTCAAACAGCCCTGGGCTGGGATGGCAAATAGGCAGTAACTTGTTTCATTGCCATGACCAGCACAAGGCTCTGTAGCTTTAGGAATGGACTCTCAGAAGTGACTGAGCTGGCTCTAAGAGAAGGGCACCTGCTCCATCCCTCTTGCTGTGTGTCTGGATCAATGTGACAGGAACGTACATGTCCTCCAGGCTCATGAATGTGCCTGTCTGCAAAAGGAGAAAAAACTAGAGGCTGCTAGAATAGTGAGATGAAGAAAGCCCCAAGAATCATTTGAACTGAGCAGCAGGCTACTGCCAATAATATCAAACTGCACCTCTCTCCATCTCCCCAAACAAAACAGGTCTTCCCAGCACTGAAAAACACATTGTTTCCTTTGCTTTTCCAGGATGGTTGCTGGTAAACATGTCAATAGCATCCCCTCTTGCTTTTGGCTTCACAGGGTTCCTAAGTCTATTAGTCATATTAGATACAAGTTTAACAGACTATGCTGTGCTACAACTGCCTAAAAAAGTGTGGTAAAAAACTGTTTTCATTTTTGTTTTTCAGCAAGAAACAGCCCAGAGCACCTTTGCCTAGAGGCTTTTTATACTTTAATTCTTATCTCTCCACACAGGCACTTATTACCTCTCAACCTCTGCTGATAAATATATTCTAGTGTAGCAGATCATTATTAAATCTCGGGGAGTCCTGACAGATTCATAAAAGGTTTTATTGAATTTACTTTCAGAGAGATAAGCACAGATGACTAGCAGGAACCTCGTGATCTTGTTCTGGTTTCCCAGTCCAGGCCCTACCTCTGTCACCAAGAGGGACATTATTAGCAACTTGGGCACCTTCAGATAGCATTGTCATTCAGTACAACTTAAACATATAAATTAATGCTGTGTGTTAGATTTAGGTCAGCCTGTAAGTATTAAATTTCCATTTACTCCTTGTTGCTACACATCATAGTGCCATTAGGGAAGGTGTGTGCAGGACTGTACTACAGTTCCTTCACGACTGAGGAACATGTCACCTAGGACAAAAAAACCAGCTTATCCTCCAGAAGACATTGCCCCATGTGAAGGAGGAACTAGATGGCCCAGGTGAGGGTCAGTCACAGGCACTGCAGTCTTGTACCTCTGTCACCAGTTTCAGTCAACTAAAGAAAGTAAACTGCAGAAGCCCCTGCCCATTTCTGCCCATTAAGAAAGTACTTCCCTTACAGTACTTTAATATTTTATACACAAAACTATATTGAAGAGGTATGCTTGCACCATCAAGCACCAGAAAGTCAGAAAGTCCCAGTGATCTGCCTGTGAAACCCTTATTTCATTCTTTTGGAGTAAGCACTGACTACATGGCTGAGCACTAGTTTCTCCAAATCAGCATTTCTTGTATGAAGAATGGGAATGCATCTCTAACACTAAATGTATCTCCTTTCCTAGAAACCTAAAATACAATCCCATTGCAATACAAGCATTGTGCTCCCCTCTCTCAACCCTATTTCCACATGAGCAGTGACAAAGTTACCTCAGTTCAGCCTCTAAACGATACAAAATAGCCAGAACTTCGTCTGAGGGATTTCAGCTACAAACATGGAAGGATTCTGCAATGATCAAACATTTATTGAGTGCTGTGTGAGACCAAAACATTGCAAAGGAGACTGGGATAAGTGATCATCCATTGCAGTCACAAGGTCTTAGATGTCAAAAATTTGGTAACAACATGAACATCACCAAGTTCTGTTTCCCAGCCAAGAAGGCCTGTAGGGATGAGTTTCAGTCATCACAGTTTCTATACATAGCACAATATCTACCTTTTAAATTACCCCAGCACTTCTCTTTTTGCTTCTGCTGGCACAAGCAAACTGAACTGAATGAACTTCTAGTGAAACCTCTATTACTTGCAGTTGGGGCTTCCATCTCTGCCTGGCTGCTGCTGGAAATGCTTCACAAAGAAATCAGCTGACTTCCCCAAGCACTTGCCAAGCCCTGTGTCTGCTCTCTCAGCCCAGCTGAGCTGACACCTTTGCTTTCACTCAGCACCACAGCTCAGTGCTGGGGCTTGTTTCATCCTACTGCAGTCTGCATGGCCCATGCGTTTTTATTTCACTTATTTTGAGCCAGAAATGTTAACTAGAGCATATAATTCAATTCTAAAAATTTTAAGTTATGCTTGTTAATGTTTAAAACTGTAACATACTGTTATAGAATCATAAAGAGCACAAATCCAAGCTAACAAAGACAACCTGAATCATGGAACTTGCATTTTCAGATTAAGATTAATACTAGAGCTTCTTCCAGGCACCCCTGTGTACTTCAGGCAAGCTTTAAGCACTGAATTTGTAGTTTCTTCAGCTACTCAAAACCACCACTACACAACACACAGCAGTGCAGTGTCTCTGATCACAACAAGGTATATATTATGTCAGATCTGTTGTTTTTAGTTAATGAACCAACTTCTCTGGTACTGCCTGAGATAAGAAAATGACAGCTTGACAACAAAGCAAGGCATTTTGGTACAACTACTGTCTCCTACCTATTGGGATGGATGAAATCTGAGAGTAGAGATCCAGCATGCGATTGCCATCTACATCTACCAGGTAGTTCCCTCGGCTCTCTTCATAATTGCAAAAGAAGTGCACAGCTTCTGCATTCTTCAGGGCAAAAACAAACAATTAGTGCTTTAAAAAGCAGCAATGTGTAGGAAGGTGCAGCTAATGGTTATACAGCAAAATCTGATAAAAATATCTAATGCTGGAATAAAAAGACATGGCAATTAACTGTACAGCTGTTTTTATAGAGAGGGACTGTGAAAAGAGCAAGTCTGCACTCTGCCTACAGAAATGAAGCACAGATTTTGAGGTAATGCACATCTTAAGAAGGGAATACATACTTGGGATGACATACTTTTAAACTCAGGCTCAAATATACCTTGTTTTCACTGGCTACTTTGTAACAACTCAAAAACTTTTCTTCAAATGCATATAATTTAAACCCATGTTCAAAGAATAATCACTGATGCCACAATAAAATGATTCTGCAGTATTCAAAATATACTAAAAAGATTTTATTCAAATGTACATATATATCATACTGTACTTAGTGCGAAAGCCCAGAGTCAGTGTTTCCCCTTTTCTTTTTTGGTACAAACATACAAAACAGGATTTTCAAACAAGATCTGAAATCACAGTAGTAACACCCCTCAAAATGCAGAAAATGTGCCAAATTACCTGAATGCCATTCAGCTTCTTCATTAATTCCTGTAGAAAAGCAAATGTCAGAGTGTCAGGTATGTAATTAGCAAATACTGAAGGAGAATATCTGTCTTTTTTATGATCCCATAAATCATATGCAAACCTTGCAGTCCTGTGTGCTTACCGGGCAACTCTACTTGCCACAGGAACTTTCATGGTGCATCTTGCAAATATTACAGTCAAAACTATGAACTGTGGCATGCAGAGCTAAATGGCCTGCAAACACAGTTTAACTGTAAATCTCCAAAGAGAGAAAGCTGTCTCTTCTATATTGATCAACTGAACTGAGAAAACAAGAGAGAAATCAGAAAATAAGAGAAGCCAGAGCCACACAGAAGGGACACTGGCACATTGGTTCTAGAAAGACAGCTGCTTTCTCTTAAAAACAACAAAACCCCAAAAAACCCCAAAACCCCATCACATGCACAAATACTGACCCTGCCAGAGTAAAACAACATCCAGCAAATTGAAACTCTTGCTTCATTTCAAAACCAAAGCCTCACTTCACATCAGAAAAAGTCAACTAAGTTTCTATTTCAGCAGGAGCACAAGTGACCAAATATGACGGGATGTTCTATCAAACTGATGGTCTTTTGCTTTCAATGACAACATATGGGAAGTTGGCAGTTGAGATTCAGATCCGTCTCTCAGAGAGCGACATTTCATTCATGAGCTTTCTATTTTCAGCCTCCTGATAAAAGTGGGTGTAGACTTATGAAATTATGTTTATTCATATCTGATATAAGGTTTGAAATGAAATCTGCTTTCTAGGAAGTTAAACACAGCTAAAGAAAAAGCAACAAACCAAGTCACCATACTTTGGGAACTTACTCTGGATCGTGGTCCAGGAACTTCTGTCTTCATTAGGGGTCCATCATAATCAAAATCCACATCAATTTTAGCTGCAGCTTGACTGATATACCTGTGTCCTGTAAGAAATAATGCAAACCTGAGTACAGACCATATTTTCTGTGCTCTCCTCTCAGAAGATACATCCACACCTTACCTGACTGAGAACAGTTGACAGATGAGACCAACTACATCATGCTGTCTGAAGTGAATTAAATATCTCATATCCCTGTTTCAAAACACAGGGTTTAGGCAAAATTCATATGACAGAGACAGCTCTGGTAAGCATATTCCAAATATGCACATATTCCATTATGGGGATTACGGGATAATATGGGGATTGTACATTTGCAAAAAAGTAAGTACAGACTCCAAAGATCTACCAAGGTGACCAGCAAGAGACTATGAGCTTGCTCTGCACACTGTGGTTAGGTGTTGAACTAAACCAACATTCTTGGCAATTACATTTTTGTCATGGAGCACCTACAAGCCTCTATCCAGCATAGTATCAACAACAGATTGATCTTAATACACTTAACTTGGGGGTATCACATTTGGACCCAAAAGACAAGGGCATAACTTATTTTAGTCTGTGACAGGCATTTCTAAGCTGGTGCAAGTCGGATGGCCCCAAAATGAAGATCCTTAGCAATCCCTGTCACCTGTGGAAAGCCCAGCTCAGCTCAGAGCCTGGCTCACCACTGGAAGTCACCAGCTCTTGCCTGGGGCACTCAGAGCAGCAGGGTCTGCTGTTACCACTTACCAGCATCGAGCTATGCCAGGGCAGTGCTGCCAGGTGCTAAACCAGTAAAATGCACCCCAGCTTGGCAGAGGTCCAGGCAGGGAGATGCCCGGGCAGGCAGGTCAGCACCCAGGCACAAGGGAAGCCCTGGGGTGCAGCACTGCCTCCAGGGAGCACTGCACCAGCCCCTCTGCACTTCCATCCATAACCACCTCTCACTGCCAGAAATGTACTGTTTCAGAAATGTACTAAAAACATTCTGTGTTTGGCAATAGCAATTGTCAAATAAACTAAATATTTATCAAGGAAAGCAGAAGGTATCCTATGATACTGCTCGGCAGTGCTCTGAATGCAGCCATTCAGCCAGAGTTTCCAACAGCGATTCGAGATGTTTGCCTCAGTTTGTGTCAGCCCAAGCTGAGATATCTCAAGCAAGCCTGATTTTGAGAAACTACCTGGAAAATCACAGCCCTGTGAAAGCATCTCTAACTGAGCACTTAAAGTCACTGCTCATCTTGGGAAAACCTAGACTGCAAAGATGATTACTCTCCCCGGCTTTAATTCCGAGTCCCTATATCTGAGATGCCTCAGTGCCTCTCTGCAAAGCTATTAATAGGTTTTGTTACAGCAACACCATTTCTGTGTCATTCTGTTTAGCATTCATGTAAATTGGAGGCTGCATGGCAACTGCTTCACTGAGGGGAAAAAGCTACTGCATGTAAAAGATCAAAATATCCACAATCCATAGCCAATAAAGCTGTAGGTTTAGTAGCCACACTATGCAATCTAAAAGGGAAAAAGAGACCAAACTAACCCTTTTGTGCACCCAGTCCTTTCCTAATGGAGATCACAGCAAACCAGCTGCACACACTGCAGCTTCTTCTATGTCCTCTTCTCTCCCTCCTCCCAAGCTCTGGGTCCTATTTCATATGACCAGTGGGAAAGGACCAAGAACATACAGGACATTTTGGGAGCCAGCAGTAACAGGAAAGATATGGAAACCCAGCATCATATTGAAATCATTTGACACAGCTGCAAATGTAAGACAGGTGAACTATAACCTGCATGCACAGTCCTCCTCCTCCTCATCCTCCTCCTCCCCAGCCCTGCCTGGTGCTCTGCTGCCAGAGCCCCTGTGCCACCACATCCCCTCCGTTCACCTCCTAGGATTCTCCCACCTGGAGCACACCTCCCTCAGTGTTTTCAACTGATTTCTCACAGAAAAGCACTTGTTTGGACAATGATCTAAGGTTTCCTCTTCTGCAAATACCTGAGCCACTCCTACGAGTATGCAAAGTGCCTGACTGTCAGCTCTAACACCCAGGGCAACAGTCCTGGCCATCACTTGGGAGAAGTGGATGACATTTCCCCTCTTCTGCGACCCTGAAAGGCAATCTGTGGAATAACAGATGAGGATTCTAAACTAAACACAAATTCAATTATTTCTCTAAGCAAGTTTTGTTGTGAATATTGCAAAGGGCACAATCTCCCCTACAAAAACAATCACAGGGCGATAAGTTGAAGAATATTTTACTCTTGCCCTAACTTGTTTAACAGCACAAGTCAAGAGGAGATTGTTTTCATCAACCAGGCTGTGTAACAGCGACCCAAACCAGTCAGCCTGCTTTGTAGATCATCATCATCTTTTAGCTACTGTTTATGCCGCAGATTCTTTTGCATGGGTGGATTAAATCCAGTATCTGCTAAGGGTACATATGAGTGATCAAAACTGAACAGCACTGTGCAGTGCAGTGCTGCACTACTTCACACTGGCATAGCTTGTGTCTGTCAATACACAGGTTTACCTATACAGCAGAACCAGACAAGTGAAACAACATCCAGGTCTTCCTAGAGGAAGAGTTGATTTAAAGATCATTTTTATCAATTTAGTAATGTTGGTCCACTTGTGAGATGTTATTTATTTAAACAAAGGGTTCAGAAGCACCTTATCCAAACCACAATCATTTTCAGTAAGTTTGTGAACCAGATCCACCTAAAAACCAAGCAACATAGGATATAGGTTTCTCTGCACTTGCTTATCTCCTAAAGCACATGACATGTCAACAGGCTCTACAGGCAAGTGATTTCTAGGCTGATTCATTGATACAAATTTAATTTCCAATACTTGTTTTCAGGAGCACACAGAATGTCTCATTTTATTAACTCCAGTATAATGACAGTTGTACTGATTTATTGATCTTATACTTGCCAAAGTGTCATTCCACCTCCTGGCTCAGGCAAACACTGTAGCTGGAATCTGAAGGAACAGCTTGCCATACACAGAACAAAAATGCCTTTTGTCACCAGATCAAAGGATTTTGAAAAGTGGTGTGTTTTTCTTTTCCTTAGGTATATGATGGAGAACGTAGGCTAGGAAAAAACCCTCAGAAAACCAAAACCACAACATACTAACAAAGCCTTTCATAGCAAAAGCTAAAACCAAACTGGAGCCAATCCCCTAATTTTTTATTCTTTAATGAAACTCTTCTCCCTTTGAAAGTGTAATAAATGATTGGCACAAACTCACATAATTTTTAGCAAGGTCAATGGATTTATTTGAAACAGCCCACTTCACTACTCATCAGATATGCACACTTGTTCACAGGGTTGGTTAAAAATAAGCAAAACAACTCAAATTTTAAGAACACAAGAACATGGTTCCCCTGCTTGCCCCATTTTAACTATTTTTAAATTCTCCTACTTTATTGAACTAAATTGGGACTTGGATCAGAAATTGCAATGAGTGTAACTGGCCAGCTCCTGCCAAGCTCAGCCTGTGCCAGTCACAGCACCCACACGTGCAGAGCCCTCCTTAGCTCAGGGCACCTGAACAGCACAAACACAAACTCTCTCACTGCCACACGGCCCAAGACTCCTGCAGCCTAATGCTTCCTCCATGCTCAGGGACCTCTCCAAAGGCTCCTGGCCATGGAAGGAAAGGAAGTACAGCAGTTTTGATTAGCAAAGGACTCAGCTGAATGCTGCAGTTTACTGAGCAGAGGTATGGCCTCAACACTGTTGCCCTTCAGACTGCCATTTCACCACAGCCTCACAGCCTGCCCTTGTTCTACAGGCAAAACTGGGAGCTCAGGCTGCTCTCAAAAGGCACCAACATCAGAGCCCTGCTAAAAGAGAGCCTGGCCACCCCCTGCACAAGGACTCTCCAGGTTTTGGCATCCCTCGCTCTGGATCCCCTGCAATGCTTTGTCCTCCGGGCTCTGAATAACAGCAAGGCAAGGGTGCTGCCTCTTGCTTCCCAGTGCCAAAGGTCCTGCTCACAGCACAGCTCCAGGACATGGCCTGCTGTCCTGCAAAGGCTTTTCCAAGCACTTGGACATGGTGATGGATGGCTGTATCAATACCTACTTTGTTTTGCCTGGAGGAGGGTTTCAGGCCGTGCTCTGTCTCTCCTGCTTCCCCCCAGCCCAAGCATCAGTATCACAGTCTCCCAATGATGCAAGTAAATGCAAATAAATTGGGTCACTCACTGTAGTGTTTCATCCCCTGGGAAACTGCAGCGGGCTCTGCTCAGCTGGCATTTCTGTCTTGAAGGTACTCAATGTACTTTATGACTTAGCCCAAATGTTTCCTGTTTGACTCTTTAACATCAACTTACCCTGCAACAGGAACCCTGTAACTCAGGCTACTCCAACTTGATATTTAGGGCACATCAGGTATAGGTTTCCATCACTGCACTTCACCTCTCCAAAAGACAGCAGAGATGAGACAGATAAAAACTGAGATTGTTACTATGTCCAAGCAAGATATTTTCAAGAACTGAGAATCCCTCGTGGCTGGTCCTTCAGTGAACTAACAGCATTAACTTTGCCATAAAAGTTAATTCACCAACTTCCTGTTGAGATCTGATCAAACTTCCATAGAAAAAAAAGGTTTCTTGTGTTATATTGTCTTAAGAACAGAAACAAATACTATGACCTCAGCTCTTATCTTAAAAGTGTGTAGAGATAATGGGCTGTAACCAAGTGTCCTCTGAAGAAGCATGAGGAAAACTCTTAAATTACATTTAGCTAACATGCCCAGGAACAGCACCCTTTTTTCCCTGGGAAACAAAGCTGTCTCTTCTCATCATGGCAAAAGACAAAACACTTAGGTATTGTTAATCCACCTAATTATCAAAGACCATGTCAGCCAAACAACTGGCAGAGAATTTTCTACCCATCCCATTTAAAGAGGTTGGGTCCAATAAGCTAAATTCTACTTTTCCTGTTTCTTGCAGACTTCTCAAAGCTCTATGCAACACTCTCTGAACATCTGAGTAACATCAGCAAAATTACCACATCCTTCCTTCTCATCTAACAGGATGTCCTCATTTGCTATCAGACAGAAAAGCTCATTTCCCAGCTTCTCTTCCCCATGCTGCCCCCATTGCTCACCAGGTGTCTCACTAAGCAATTTTAACAAAGTACCACATTGCTATAGCAACATAATTAATATAAGTGCACCCTGCTAATTTGGTAGTGTTGGTAGTCACAGAGCACCACTGTTGGCAGGTCTGTGCTAAGGACAAGAGTTGCAATCAATGCAGGGCGAGAAAGAGCTTAAACTCTGACGTGTTTGACTACAAATAATACTCACATAAACACAGTTCCTGAGTGTATAACAACTGGATATTAGCTGGGAGAAATTCCAGTGGAGACACTGAAATTACATTGGTGTAATTAACAGAAGGGACTACCTCAAGGGAAAAGAAAGAAGAGAGGTGAAAATGCATGCTGGCACATCAGACCTCTCAAATGCAAGTGTTTTGCTGTGAAGGGCCATAGAGGGAAAGCTCTGCAGAGCCTGCAGGGAGGCACATTCCAAGTGCCATAGCCCTGCTGCCCCATGCAAGTGCAGACAGGCAATCTCCTTTGCATGCCTTTAACTTTCCCTACACAGTGTCTGTCAAACCACCTTCCAGACAGAATTTTCAGAGCACAGAGGCCCTGACAGCCAAAAGTAGGAGGACTGTGATTTCCCCCGAGCTCTCTTTTAGGTGTTACAAGTAGAATCTGTTACTAACAGATCTTGAAAGGGAATGGCAAAAGGCCAGGCTAGCTAGAGATGTTGGGGAAATGAGCATTGCTATTGCATAACATTGTGAAAACTGAGATTGCTATTTACAGAATGCTTATGCTGTAAGATCAGAAGCTCTTCCACAGGAGATTGTCTGTGTTTCAGCACTCCCACATACACACTGGAGATTTTATTAGAACAGGGTTCCCCAAAATTGAAGAAACAATCCAATACCACCCAGGCCATAAAGAAGTGGAAGCTCGTGTAAGAAAGAGCACAAAAAGTTCTCCCTCCCCATCACAGCATAATCCCAAATCAGCTCCTCAGTAGAGTTACAGGAGCATCCAGCTGCTGGTCTTCTTGCAGTTCTTGTGATCTGAACCTCTTTCACAGCACAGCAGACCAGAGTAATAGCTACAAGGGCTCATCAGGACACCTCTAGAGAAGAACAACCACAAGGAACACCCAGGGGGGAAAACATCCAGCATTTCCACAGCCACCCTTTGTGGCACAGAAGGAACAAGAAAACCAGAAAGGAAAATCAAAGGCCTCACATTCACTCAGGGAACTGAGAACTGAAGTCCAAACTCAGACTCTGCCTCGTAGCAGAGCCTCCTTCCAACAACAGGTGTTTAGATGAACATTTTTACAGATCTCAGCTTTTTGTGAAAGTGTTTGATCAGACATAAAAGAAAAGGTTCCTCAGTCCAGTGGGAGAGGCTGCACTCCAGAGTCATCAAGGGCCAGTTCCCAGGGCATGTGCTGAAGGTGACCTCAAACTGATCTCTACAATCCAGAGAAGACGATGGTTCTCTGCTTCTCCCACACATCCCTCACACGAATCCAAGCTGTGCTCTCTGACTTCCTAGGGAGGCTTCTAATGTATAAACTGAATAAAAAAAGTATAAAAAAGCCTCAGCAAGCATTAATACTGGAGACAAAAGTGGGACTGAGAATAAATCTTTCTCATGGCTTTCCAGCCTATTTGTTATAACTGTGATGGGGACAGGTCAATAACTAATATGAACATCTCTCAGACTTTACTGCAGCACACCTGTGTGATAAACATTATTACCCTCTGCAGAGAAACAGGAATCAGGCTCAGATAGGTGAGGTACAGCGTCAACAAATGCTGGACCACTTAGGACAGAGTGCAGAGAATCTGGAGGAGAAAAACTGGACCTACAAGCTGAGACTGAAACAGTACATAGACCATCTGAGAGAAAAGCACGAGGTCTTGGGGGAGGTAATAGTTATCAAATATATAAAAGGCAGCTGCAAAGAAAAATAAACATTTCAGTGTCTAGGTCCTCTGAGGGCAGGACAAATAGCAAAGATTCGATTTTTTTCCTGTTTTGAAACTTGGCTAAATAATAGAAAAAAGTTTTAAAGGTAAGGTCAGTTCAGCAGTAGGCAGATTGCCTGGAGAGGCTGCAGAAGCTGCAGAACAGATCAGCATCCTAGAAGGGCATGGGTGTGCACTAATGCAAACTGATGCTACCTTCAGGCAGCAGCCTGACCTTTTGGTATGCTTTCCACTGCAAGATTCAAAGATTAATTCAACCCTTTTGGGTAATGACAGAAGACTGAACTAGACTTCTGGGGTGCCAGCCTGTCCTCATAGCTTTGGTACTGCCTACCAGCTAACAACCAACTGCATCTTCATCTGCCTCCAAAGCACGGAACCAGAACAGCTTTCCTGCTACAGTGACCCAGCTGATAAAACCTGAGCTGGCACAAAGGGAATAAATGTTTAAATTCACACTACCAGTTTTGACCAACTTGCAGCACACCAGGCTGACAGAAGCAACACAACTCAATTCAGGTAAGATGTTACACCAAGGTACATCACATTTCTCCAGCATCAATCACCTCTCCCAGATCTGCCTGGCTGACACCTACAGTCAGCATCATGCAGGAGTCTTTGTAAAAAAACATTAGGCTAGTTACTCATTCTGTTGTCATTCTGCCACCCTTCAAATTCTAGTGAACTTTATCTTTGAGGGCAAACTAGCAAGCAGATCAAATAGATAAGGAAAGGAAAAAAACCCCTACCCAATTAAGGCTGATTTTTAAGGAAGGCAGAAGGACTCCAAATACTTAAGAGGCTCCATGTTTTTGGGTAAGATTTAAGTTGCATATTACTTTTATACGTTTAGCTTAGCTTTTGCATTTTGATTCACTCAAATGATTTCCATTTTCCATTTCCAGTTTGCTTGCCAGGGGTTAGCACAGTGTGAGTAATGAGAACACTACAACCAACGGTAAAGTAGAAAAGATTCTCCAACCAGAGAAACAGTCAAGGCTGAAAAAATCTCTTTGTGTCAATAAATGTATCGTACATTCAATATGAACAGGATTATTTGCTTAATGCACACACACAATTGTAACATGACAGCCTACAGACATAAAAACTTCTTCCAAGAGGCAATTTATTCCCTCCTCCTCTCCACCTCCATCACCCCTTTGCAAACCCTGTCATTTCAGTACCCACACGCACAAAAAATGATCAGTCCAAATGGCACTGCAGGATTTTTTGTGGGAGTAATGTACAAATCTCTTTTTTAGTCTGTAAAGCTCTAAATCTGAGTGCTCAAAATACCTTGGAGGCAAGCACTCTGGAGTAGAGAGCTCCTGGACTTCACACCCTCAACACTTCCCTAAAAACCAACAGAGCCCAGGGACACTAAAAACCTCAGCTGAGGCTCACCAGGAAAATGGCCTGAAGCTCCAGTTTTTGCTACAGGAGTCAGAGCCTCCTGCCTATTCTATCAGCTAGGAATGTCACAGGTTTCTTCTGGTGAGGAGTTCTCCTCTTGCTCCATCTTTCCTAATTTTGAGTCACACACACAAAGCATTCAGTCCCAAAGGTCACAGGTCTCTTACAAAATCTGCAGCCAAGGCCCCCCACTCTTTGCTTCAGGATTTTAGCAGGCTTTCCCACTTAGAAGTTTCCTGAAAGCAAGGATGGATTAAAGGAGCCCTGAGTACCTTTCCTTTCTGTATTCAAGATCTACATCCCCTCATTGCAGTGGTGAGAAAGGAAGAGTGACTTAGCACACCTGCCCTCCACTGCCCTCCTCTATCTTTGTGCTGGGGAAGCAGCACATAAGTGTGCAAGACACTGGGAGGGACAGGGAGTATTAAGTGATTCTGAGATGACAGATTAGCTCAAAGGACTGACAGCTAACGAGGCCTGGTTGCTGCAAGCACTTTCCATTGCCCATGATCGACCAAATGATCCCTGCTCCTGTGGATGATCAGTGCGTCACTCCCAGAAATAGAAGCGCATCCTGCACTGATACACTGACCTAATATTTTCTAATAGTTACAAGACCAGACTTGGTGTTCTTTAGTCAAAGGTCAGTTGCTCCCCAAAGTGTATTATTTACAAGGAAATCAATGATGTTTAAGTTCCTGAGCAAATGGAAGGATGTTCTTGCCTGGCAGTGGCAGAAGGAGCACAGTGGCACTGCAGCAGCAGAGTTGGAGGACAGGAGAAACACTATTATTTACTTGGTCACAGAAAAAGCCACTCAGCCATTCTGTATTCAGTGTAGCAGCACAAGAAATGGATGCCAGATCTTAAGACTTCACACTGCTTTGTCCAACAAAGTCAACAGAAATTTAGGTTTTGTATCTATTTCACAGAGATTGCAGGTTTAATACACACATAGACACACACTAAATTGCAAGCTGGGGCCAAGCAAGAGCTTGCCATTCACTCAGGAGAAAGTAGTTTGATGCTGTGTGGCAGGCTTTAATTTCACACTAGAGCTCACTCCAGGCAGAAACACACAACCCAGTGAGGGCCACCTCGTCATGCCAGTCACATAAAACCTCTCCACAAGGGAAGACAGGCAGGGTCATGCTACAGAGCACAAGGAAAAAACCAGCTCATTTTGATGGATAATTGTTTCCTCTCTGCTGCATGTAGAGTCAGAAAGTAAAAGTAGAGTTTCAAAGGCTGAACAGCTTTACTTCAATTAGCAGCTTTACAGTGCAAATTATTAACTTAATAAGTTCTTGTTTGCAGAATGAAAAAAAATCAAGCAAATCCACAGCACCTTTGTGGCCCACTTTGGACCACAACTGCATCCTGATTTAAGATGTAGAACATCACATTCTTCAAGTTTTGACAGACTCAACACCATGGGACAAATCCCAACAATGTTCAAACTGGAATTTGGTCCACCAGTGTAAAGTGAATGTTTACCAAATACGAACCAGGAAAATACAAACAAACACTTACCAAATACAAGCAGTCTGGAGTTTTGCTGCAGGCAACAGGTCAGCTGTCGACTCAGCAACATTGACGCCATTTTATCTTTTCGTTACTCAAAAAGACTCAATCTTGGGAGATTTCAGTTGTTGTTCTGGAAAGAAAAAAAAAGTACTTATTCATGTCCTTATGGGTGCAGCCACTATTACTGTGCTATTCATTTCAATTACCCCTTTCACTAATTTCAGTCCAAAGACACCAAGAGCAAGCTTTGATGGATTAATGCTGACGTTCAGAGCAGTCTCAGGATTGATCCCCAAGTCAGATGCTCGGCTTGGTCTTGCTGAGACAAATGACTTCTAGGCTAAAGCTGTAACTTCCTGCTTCAGCAGGACCAAGGGTAAAGATCAGTACCTATTTTCCCTTGCTTTTCTTCTCTCTTTTCTCTATGTATGTAGACTGCGTTGAACTTTCAAAAAATTGTTTCCAGTCAGTCTCTCAAAAGGTCTTTCAATTCAATTTAAGTTTATGAGAAAAATCTCACCCAATACAAAAGACAGCAGGACAAGCATTAGGAAATAAAAGAAAATCAATCCTCTGAAAAACTAGTTTTTACAAATTAATCACATCTGTGAAGAAAGACTGTGAGAGCTGGGATTGTTCAGCCTGAAGAAGGCTCAGGTTACATCCCATTAATGTGTAATAAACACCTGATGGGAGGGACTAAAGAAGGAGCCAGGGTCTTCTCAGCAGTGTCCAGTAACAGGGTAAGAGGCACTGGGCACAAGATGAAATACTGTGAGCTCCATCTAAACACAGGAAAACTGTGGTGGCACAGAGAGGGCATGGAATCACCGTGCTTGGAGATGTTCACAACCCAACTGGACACAGTCCAGACCAGCCTGCTTTAGGAGCTGCTGCTTGAGCAGAGGGCTGGACCAGATGAACCCCTCAGCTCCCTTCCAGCCTCAACTGCTCTATGATCCTACCTCAGCTAGTTATGTATAAATGACCTTGGAAAGTCAAGTAGCATGAATGCTAACATGACTCCTTTTTCACTCTGGATCACCTGTGCAGAAAGCCTGGCTGGAAGCCATAAACAGGTCATTGAATTATTATCCAGGATACAGGTTAAATTCAAACTCTACACTTTTCAGCATGGCCCCCTGTGTTCTCTGTAGGACACTAGAGCCCTTTGCCTGGCATTTTTCCCTTGCTGGATGCCCCTCTGCCCCCACTGGGTGCAGACCATCTAGCAGCAGTGGACCAAGGCTTGCAGTTCAAACAAAATGTCACTATTATCCATAAACCTCCTGGAAAGAACTCTATTTCACAAATACACTCTGAGAGTGGAGTTGATCTTCCAGCAGGAAGAGATAACAGCTTACTGCTAACATCAGTTCTAGGCCATCAATAAAACATGCCAGCAGATGTTCATGGCTAGATGCAGGGAAGCAGCTGATCTATTACTACAACAACAGAAAGTATCTCTTAGCCAGCACTAAAATATCAGAAATTTAATTTCTGTATTGTGTCTAAGCAAGATACTACTTGTTTTCCTTCATATTTGAGCTTTTTCAAAATAGATAAAAGAAAAAAACACTTCTTGCCTACATATATTTATGGACTTATTAATATTTAGGTATAAAAACAATTCTCTCTGCCTTCCCACACAACTGACATAGTACTTGTTTTCACTTAGTTTGCTCTACGTTCAAGTTAAAATTCAAGGTACTTTGAAATGTGTCAAGGTGAGCATACACTTGCACAACACTTGTGCTGGAAAAGCTAGATTAGGTTCCTAAGGCTTTGGGCCAGAAGTGCAGAGGGAACCAGTTAATTTTTTTCAGAAAAGAGTAACTTTGCTTATAAGACAAGATTAATTTAATCTTTCATTATTTTTTCTCTCTCAGTTTCTTTCTTTAGTTGTGCTAACTTTTGCACAAATGGAGCAGTGCAAATACTTAGCAACCCACCAAGGTTCATGTCATTGTTCTTATGCCCTTCAGTCATCCCCCATGAGGGTTTTGCTGCCCTCTGCCTCACCTTCCTTTTCACAAAGATGAGATACCTCTTCACATACAAATCAAACAAACCTTCCAGTTACTCTACAGAGTTGTGCCCACCAGTGTCCAGGTTTCCCTTCAGCACTTCCTCCTCTTCCTTCCCCAGGTAAACAATGCTCCCAGAATGTTATTTATATTTTACTTATATTTACTGTTTATCTTAAGTTCTTTAATAGCTAAACTACAGTACTCATTAGAGGCTGAAAAATATAATTGGAAATGATACTGGCTTTCTGAAATACTTACAGAACAGAAATTATTGCAAGAGGTAGCTTAGCCCTAATTTTTCTTGACAGTTGTTACATAAAAAGTTTTACTGTTCTCTAGTCCAGAGTCAGAATAAATCATACGACTATAAAACATGTGAGTATAACTAAACCCAACATCTCTTCCATCTCCATTAAGCACACAAACTCTCACAAGGGATCAGCTGATGTGATTGGTATCTTTGTCTAAGCATGCACTATTTGGTTATCTCAATAACCAATTGAATTTTGTCTCCATAGCCCATCTCCTGATCAATCCCCACCAGCCCAGCCTGCTCCAGCACTGCAAGCAGCAGAGGCACAGTTTGCAAGCCAGCAGAAATCATCTCTCCTGCACATGTCAAAACTGCAGCAATGCCACGCTCCATCACCGCTGCTGCTCCAGAGCCACTGCGGGAAGCTCCAGATTCCTTAACATCCAGCCAAAATACACCCACCAATTGCCTGGAAAGGGGGTGTGAAGGATCTCAGACCTCAAAAATGGGAGACCCTTCCACAAAAATATCCATAAGTCTTCCCTAAATGTTTTCCCCCTAATGGCAGCTGTCTGAGCTGGAGAAGGCCATTGGTAGAGATGACTGTATAGAACAGATACTCTGAAGTGAATGCTCAGTACCTTAATTTTGCAAATATATTTGCATATATTTTTATGTAATTTTGCATTACATAAACACACTCTTTGGCAAAACAGTTTAAGTCACAGTCACATTCTTCTACTAAGGAGAATTATTTTCAGAGAAGCAGCTCAGTCCAGTTTATCAGGGAAAAGAAACATAAGGATATGTGGATTTTTTAAATGCACACTGTGAAATTGGATGTATTTTTTAAACAGCAGCTGTTGAATTTCTGTACCAAGTGATTATTTCTGACAGATAAAACTAGTTACTCAGAATGACAACAGTCATTCAGCAGCAACAGCCTACTGTGAACACATAAAGATGCATTGTTTCTGTGAGTGAAAAAGATGTGTTTCTTCAGGGGAAACCCTGGAAAAACTAAAAAAAAAAAAGGGGAGGGGGAGGTTGATCCAAATAGAAGAGTGAAAATATGCAAATTAGGAGTCTGTGCAGCAATCTAGCCTTCTAGCAGAGAAGCTAATGCAGCATGAAGTCCATGTTCCAGGCTGCAGCTTGCAGAAACCTGCCCGGGAAAGCATCCTCAGATAGATGCAAAGGTAAAGGCAAACAGAGACGGCAAGACACAGAGAAGTCAGCTCTGCAGATCTGCATCTCTTTCTTGAAACTCATGCCAAAGACACAGAAGCCTGTTTGAAATTCATGGGGGCACATTCATCTGTTCCTCAGCTGCTCCAAACCCATTTAACCAGGAACAATTAAGTGGTTTGGAAACAGCAGCACAAGCTGCACAAGACAATTACTGCACAAGGCTTCACAAAGTGGGTTTGGGGAGCAAGGTGCTAAAGGCAAATTCAGTCCTTTTTGTACCATTTTCCTTTGCTTGACTTCTCTAGGATGTACAGTGAGGGTATTGTCATGCTATGTGTTAATTGTTGTGAAATTTAAAATATCTCTAGCCACCTCTGAGTCCTGTTTGCTTGGATCTATGAGTTTGTGAACCCAGCGCAAGGCGTTGTGAGCTGTGCAGGGGCTGCTGGAGGGTGCGGGGGCTGCAGCAGAGCTCTGCTGTCCCATACTGTCCCCTCTCTCGGAGCCCACAGCAGCACCAGCACTGTGCCTGAAGGCAAACCCACCCTTTCTACACCCAGCCTGCCCTGGCATCCCCGGGGTGAGCTGGCACAGATGGTTTGCAAGGAGGGTGTCTCTCGAAGAGGCGAGAAGGCTCTTCAGTTCACAGCCCAGCATGCTCTGACACTGCATTTTCTGCATCTGTCTTTCACCAGTAGAAGAAACTGCAAATTGAGAGACAAAGTCAGCTGTGGTTCCTATGACCAAAACAAAAGGACAATGTTGAAAAGTCTGGCAGTACTCAGATAACTGTGCTGGAATTGTTAAAGGTGGGGGCGAGTCTCCTGCTTTGCAGTGTTCATGAACAAGCAACTTTAATCACTTAGGTGATGCAGTTCGAGTAATTTACTACTAAAAAGAGCTCAAAAGGATCCCAGAGTCTGAAACAGCCCTAGAGTTTCACAAAGAAATATGAGTGAGGTGGAAGAGAGTCGAGGCTGTCATCTATTAAGCATAATTATGTCCCTCCTTAGTCTGTATTTGAGGAAGAATGTAATGTCATCATGGTATCTGCATAGAAAGATTCATTGTACACAGCACTCACTGAAAATGCACCATCCCACCCTCCTTTGGGGAGATGGGGAACGTCCACATCCAACAGACCAAAGCAGGAAAAAATTGAGTAAGTTCACCAGTTGTTACTGACACAGCACAGAGTGATGTAAGAAATCCTAACTTACTGCTTTATCTAGTTAAAAGTAGTAAACTGCACTGTAAATAAAGATGCCTGCCAGTAGGTTGATGTATTTAACTGCAATTCACTTGGTCCCAGGAGCAGAGTTAAGACTTCAATACAGACTGTACAGTTATGAAAGCCTGAGTACACACAATGAAATATAACAGGTCTTTTTATTTAAGCATGTTTTTTTTCCAAGATATACTTCTGAAACAAATTTGAATTAGCTTGTAACAGCACTTGTAGGAGAAGTCTGTAAGAGTAATACCAAGAATTTCTAGTCATAGCTAGACCAAAGCTATCTCAAATCAACACAGGAATAGAAAAGTCCTGTTAAGAGTTTGTTACAAGAAAATTGACATCTACTATTCATATAAGGCTGCCATTAGATTTTTCCATCTAGTATCTACACAAAACCAGCACACACCAGAGCTGAAACCAACTTCAAACAGAGCAGTACCTGGCACCATCCTCCTGACAGGGCACAGAAGAGAGAAAGAAGCTGCTCTTCCCCCACCTTGGTCAACCAAAGGCCAAAGCCTGTGGTTGCAGGGCTCAGCTCACCAAGGCACCTCCCACCCCAGAACAGCAGCAATGAAACAACAGCAGAGACCTACAAATGGAAACACGTATCTACCACCGAAATGGATTTTGCTAAAGAAACACTTCACAAGCTGACAGGCTGCTTATGCCTCTAATAATCTTAATGGCTTTGTGTAGAACAGGATGTAATTGGAAATTCCATGATTGCACTTAAGTTGTCAAGGACACAGTTGTCATAGTTACAAGTAAAGCTCAAGTGTGGTTATTCAGGGTTGCCTGTTTATTTATTGACTCCAAAAGGATTGGACCCTGACACAAGTCTTCAGAAGAATAGAAATGGGGAGACTGGTTTTGTCCTTCAAGTGTTGACAAAACAGTAAATATTGCACATGAAAGCATAATAAACTGGGTTTTTTGCACAGCTCCCTTCTGTCACTCCAGATGTAGCTGGCATTCCAGTCAGTCTGCCCTGAACACTGCAGCAAAAGCCCAAAACACGATGCACTGCATGAGATGAAAACCTCACGCCTACAGCTTGTTAGTACTGTCCAGTATCCATCACAACACAGCAATCCCTACCTGCCTCCTGGGATCTACAGTCAGGTCAGGGCTGAACCAGCAGCAAAACCAGAATACAAACCTCTAGTCCTTCTATCAATTTTTAAAACTTATTTACAGTCAAGTGTCATTATGCTCATGTGTCCAGTTTCTCCTACTCATGTGTCCTCTAGGCAGGGTTTGGTGGTTGGATATGAATAAGTTTTTCTTTTTTCCTTAAAGAAAAAATTAAAAAAAATATCTTTCCCTCTCTCCAGCAAATATTGGGCCAAGGAAAGACTCCTCATCCACAAACCAATGACTATGAACGGATAGGCATGCTGTGATTGTGGTACACTAGGATTCAGGTGACCCACTAAACTTTGGAGCATTTCATTTGTGGTTCAAGGACTACTAGAACAGCTAAGGTGGGATGAGATGTGCCTACAACTTTGCTGTGAAAGAAATACACTGTCTCAGGAAAAGGAAAAAAATGGGCTTGAAAAAGCATCTGTTAGAAATTAGGCAAGTTCCAGATGCAAAGCCAAAAATACCTACATAAATAGCATAATGGTACATAAATTCTGGTAGAAAACAAACACAACTAAACTTAGCTTAGCTGAAAAATTCTAAATTTCTTTTAGCAATTTCTAAATTCTAATTCCCTCTGAAAAAACCTGCACTTTGATATTACAGTGAACTTTACCAATGAGCTACACATGAGAACCTCTCTTCAAGCCTGCATATTTTGAATCCGTTATTTTAAATGCAAATGGCAATAACATATCCAAACCATGCCTGTTCATTTCCACCCATTTCCCACACTGAAACACCCCAGCTCTCAGTGGGTTAAACAAATTATGGCACAGCCGTGCTTTTCAGATTAGTTGCTGCAGAAACGTTCTGTAGTTTTGAAAAACATTAAAGTATTGCAAAATACCATCAAGTGGAATTCCCAAGGAAATTCAGTTAAATTTCTTGTAAGATTTTATTCCTTGCAAGGTTTTATTCCTCGGCATCCTACCACTGCCTCCTCAGAGGTCAGGAAAACAGATAAACAGCATCAAATAAAAGCACAATTTACTCTCCTATGTCCTAAGACATAAATAGCTCCTTGGAGGCAGCCTGCACCAAACCAAGGGAAACGTCTTGAGCAGGAGCGAGTGCTCTGTTTTCTCAAGGTGACCCCCATTCCAGCTGAGGACACGGGAAAGCAGATGCACGCAGCTTTCTTTTAAGGGGGCCCAGCAAACAAACAGGACTAGCTACCCACTGTGTCCATGGCAGGGACACTGTAACACACACACACACACACACACACACACACACACACGTATCCATTCCCCTGCGGACAGAGAGCGTGGCCAGGCTCTGCACCCACCCCGACCGCACACGGGCGCACGGCAGCGGCACTTACAGCGCTTGGACGAGAACTCCCCGCAGCCAGCCCTGCCTGGAAGTGCTGCTCGCTCCTTCAGCTCAGCTCAGCGCTGTCGGCTCCGCTCCTGAGGAATGCCATCGCCGCCAGCCCCCGTGTGCCACCGCCGGCCCCCGTGTGCCACCGCCGGCAGCGAGTACGGGCATCACCCAGAGGGAGCCCGGAGCTGCAGCCCTGCAGCGTGGCTGCGGGGGATGCCCCACGTAATGAAGGTTAATGAAAACAGCTCCTGCTCAGCCAAAGCCAGCGGAGAGAAGCACCCGGCCCGCCTGGAAACGAGAGCGTCTGGCTCTGGCATGTGGGTGTAGCGCAGCGGCTCGGACCCCTGGGAGCCCGAGTTCACCTGAGAGCCTCCTTGGCAGGCTCCGGAAAACAAATCCCCAGACGCAGAGCCAGACTGCATTAACGTTTCAAATGGCTCCTTAGTTTTCAACAATCGTGGAAGTTGAAGTGCCCGTCTTGTCCCTAAACCCCTTCATTTTACTCTAGTTTGTGAATACCCCGAGGGGGCCACCCGGGGCACACGACTGCCATAAAATAACCTTGGTTTGGTTCATTGCTTTCAGGTCGTGCGCAGGCAGCAGCACAACCAGCACGCATTCCAGTGCCACCTCCTGCTGCGCACTGATGGAGACGGGAACGGGGGGCCGCAGACACCCATCGACAATACAGCAGCCTCCCCTCATGCCCAGGGACGCAGGGGAAGCGAGCATAGGGTGCCACGGCCGAGGCTGGGATGACACCGCCAGGTTGCCATGGTGCTGGGGGGCAAGAGGGAAGATGCGCCAGAGCGCAGAAAAAGGCTGAGCCGCTTCAGATTTAAATCCCTGTGACAGCGTTTCGGCCGAGCCACTGCGCGGTTGCTGTGGCAACCGACGAGTGAAAAATCGCAGAGGAAATCTGTAATTATTACAAGCGAGGTGGTGACTTACCCACTTCAGTAATCAGGGCATTAAAAGGGTTCGAGAAGAGGAGGGGGAGCTCCGTGTCCCCCAACAGGCAGGGCTGCACTGCAGCAGGGAGCCAGGCACAAGGACTGAGCTGTGGGTCCTGCATTAGGCTCTGTCTCCCATGGACTCCAGCTGTAGGATGCGACATTTGGGCACGATGCTTTCCTAAGCACAGGGTCTGCAGCCTGCCTGGGGGGCTGTGACCGGAGCTCCTGCACCCCTGTGTAGCAAGGGGGGAGATGAGGGAGCAACCAGAGCACACCCCAGCCTTGTGCTGCCTCGTTCAGCACAAGCAGAGTCAGGCACAAGGAAGGGTCCAAAACAGGCAGAGGCAAGGACAGATATCAGAAGCAAGCGACAAAGCCAGAAGACGCAATGTTTACAGGAAGCAGGTAAGGTTCCTGGCAATTGAGTGACTCCAGTTTGTGCTGTTCTTACAGAACCGCACTTTCTTCTTCCCCTTCTCCCAGAGCAGTAACAGCAGCAGTGTTTGTTGGGTTGGGGCGGATGTTGTGATGATTACTGTGCAGGAACCAGGAGGGACAGGAAGTCGTTCAGGCAGACCAAACACACTCTGCAATCTCCACTGTAACATTATCTGACACAGGTAATTTACACACCAACAGATGTGATGCCAGCACCCACATAGCCCTTTTACGTGCGTTGCAGGAGTACAAGGTTTAGAGTCACCATGTAGTTCTTCAGAGTTTTTCTATATGAAATGGACAATTGATCACCATCCAGACAAACTGCTAAGGAAAATGCTGGAAGAGAATCAGACATGGTTAATCCTGGTCTGGTTCCCTTCTTCACTGTAAAACTGTAGCCTGGGATCCTATGTCAGTACTAGCAAATGCCAGGAAAGGAACCCAAATCCCATACTATTCCTAAGTAATAAGCTGTTGATTTAATCACAAATAAGGACTGAAGCTGATCCCTCACCTTCTTCATAGTTTAAAATCTGTTATGAATTAAATACACAGACTGTAAATGACATACTTAACTGGCCGGTACTGGTTACCAGTTGCTAGAACAAACTGCTGGCTCTAAACCAAACCTGTTAACTAACTTATCTACCACAGCAAGTGCAATAATCCTATTCAGACAGCTGGTTAATGCAGGGATGCATCACAAAGCAGAGGGGAAGGACTGAGAAAAGTTGTAGGTACTTACACTCACCACTGGATTCAACAGCAATGCCTTGTATCAGTGATTTATTACTACACTTACTCAGTGAATATGAAGGATTACAGCTCTGAAGGATGCACTCTGGGGAGACTGAGGTATGACAAAGAATTCTTCTGCCTCTGCTGAGTGCTGCTTTAGATGATGTGAGGCCAAACCCATTAAACAAAATTATGCTGGATGAAAAGTACTCCTCACAGCTAAGTGCTAACAATTTATATGGCACCATCATCTAGAGTCTCCAGTCAGCATTGTGCCCCATCATGCTAAGCCATGTCATGTCCAACTGCTTGGAAACTCATCCCCCAGAGAGGCAGTAATTCAGTTGGAGACTTTTATGTGTAGTGGGCTTTTTTTGCTTTAACCCTTGCATCAAATGGATGGACACCAAACTGTCACTTTCTAGGCAGAGCCTAAACCTTTTTCAGCTCCTCCACTCCCAGCACAGCCTTCCATTATCCATAATTATCCTGCCAGGAAGGCTGGATGCACAAAGAGAATGACAATAACTCTGTGCAAGTCCTGTTACAGGGCAAAAAACTTTTAAGTCACATATCGGTGATTTGAAGCAACTATAGCTACTAAAAACTTATTTAAAATGTATTAAAAATCTGCAGTTCACAAAATTGTGGACTGTTACAAGAAAACCCATGAACTTCCACTTGATTTAATCAAGAGAACATTAGTAATGGGATCTAGCGGAACAGTCTGTCATCGGAAAGGATGTGGCCAACCACCCACAGTAAGTATACTTTCTGCACTGATACGCAGTTGGCAAAAGAAGATCCATTACACAATCTTTCACTGTTAGAAAGTAACCTCCAGCTTCAGCAGAACCAAAATCATGACTCTCCACTGCTAGATACATTTTTCTTTATCGATACTACATACAGCCTTCTGAAATACATTATGGTGCTATAAGGCAAAGTGGGGATAAGATTCTGGCCAGTCTGGTCCATAAGACCAAGTAAAAGCATAAGGTTAGTATAAAGGATTAATGGAAAATATTGGAAGGTTTAGCTATGTAATCAACTGCTGCATTTCACTGCAAATGATGGCAAATTCCTCCAGAAGCAACTCTACAGTCCTCCTTAGCCCCTACCTCACATTCTACAAAGTGTCTGCTACAATTTGTTTGGAAAAACAAAGCATTTCAAGCAACGCAGCTACAGTACTTTAGAAAAATTCAGTACCCAGAAATAGTAGCTCCAGGGTAGAGACAAGATGTCAAAATCCTAAATGTCATGTATTCCTGCAAAAAATGGGAACAAAATACATAAGTATCACAAAGTAGAGGGCAAGGCATGCCAAGATACTTAGCACCAAGTCCTAGTCCTCCTTAAAAAAACCAGAACTGCCACAAGACTCATTAGGGTCTCAGGACCCCAGACTTGCACAAAAAGAAAAAGCAACACCCCTCTTAAGGGTTCGTCATGTTTGGAGAAGGAATAAAGCACAAACTAGAGTGACAGAACAACTTTTAGGTACTGTGAGCAGTAATTACTAGGTTCACTTTAAAATATGATAAAACTATTTCAATGCAGTTGAAAGGAAACAAAGCAAGACTGTATAATTGTTGATCCCAAGTTAATGATAAAAATCTCAGCAAACTATTTGCAGGCAAAAGGATAGGAATCTCATTTAGTCAAAGAGGATTACCACAAAGGGCAAAACAGAAAATAAAAGGACAACTGGGATTGCTCAGCTTTGTAGGAAGCCCAGCACACTGCAGCTTTTCCAACCTGTGGCTGGTCAGAAGGCTGCATCCTACCCTAGCACATCCAATAACACTACACCCAGTGTACAGAGGCAATATTTCTTTTGTGAAAGATGCAAAAAGCCTCATGAACAGAGTGGAATTCACCACAATCAATACCACTGACTCCAGGGATTTCATTTGCTGGGCAGATGCTCAGCTTAAGAAAGTCAGAGGTTGTGTGTGTGCAAGGGCACATCTGAACTGCACCTGCACTACTTCCTAACCTGTAACTAGTATAACTTACATGATACAGGGAGGGGGGAATCACTCCCCTCTGTTCTTCAGATGTCAACTGCTTTAATTCCCATTGAACACAAGAACTTCACATTTAGAAGAAGGAAAGGGACTCAGAATTCAAACACAATTATGAAATTCTACTATTCAAAAGTCCTATTATTGCCTGTTCATTTAGGCAATAGGTAAAAAAGAACAGCAACTGGGCAGTTTTCAAAACAGTTTAGAAAACACAGGCACGTACATAGTGTTAAAAACTCTGTGACTAAATTCCCTAGTATGTTTAGAAAATTATTTTTGGGCTCCAGATGGAGAAAGAAACTAGTGCCAATCTGATTCAGCAACATACATATTTCTCAAGTGGTCCCTCTTACTTCACTAGGCCCATTCACAAAACTAGACTTGTGAATGAGCCAAAACACTGCTGAATTAAAAGCAAGGTAGAAAAACTGGTAACTGGAAGATTCACTGAAGGTTATCAAAAGCTGAAAGTTACCCATTAGGGAAAAATCCACAAGGCTGCTGCGTAAACTGTGCCTATTTACTCCCTATATATTGCCTGTTTGACAAAACTAATTACAACATTTCACACAAGTACTAAACATCAGGACAAAAATTTGAGGAGATAAATTGGATGTTAGTAAGTGTGCTAATGGCTAAACTCATTGGTAAAGCCTCTTCAAGAAACATCTCTACTGCACCCTCTACTCTCACAGTGACACCAACATCCATGTAAGAGACTGAGCACTGTTCATTCAGTCTGGTACATACAAGCCACGAATCACATCAAAGTGAAGATTCTATGAGCCACATTTAGGCAGTTAAAAAGTGTTGGCCAGTTTGGGGAAGGCTCCTGGACAAATCTTTGAAAAAGTTCTACCGTGAGTTGGGCAAGTCCAAGGGAACTTTTGTATAACTGATGCTCAGAGAGGCTGCAGAAATTCAGAGTGGGAACAGAAACCCAGGATATTATGCCAGCCACTTCTGGAATCACAGAAGATACCCACTAATTGCATTTCATAAAGGAGAAGCCCATTGGACTGGAACCAGACATGTTAAAAGCAGGAATGGAGAACAACTGGTATTTAAAGATTTGGGAGAGAACCTATTCTGGAACAATACCCACAGGTGCTGCAAGGAAATATCCCTTCGCTGTAAGATGAATGTGAAGTTACAACTCAGCTAGCAATACCACCAGCCTTAGCATGGTGGAACAGGCAGGAGATGGTGCTTTCTGTCAAATACCACCAAAATGCTGTAACAGGGACAAAGAAAATCATTTCATGCAAGCTGTGCAGTGGCAGGGGGCAGCAGCTACCCTCCCTTTTAGCACTGTCAACAAGCCTGTCTCTGTAATGACAATAATGCCACAAGGGCACTAATAAACACTAAGAATGGCTGCACTGTTAAAAGAAGATCGAGGACAGTCTATTGGCAGTGTAATTTTAAGCAGCTCCCTGAAGTTACCCAGGATAAATACAATCAATATGGAACAGGGAGCTAGTAGTTAGGTTAAACAGCTTGTTTATTTACTTAACAAAAGCCTCTTGTGGGAAATGTTTCTCTTCCTAAGGGTAGCTCATGAAGGACGCAGCACTAGCACAGTGGGAGAGCCAGCGCTTCCCTTCAGAGCACTGCCCTCACTGGTACTTAACCTCTCCAGAAAGCACTGTCATAGAAGCTCATAAAAATGGCAAAATTTTTCTTTTCCTTCATAAAATCAGTTTTGCCAAATGGATGCAACTGCAGGATTTATCAGTAGTCAGATAATTCTTTACAGAAAATACAACATCATGTACTTTGTCAGCCTTTAGAACACGGTGCCAGTATTATCTTAAGTTTCCCCCTTTCCCTCTTTGCTGTTAACTAGTGACAGTAGCTGGGAGATAATCAGAGGCTGGAGTTTCACAACAGATGAGAAGAATGTGGCTGCAAGCCTGCAAATCTTGCTTACCAGCCAGAGCAGAGGATCAGTTATGCAAGGCTGCATGTGGATTTTGACCAGATGTAACAAACAGTCCCTTTCTCCTCTCTTTTCCATCTGGAACAATAAAACTGGAGCTGTGAGCCATTTCCTATAATTTACGAGATCACTCTGGAAGCTGATTTTCTCTATTTTCTTGAAAAATATAATACAAAAATTGCACTTCATGCAAGCATTGCATCCAGAAATAATGTATGGTGTGACGCCACCAACCTTAGCTTTGTAGGGATAGTAGCAACTTCTTGGTCTCTTTTCTGAAGAACTTCACTTTCATCTAGCTCTCCTGCCACCTGCATGGCTCAGTCTCCCATTCACACCAGAGAGGTTCCTAATTTCCAGAAGAAACATCATCAAACCCTTCACAGTGTCCAGTCACAAATTCAGCTCAGAGAAAACAGGGTACACCAGTGAAACAACTCAACAGTGTGAGGAAGGAGAGGTCCATCCAGAGTAGCCACCATGCTTGACTCACTGTTGAAACATCATCTACCCATAGAACCCATGTTCATCATTTTGCTCAAACAAACTCCCAACACAGCAAAGTCTAAAGAGAAGTAAACCAACAAACTCTAAACTCATACACGAGCTGGTAATGATCCAATTTCTACTCATAAATTATCATCAGGAGTCTTACAGCCTGCATAAGGTGTTTTCCAATCACCAAATAAAAAAATTATTACTGATGAGAAATTAAGCAAGGAACTGATCTCTTGTTACTGATAAAAGGAACTGGAATTTTGGAGTTCATTATTGAAAGTAAAAAAGGAAAAGAATTGTCAGCTATAGTTACTGAGATAGTTACTGAGATGCAAAGATTGTTGCTGGAATCGGTAAAGTCCTTCCCAGTCAAAGGCCCTGTAACATCATGAATCCAGCTCCTAGCACTGTTTGCCACTGTCTTCATTTGCCTCCATTCCCTCCTTTGTAACACTGACTAGCACTTCAGTTTTTCTTCAGCTGTTTTTCAGAGCAGACAAGGCAGAAGCATCTCGTTACAGCAGCTACAGCAGCCCCTTACAATACACAGAGCCCAAACCATGCAACAAATGGAACATTTTCATCCCCTCTTTACCTTGTAAAACCACCCTGAAAACAAGGAGTGCGGAGTTCATCTGAGCCCTGCTCATCCTTTGCTTTCCTACCTCCACCAGCACATTCTGATTGTGTAATCCTATTTCTCTCTCCAGGAAGCTGCATTGCAGCAATAGCTGTGGAGCAAAAAACAAGGTTTGCTTTATACTGGAGCTGAGAGGAAAGAACACAGCAGTGAATGGCAGCACAGTCCATAGAGGTAAAGCACATCCCTCACACCTGCAGCACAGTCCACAGAGGTAAAACACATCCCTCACACCTGCAGCACAGTCCACAGAGGTAAAGCACATCCTTCACACCTGCAGCACAGTCCACAGAGGTAAAGCACATCCTTCACACCTGCCACTGGGAACTGTTGCTGTCCTTGTGCTCAGCTTTGCCTGAAGTGATGCTGTGTTAAGGATGGAGAAGTTGTGGCCTCCAGCATGTCCACAGTACCCTGTGGCAGGACTAAGCTCTGGTCTGTAGCCATGAAGCATCTTATGCCTGAAATCTGTCCCCTTATGCCAGAGCAGCTTGGTTTGATTTCTAACAGCTTTTTAACCTGCCACATTCTTTAATTCCCACTGAGGCCATCGTTTATATAACCAGACTTATACAGAGAGCTGTTAAAAATGCTTCAATACAAACTTCCTCCCTCCATCCTACTCCCAGTGTCCTAATTTTTTGGGGTGTACATGACAAGACTAGTATCAAGCAAGCACCTGGCAAAAAATGTGTTATTCATGATAGATGTGGAAAGAGAGGTGATAGAGAGGAACAAGATGGTTGGTTCCCATTATTTGACATCTGACATGAAGGAAGCCTGACAGATTGGGAGGAAACACAATGCAAACAGAAAATATGACTGCTAATAGCTTACCCCAAGCTTATTTAAAATACTCAATTTTCATGTTATTTACGTTACTTATTCACATTTTTGTATTATTGCCAGACCAATCAAAACATATGAGTTGAATTCAGTTGTTTGCTGTCAAGGGATGCTGCCAAGAACCTCCACACACTCTCTCTGTCACTAAAAGAGGAAGTCAAAATTGGCACACTGTGGTGATGTTCATAGTCTTTAATCAAGATTGAGCTTGATGAGTTACAAAATGAGGCATATTATTATTTCCTTTCCCTGCATCCCAATTTTTTTCCATTTTCCTCAGTGGCTTCCATAGGCCTATGCTCTCACAGTGTTTCATTAGAAAGGAAAACTGCTGGAAGGGCAAGAGATGACATCTCTTGTGAAAAAATCCGAAGGGTTGTTCATATGCTGAGGAGTAAAGAGGAAGATGAAGGCTGATTTAATATCAAGATTACAGGCAAAAAAGCCAACATGAAATAATCCAGCACTAGGGTACAGATTTCCATAAAGAACTGGCTGCCTTGTGCTTTGTCCAGTATGAGGCTTACAGATGGAAGCTGGATACTTTAAAATTGAGCCAAACATCAAAAATAGGACACCGTGAAAACATCATCACTAATTTATGTCTTCTCCCAACACCCACTGTTCTGTTCTGTGATGAAACTAAGGTTATAAGGGGAGGAGAGGGAAAAAAAAAAAAGGTCATGAAAAAACCCCAACACCCCAACAAACTAGAAAGAAAACCTTGTGCAATCCACACTCTTTGGTAACATTTTTCCCCATAAACATATCAAAGAGCTTTCTAGCCATCCAACCAACCCACAGGTAACCTGTGTGCTCCAGGCTGAGCTGCCAGCAGGAAGGACAGCATCTTTCCTCACTGCTTCCCTCAGTTTACCATGTCCCTCTTCCAGCTTCCTTCTTCACATGAGCAGGTCTTTCACCCAACAGGCCAGTGTATGTTTTGCTATGCCTCCTACAGAGCTATAATGGCCTTCTGGACAAAAGCATTTGTTTTTAGAGCTGGCAGGTAGGACCAAGAGCCCTTAAAACAGACCTGAGATACCAGGCTGGAAAGCTGTGTGGGAAGACCAGTAGAAAGGGAGAGTGCATTATACTGACACTGCAGGCTGGCAAAAGGCTTCAGGAGAGAAAATCTGGTACTCATGACATGCAGATGGCAGAAGAGATGAAAGGAAATGCAAGAAAAACACGCTGATCCTGACACCAGTATCCATGCTCCCAAACAGGGCTGATACAGCTGGGAAAGCAGCACCATCAGTGAGGAACAGAGAGCAGACCTTGACACAGCAGCCTGAATCCAAATCTCTCTGCTGACCCAGCAAAAAGTATCCTAAGGTAGTCAGCACAGAATAGGAATGTGCTATGAACCAAAGGAAGCACAGGCAGGTTTCTCCCAAAAAAGCAGTTCCTCCTGAGGCAAAGGAACAGCTTCCTGCTTGGAAGGCCACACCTCAGTGGGTGCACTCCAGGTACTCCTGCCCTTGTGTGGAGGCTCCCAGCAGCATCCCAAGCCTGCCAAGCTGGGCTAGGAAAGAACACATTGTCATATTCCAAACAGGCCAAGGTTAAATTGCGTTCCACTAGTGTATTTCAGTAGGTGCCAGGTAAGGATTGTTCAGTCTCTTTGCTGTTATGCAGCCAATTTTCAAAGTACTTGAACTACACCAGGTTTCAAACTTCAGGCATTTTGAGGACATTGCAAAAAAATTCCTAAGTGAAACAGAATTACATATGGGTACAACAGTTGCAAAACAATGTATTTTTGTTTGTAAAATTAAAACTAAACTTTGTTTGGACATGGCAAGGGAAATTCCTTCTGGAACAAGGAATATTTTGGAGTTTCTGACAAGGAAAGCTGGAGACAGGTTTAGAAGTTGTTTTACTCTCAGAATTACAGCTGTACAGCTAAACCAGTAAGTCTGGCACTTCATCCTGTCACCTGGAGTGGACTTGAGACACACTGACTTTTTACATGAATTCCTTAGCAAGGTGCTAAAAAAAAACACCATCAGAATTAGATTTTAGTGTTTAAACTACCAAGTTTCACAGGAATCACATGAAGGCAAACACTCCCTGCCAATGTCAAGCTGCATGTCAGTAAAATCTAAACAGGAAACTCACCAAGTCTGAAGCTTTATTGCCTTTAAGTGCCTTACACCTTGTCACAGAAAATTATATAGTATACTGCCCTTCAGCCAGAGCCTCCAATAAGAGTTTGATACAATATAAGCAGTCAGCTACACAAATATTTTATTTCCATTAAAACTAAGAGAGATTCACTAAAATAATGACAGAAGACAATACAAAGGGGAATTGCTTAAGTCTGAAGAACTAAGTTCACATTTCTTCAAGCTGTCAGTGTTCTCTTACTAAAGGCAGTACTTTTAGTTGAGTGGCTTTAGTGCTTTCTCACATCAGCCAGGACAGTGTAGCTTTACCACTTCATAAAAATTAAGTTTATCACTAGGGCAGACCTGTACCCTTGTCGCTCTGAAAATGTTCTCTCTGCTGCAAGTAGATGCACCTCCATGGGACAACAAGAGAGACAACCTTTTTCTTCAACACATAAGCAAAGTTCCCACCTCATTCTTCTGCTGAATTTCTAGTACTGGCTAACTATGGGAAATGAAGAGTAAAATATTTTGTGAAAGGGAAGACATACAATCTAATACAAGAATGCAGTATGGAATCCTACTCCCACAGATGAGAAGACAGCCTGAAAGCAACAGAAATAGTTGACAATATTCTCTGTTTTTTACACTTTGTATGCTTTGGAAAAACCCCAGAATACTGTTATTTTTACCCAAACACCATATGGCTAAGAAAATATCACTTTCTCTGTCATTTCCATAACTGTCATTTCATTCAACAGTATTGTGATCTGATAACACAGATCCCAAAATTCAGAAACCAAGAGGGGACAGAGATGGATGGCTTTTAAGCCACAGAGCAGTGGCTGGGAGAATTATCTGCTTTTAGTTGGTAGCAGCTCTGACCCCCAAGGCAACCTCTTCTGTACATAAAGAAAAGACATTTGAAAGCAGATCAGTCTGGAATAAGAATAGGGTTTTTCAGCCTCTGGAAAAATAAATCTGTTACGTAAGTTTTAAAGCATATCCATCCCACAGGTCCACAGTGATAATTATCTGTGTGGTGGATTCCTGGTCTTTCAGCTTCAGTGCTCCTGATGTGTCATTTTTTACATTACTTACCTGTACCTTCACAGCTCCCTACACATCAGTACCAGATGCTTTCCTTCTGATGGAATCCAGCCCTTTTCTATTACTTACTCTTTGACATGGTATAAGATACCTCACTATTTGATTCACTTACCCTTATGCCTGAAAAACTTTTAAGAGCTTATAAAGAGCTTAAAAGAAAAGCAGGCACTACCAGAAAAGCCTGCTTGAACAAAAATGGTGCACAGAGATGGGCAAGTTGCAAGATATGAGGAGAAATAAAATGGTCTTTGAAAGCAGTAAAGACAAGAAATGTCTTACATGAAGTCTGAGAATTAATCCATCAAGATCTATTCCCTTCTCCTCCCTCACACAATGGCAAAGCCAAAAGCAAAGGAGAGTCATCCAAGTTCAAAGAGTCCCCATTTGATTAAAAGGTTCTGGTATACAGCCTAAGATTTAAAGATACAATTGGATTGTATCTTTACAATAAGAGATACAACTTTGAGTGCTATATTGTTCATATAGTATATACATGTATCACCACTCAACAGCCCTTTTCTGAGACACTTCCACAACCTGTCTTCATTTGGATAAGAAAGGAAAGGAATTTAATTTGTGCTTGAAACAGCAAAAAATTTTAAACGCATTTCTGGAATGAACTCTCAATCCTAGAAGTCATAAAACAAAGCTAGGAAGCCAAGAACCAGATCTATATTGTCTTAGACCAGCTGTGATACCTTCCTAATTCCATGAACCCTAATGTTATATTCACTGAAAGTACTAAGTTAAACAGCAGTAGAGGCACATGTCATGAGATACCCTGAGCTGCTTTAACCAGGCCCAGCACTCAGAGCACAAGCCTGGAGGAACACTCTGCAGCTCCGAGGGCAGGAGCTGTCCCTGTCACACGTGGCAGAGCCGCGGTCTGTGCAGCTGTACCTGCACACACAGGCAGCTATTGCTGGGCCGCTGCCCACAACACCTGTGGGGCACACAAGGCATGGTATAAACTGCTCTCAAGCTTTGCTGTTAAACACCACACCAACCAGGCAGGGCAAGGGGAATCACCTGGAGACCTCTAAGATGCTGGCACGGGCAGTGAAAGCTGGTTTGGATGTATATACACATGGCTGGTGAGCATCTGAATTCCTGTCTGCTTCTGAAAGGACCCAGATCAGGATGTTCTCCTTTCCCAATGACAGCACAGCTGCCAGCAGGACACCTCCTGATTTGCTTGGTGTTCATTTGCATGCTGTGCTTGCTTACTGCCTCCTGGGCATAAATATCCAATTTTACCCAATTATTCCAGTTTATTTTGTATCTGAATGCACAAGACATCTCACTGTACAGTATGCCTCTAAGGCTGTTATTCTTCAGAAGATTAAAGGTCTAATAAAAGACTAATAAAACAGTCTTATTGCATTTTTTCCCCATGCATTTTACAAGTGGTCAGCTCATCTAATAACACTGTACACTTACAGATTCAGGTCTCCCTTATCTGCAGATGTGTGCATCACTGTTGTTGCCGTAAGGTTTTCATGAATTTGTAGATTTTTATACTTCTAGGTAGTTTTTCACATATAGAGCAGCTAACAA
>JAWWEE010000030.1:5013985-5028942 GCA_035221455.1 Xenops minutus | reverse complement strand
CCAGGGGAAGGGCAGGGGAGCCAGGGGAAGGGCAGGGGAGCCAAGGGAAGGGCAGGGGAGCCAAGGGAAGGGCAGGGGAGCCAGGGGAAGGGCAGGGGAGCCAGGGGAAGGGCAGGGGAGCCGGGGGAGTCTTAAGGCAAAGCCGGAAGCATCGGCTTGGGTTTTGCACCACGAGCAGGAGCCTTGAGGAGGCCGAGAGGCTGGAGCTCAGCTGGATCGCAGCACCAGGCCTCGCTAACACCACTACTGGTGCCGGCAGCACCTCGGCGAGGGGACGGATTGCTGCGCGCAGAGCCAGCCCCGCTGCCCCCGGGCACGCAGGTGATTTCTTACGGGGTTTGTGCCCTTTTCTTCCTTTTCCCCCATCCTTCCCGCCGGGGGTGCCGCTGCCCGGGCTCGGAGCATCGGTGGGACAGGAGGGACCCCCGGGATGGGGGCGGTGGGAGCAGGAGGGACCCCCGGGATGGGGGCGGTGGGAGCAGGAGGGACCCCCGGGATGGGGGCGGTGGGACAGGGGGACCCTCGGCCGGGCAGCCCCGCAGTCCCCCCCGCGCCGGGAGCGCCGTGTGGCGGAGACAGCACAACCCCCCCTGCCCCCCGCCCGCCCCTTCCCCGAGCGCCCCGCGCGATTCCGCCACTCACCGGGAGGTGCGGGGCTGCTGCGCGTCCTGCGGCGGCCGCGCTGGGCTGTACTGGGATGCGCTGGGCTGTACTGGGGTACGCTGGGCTGTACTGGGGAGCGCCGGGGTGCGCTGCGATGGCCCCGCCCAGCCCCGCGCGCCGCAGCCAATCAGCGCCGCCGCCCGCAGCCTCGCGCCCCGCGCGGCCAATGGGAGAGCCCGGCTGGGGCTCGGCCCCGAAGGGGGCGGGGCCGGGCGGGCTGAGGAAGCGCTGAGGGCACGGTGGGGACAGAGCGGGCCTGGAGGGGAGGGGGGAGACCTGAGGGGGTGGGGGGAGACATGAGGGGAGGGGAGAGACCGGCTGTGGGACAGGACAAGACCCGCTGGCACAGAGGGAGCTCCACTGTGCGACGAGCAGCTCATTAACCCTTGGGAAAGGAGCCGCCAGCCCTGCCCCAGCCCCTCTCCCTCCCTCCAGCTCCCCGGGCCATCGCTCATCCCAGGGAAGGGCAGGGTTTCCTCACCGTGATGGAAGCAGTGCCTGCGCTCTGACAGCTCCACACAGACCTACTGTGCCCTCCTTAATGTCTCATATTTACCTGCTGCCGCTTGGCACAGTTAATCTAGCAAACACAGCAACAGGGGAAGTCATTTGGGCTTTTAACTCTCGTTGGAAATTCAAATTAAACCTACTATGATGTCAGACTCTGAATTTAAAATCCAAATCTTCATCAATAATTAAGCCTAAGCTAGGACAAACATGTTTTTCTTGTGGGCAGCAGGGGACCGAAGCAGCTCGATGCAGTGACACACTGCAGGAATCCTCCTACCCAGCCCTGTGTGTAGCCCTGCCACTGACACGGTCCAGACTGGGTCCACAGCAGGGCTGACGCACCCGGAGGGCTCTGGCCACGATTCACTGCTCGCTGAGGACACCAGCAATCACCCCTCTATGCAGTGCAGGAGGGGGACTGCTCCCCAGTAGGAAGCTTTGGCAATAGGTTCCCTACAAGCAATAATGAGCCCTTCTGCTTGGTCGCTGCTTAGTTCATCTACAGCAATGTGCTATTTGCAGACACAAAACTACCCTTGAAACTCCTACCCAATAATAATTATTATGTATCTGGTCCACAACAGAACCTATTGCAAGTCCTACTTAGACTCTCATCTCAACAGAATCCTAGGTCTCATTCACAGTCCTGATTTTCTCTGCCATCCAGAGCTGCTCCTTTTGCTGCAAAAACCAGTTTGCCGATGACCTTTCTGTCCCTGCACACATCACTCAAGGCTGGGCCATCTATGCCTCTATTTCCACTTATTCTGCATAGAACCCTTGCATCTGTCAGTTTATTACAGTAAGGAAGATTTAATCGTCCAAAATTGCAAGAGAGGTGATAGTTTAGCCATTAAGATGGCAGTAAGCCATTTGTATCAGAAAGGATAATGAAGCACTAGAACAGATTACTGGAAGAAATACAGGATCTCTATCCTGAGAGCCTTTGGTAATAAACAAGATGAACACTCATCAAGATTCTCAGATGAATATGATTTTGTTTTGAGGGGAAAATAGAGCAGATAATTTCTTGTGTCCCTTCTGATCAATCTACAGTGTAAACCTGTGCTGATATCTCATAGAACAAGAACTGAATAGGGCCCTTTCAGAGCTGTAAAGTTTACTTTTCTCATGGTAATTTCTGTTCAACTCCCTGTTAACTTTCTTGTCTACTCCATTATATGTATTTTTACTCATCTTTGGGCCAGGAGTTATGTTACTTTTTAGTAACTGTTAACATCTTATACTATCTGATGAGTATTCCCTTCAAATATTTGCTCAAGCAGCTTCGAGAATACACTCACTTGGCTGAAGAAGCAAGGGATGTTCCATCACATCTCCTCTTCCTGACACCACTGGGGCTGGCTTAGGCAAGCAATCTGTAAACACACACATGTATATGTAGATATTTTGCCTTTGGGTACTGGTATTGTTAAAGAAATTCTGTGTGCCATCTGCTGGGAGAAACCTTCTCTGAGGCAATGTGCTGTACTGACACAGCTGACTGCCCTGCTGGCAGCCTGAAGAGACTGTTATTTTTCAAGAGGAACCTTTATGCTGTTAATGCACCACCTTCCAGCACAGATGCACAGGACACACAAAAAGTCAGGGTCAAGATGAGTGAAACAACAGCAGGGTGAATTCTGTAAGAGAACACAAGCCTTTGGACCTATGTCACAAGCCACAACATGACAACCTTGCAGCAAGAAGTAGCTCATTTTCAAATTCTCCTACTTGACTTGAACCTCCAAAGTTTTCAGCTAATGAACACCATAATCACACTCAGGGGGTGAACTGCATTTTAAAGACAAGTTGCTAAGCATTAAGTGAATAATCCTCAATTTACTTTCAGACTGAGACATCTCTAAGTTTATGAGGCACAGAGCTATCCTTACCATGTCACAACAAGCAGATACACAGGCATTCAAACAACAAAACAAAACCAGAAATGCAACTGCCAGGGACAAAGCCCTTCATTCTCTGGTGAAAATGGAAAAGGACTGGGACTAGTAGTGGATGTAGAAGTTCACAAAACAGTTAAGTTAATGACCAGACAATCTCATGACAGCTATCTGCTATAAAACTTTGAGATCCAGTTTAAGTCCTGATCTTCCAATGAATGAAAAGTCTCTATCACACACACAAAGTTACATCCACTTGTTCCTAGACTGCTTCCTGAAAAACCCCAAACTGCTGGAGGAAGCCTCCTAAAGCTACTTTTAAAAAGTAGGTAATTAAACCACTTTTCTTCAGGGTTATTTCCACCATAACTTCATCTCCAATACACACATCTGCAAGTCTAGGTGAGAAATGCAGTACCACACATTCAACCTAAACTGTTACTCCAAAATATAATACTGTTAAATCAGAAGGGAATAGGGTGTTTAACAAACTGTAAAATGTTTTGACTCAAAGTGTTGTACAGCAGATGGAGCTACAAGTATGGCCAAGGAATAGCCACCTACACTTGAGAACACTCAGTGATGATAAATATACAGAATGGATCCCATCAAGTAACTTCAACAACTTTCCTTTCTACTGCAAAATGGCACACAGACATTCACAACAATGCAACTCTCAAAGTTTCACATCAAAAAAAATTGAAAAGAAATAAAGGTAATTAGTGAATTAGGTAGTTTTTACTTTGACTATACTCACTGGGAATGTCCATCACCATCTAATAACCTTTCATCTCATTAAACACAAAAAATACGTCTTCAAACACATAAGCAGGTTATGAAGTAACTGACCTAAACCAACTGAACTAAACCAAATGTAAAACACTTTCAAGACATCAACCAGGTGCTTCTAATGAATGTTTGCACACTCCCACAAGTCGTAGGCTGGAACAGCTCCATCACCAACACTCTCCTAATGCTGAGGAATCCAGTGGGCACAAAGTGGACATATGGAAAGTGATATAAACACAACAGTACCCATACAATTTATTAAAGTACAAACAGATTTTTGGTTTCAGTAATAGCACAGGAGAGATTTAATCAACATGTTGCAATTTAATCCAAAAGCTAAGAAATAGAAGGCCCCATTTGTGTGGGCAACACACTCTTGATCATCTCCCTTCCCCCAGCCTCACATGAGGGTAGAATTCCAAACATTTATGGAGCTGTAGCACATCACTTCACAGGGTATCTTCTCACCCTCAACCTGGCCAGACAGAATAGCTTAAAATTCCTGCAATATAGCTCCAAGACCTCTGTGGAGTACTTTCAGAGGCTCAAACAAAATGTGTCTTGTCTCCTTTTAGTTCAGAAGGTCGCCCTAAACTAGAGTGATTTACATAGGACAAACTGGAAATTAAGGACTAAATTTCATAAACAAATTGCTTAAAAAAAATCATCAAGAACCAACAAGTCTTGCCCAGAACACTGTTTCACAAATGTCCATAAATATAAATAATGTGGGACTGGGATGAGACTGAGAACAATGCCCATTTTCTGAAAACTAAAAAGGAAAATGCATGACATCTGCAAATCAGCCACATGGAAAAGGTTCAGTACTTTTCTGTCAGACTCTAAAACTGAAGTCATCAATCCCAAAGAGCAAGCAACTGTGTCACTGCCCTTGTCTGGCATCCAGCAGGTGCTCTGAAGATCCACATTAAACAGTGTTGTAAAACAAACATCAAAGAAACCATGTCCAAGTGCCCAAGTCCAAGAAACCAAGTGCCAAACCCAAAACTTGCTGAAGTAAAGCAAATCTGCAAGCAATACTTCCTGAGAACACAATTCCACCAGGAAGATGCTTTTCTTGGGATGAACATAGCCTTTACACTTATATAAAGATCTTCTCTCACGTGCCTCTCACGTTAGGTGTTCAGCCATAATCTTCCACAATTCCTGTAGGACCAGAAAAAATACATACAGGTATTTTCTCAGATCAGCAGGTTGCAATTATTGAAAGGTCAACATTCCCACTGTAAGACAAGCTTTAAGACATAACCCATACTCCCATCTATAGATAGTGCCCATCTATGTAATGGCCCCTATAATCTTAGTACATGTACACACAGCTTTAGCATGTGGACCACATCATTTCTTGGTACCTGATTTGCAATCCAGTACAGGATTTGCAAGTTATCTAAAATGATCTGTTAGACTGGATTGTTCTAGAAGCCAGCAAGCTGTTAGCCAGCCTGCACAATATTCCTAAGAGGAGATAATTTGGAAAAAAAAAATGGAGAAAGAGAACCATAAGTGCTTGGGAGGTAATTACATAACCAGAAATGTTTTATCTGACATGTTTCTGAATGACAGAAGTTAACAGCTAATCAACTTCTTTATAGATAGCAGAACATTATTTTCTGAACCCTGAACTGGGAAAAGAATTACTAAAACTATGACATGAAAGCTTTTCTATGAGCAAATAAATGAGATATTGGTCCAATTTTCTAGTCAATCACAAAAAATTTATTTTACAAAGGAAAAGCTTTTTATCCTTTGAGGAACTGAGTGTAATCTCAGCCTCTCTGCTGCTGGTGACAGAAAATCACCTCTGTCCCAGCCAAAACCAGGACTTGTGTTAATCTAGTATAACTTATGTAAGCACAAACAAGAGTCATTCTAAACCAACAAAAAACTAAGTGGAAATAAAAAGTAATGTTTATTCTCCTGTTCTTCCTTCATGTTAAGTAAACAGCTGAATACTAATTTGAGATGATTAGCCTGACACATTACATTTGTTTTCATGAATGCCACTTACCAACTGCTCAATTCGTTCATAAACGAGAAACTGGCAGAAATCAACATTAATGGGCTCCACGGTATATTTAATTTCTCTATCTTGGAGGTTCTCCAAATCACTTAGATTATTTCTAAAGTGACTGTAGGCTTCACATGTAACATCCATATGCCTTAAAGTGAAGTTCAGCCTGGCAAGAGAATATTTAATTTAAAACATATCTGCTGTACTGTCATCTTAAATGGGTGTGTAACTTTCCTCAGCTAAGTGGGTCTTCTCAGTGTGATTGACTCCCTTAAACAGCCAAAAAATGAACACCCCCTCCATTCCTGAAAAGCTGACAAGACTTATCTTAGCATCAATACACAATAAGCCTTGGATGAATCCTTCCATTGATTTTAAGGCTCTTTGCTACAACAGAATCATTAGCTTGGCTTCCTGGACAAATACTTGGCAACAAATCATAGGAACAGCTATTGCTACATATCTCTAGAGATTTAAGCAAAGCCTATTTGTATATTAGTTTATGAATGGACTCCAATAAAAACATTCAATGACTCCTTCAAAGCAAGAGAAATTGTTCTAGAGGTACTCAAGCCAGGAAATATATATCCTAATTCTAAGCCCCTTCATTCCACTCCATGACCTCAAAAATATATAGTAAATGTTGCCAGGCATTACAGAATAATCAATCTAACCACCTATTTATCCTTACTTGCACAGAGGTTATCTCATGTGAGACAAAGGTAGGACAAAAAAATCAAACTCCTGTGAAACTCAAATTCTGAACAGATAAAAATTAAGCATGTACAAAAATAAATACTTGTCCTGAGCATATACTGCATCCTGTCATCAATTGATACAATGGAAATCAGATAACATATATAATAAAACACTTACCTCTTTTCTATTGCTAAGTAAACTGCGCAAGAATTTCTCAAGTTGTGCATGATTCTATGCAAGGTTCTGAACAAGGCATCTGTCAGGTCATCATCATAGAACACTACAAAAAAAAAAAGATTAAGAGCATAAGATATATATATTGACCTGTATTATTTACTTAAGTCTCAGGTATGAATCAAAGAAGTCACTATTTTAATTAAGTGCCAAAATGTTTTTATTGGCAACAGCTGATCCTGTAATAGTATTTACTGCTGCTGTTTATGTCAGGCTTTCTTTAAGCCTTCTCTCATATCAAAGGGAATCACTTTCAGACAATTTAAAAACTTTAACCAGATTTCCCTCAGCCTGGAAATAATCTTACTGGAAAGCTACAGGAAACAAGACATCACAGCACACAGGGCCTTGTTTCTTAGAAAAAAACAAAGCAGACCATAACTAATTTACCATTACGACCATATCTCCTTGGAGAGCAGCCTTGAAACCCATTTCAATATCCTCATTAAAACCAATTCTCCTCTATCTATACATAAAAACAACAATAGTTCTTTCTCCTTTACAGATAAACTGGCCTGTCATTTTTCAGTCTTTCACTTTAGCAACAAAAAGAGCAGAAAAAAAAAAAGAGACAGTGATACTCAAAGGCATAGACTCTACAGGAAAATTCAGCATTTGAAACTCTTTTTCACATTAAAAAAAAATCTAACCACCTGTTTATCATTACCTGCACAGAATTTATCTGATACTAGACAATGGTAGGACAACACAACTCTTCTGAAAGTCAAATTCATCATTTGTGATTATGTTGAGTAATTTACTTAGTCATGAATAATTACTACACCAAAGGAAAGAAAAAGCTAATAGTTTTCAACATCTGTTCTCCCATTGCTAAGTCAGAAAATAAATACAATTGTATAGAAAAGAAAAGTACAGGCAGGAGCACTCTTAGCAGAGCTTTGACAAATTAGGGAAGGATCTGACCTATTAGATTTTAAAAGCAAACCAGGTATATTGAAATTATTACTCATAAAGCTGAAGTGTTTGATTGAAAAGCTTACTGTTTATATTTTCATACCATCAGCTGCCATTATCACGGAACAGTGATCATGCAAATCAGTAATCTCTTCTTCAGACCAGCTATAAGGAACCTCAGGATCTGTAAGAAAGAATACGGCTTTGGTGTATATGACTAAATGTCTCAAATGCTCAAGACACTTCTTAACTCCTGTGGGCATCTGCTACTCCATAAAGAGAGCACAGCACTGAAAGGAAACCAAAACCTCCCTCTGCTTATTCTCTGAAGTTCCCTGCAGTCCTCTGCTTCCTCTGTGTATGTCCAACCCTGCCAAGGCTCACTGGCAAGCACAGGTTTTCTTTCACTTCAGAATTTACCACCAGTTACTGCTCTGTAGCAAGATCACAGATTTAACTACATTAAAAGAAGTACACCTTTAAACAAAAACTCAAATATATCCTTGTATGAGTTTTGACTAAGTTTACTACTTCATTGTACTTTTTAAAATTTAGACTTTGTTAAAAAGAAACTTTATTTGAAAGTCTGAAAAACATAAAGCTTTTTCAACTAGCAGAATCAAATACTTTCATTAACCAGAATTTTTTTTAAGCCCAAGAGAGGCTTTTAAATGTGTAAAAGATGTTTCTACTTGCTTGAATAGTTGCTCTGGGTTTTTTATAAGCATTATATCAAATTCAACTGATGGTATAAAAATCTATGAAGTATACTTCATGTAACCTAGTGCTACAATTTTCTGTTGACCTTGCAATCATAGAAAGAAAGTTTAAGTGACCTGCCCTACTACCACTAATTGCACTTAAAGTGTTATTCAAGTTTGTTGCTTTTATTTTGCTACAACTGGCAGAACACGTTTCTGTGGTAAATATTTACAACAGAACATGTTTACCACTACATTTGAAATAAGTATTTAAACCTCTTCAAATCATCACCTACCCCCTCCACCATCTTCCATAGTTTTGTCTTCATGCAGTTATAAATCACACAATCCCATCACAATAAAATCTGGATTACAGTAACTCAAATCTGCATCACTATACCCAAATTCCAAATAACTGACACATCTTGTTTGCACCTCTGGATTGTGACCACAGTAAAGGACAGTCACCACTTGTCTATTCTCAATTTACCAGTAAACCCTTCTGTACTCATTCACATGGCAATGATGTACCCAAAGACTTGGTGTACTTTCAGCTATGTTGCACTTTCAACTATTTTTCCAGAGGCCTGCGTGGTGGAGAAATCACTTCATTAACAATGGAATGAGCTTTTCTTGATGGCTCTGAAGGAAAAAAAAAACCACCACAAAAGCAGAACACCAAGCCCTATCTGAAAGGACCCATTGTAACCACCTACCAGTGCAGAATTCATCCTTCAGCCAGTCCAGTTCTTTCACTTTAACTTCCCCTCCTGTGGGTGAAGAAAGACCACATCAGTCACAAATGGCCTTTCAGACACTACCTGAGCAAAGGTAAAGAGTCAAAACTTGTAGGGAAACAAGTGATGGATACCTATCATGAGGACATATGAAACAAGTGAAGTTGAACATTACATCATTTGCTGTACACAACCAGTTACCTACCCACGAGAATGAAAGGCCAGAAAGACAACCAATGTTCTCTTTAACCCAAAATACCTCTCCTTTCCAGAGTTCTAACTCTGTCACTTACACCCTGCTTATGTGACCCTTGACACCTGAACACCCGTGAGATCCCCCCCCAAGAACCTCAGAGACACTCACACAATGACTGTGTGGGAACCATAGCTGGTCTTAAAGAATGACCAGAGAAGGGCAAGTATTTTGCTCTTCTCAAAAGGAAGATATCCAATTATGGACCACACAGAGGTACCTTGCATTTTGCTTACCAAATGAGTCACTTTAAACCAAGAAAAAAATATAACTGCACATGTGGATATGCTGGGTGGTCATTGACTGTGCTGTTTAATCCCAAAGCACTTCATATACAAGCAAGTGCACAAACACTGACTATACAGCACTTACCTCCTGGCTCCATCAGGTGTTTGTTTAATGCAACATTTTGCTCACACATGGCCAGAAGATCTTCACCAACATCTGAAAAACAGTCATAATGAGATTAAAAATAAGAATATTTGGTATGGGCTGTGCATGCCCTTGACCTCTCAGACTATTACCTGAAGTTTCTCTTAAAATGATGAGATTAAGGAAAATTCAGAGCAACTCTATCCACTGAGGATTGCTTCCCTACTATCCTCCTTCCTTTTGTATTTCAGTACCAAGCTCTGAGGCACCTTGGAAGAAAAAATTAGATCCCTACACTATCTATTTTAACCAGGACACACTATCTTGAGTTCACAGCAACATATCTTGCTTTTAAGCTCTTGTGTTTCTAAGTAGTGCTGCCTTCTCAACCCTGTTATTTTTCAGTGCATAACACAACTTGATACACATTAATAAAAAATTAGTAACTAAAATGGAACAGATGAGTATGAAAGCACCAGGATGAAAGCACTGCTTTGTGAAGTTTTATGAAAATATTTAGCTGCAAATAACTGCCTTACCAGTGCAATAAACTCTCTTGGCAACTGTTCCCATGATAATACTTGTAATTCCAGTGCCACCGCCAAGCTCAAGCACTGAGCGACACCTGAATGTGTCCCGTTGAAACAGAATGTAATCAGCCAGAAGAAAGGCTGCACGCCAGACCTGTGGAAAGAGCAGCAGTTAAACTGAGTAACTTCCGAAGCACAATCCTTGAATAGCAAGATACGTACTTGTTTACCAACATCTTCTAAGGGGGTTGCCATAGTATGTTCTGTGGAAATGAGAGCAGAGCACAAATAATTATCTCAAAATGTTGTTCAAATCAACTTCCATAGTGGCAAGTTTGAAACTCAAGTCATGCTTGCCTTTCCAATATAGAACTAAACACTCTTCATTCTACATAATAATGGTAGATAATGCCAAACCCCAACTCTGACTAAGGAGCACTGAGTTTCCCATGGTATACAACTGCCCAAATCACTTCTAGAGGAAAAAAAGGTGAATTTAAAAATATTATCACAGTATTAGGTTTATTATCTTTTTTCACTGAACAACTGCTGTTCCATTTTAGGGAAAACCTATTTTTGTTTTGCACATATATATTTAGCCCGGTTCTCCTTGACTGTAAGCCCATTATTTACCTATTTTAACAACATCACTGCAAGTGCATTCTTGCTCTTCATCTTCAAAAGCATCTTCTCTCCCTTTCATCAGAATTACAGGACACACTATATCCCTCAAAAGATCCTCTGCTTCTAAATCAGAGGCACTTCGAGGCCTTCTCACCACTTCCAGGTCTCCATCATCATCCAGCAGAGCTTCTACTCCTTCACTATTTAATTCTCTTTCTTTTTTCTGATTGCTCCTATCCTGGTCACACAGTTCATCCCCACTTCTGTTCTGGTGTTCTCTTCCTGCTGTAACTTCTCTCACATGTTTCTCAGATGCCAAGTCTTCTGTGTTCCAAAGGAATTTGAAATATGATAGGAATACTGTATGAACACAGTACAGGGTGGGGGGGGAAAGTTAAACACCAGATAAGACAGAATATATACACAACTTTCACACTAATAAAATTTTGGTATGTGTTTCTATATTAAAAATCTAGATGATAAAAATTATATACATAACTTGAAATATAGTTCTATTTGCTACAAAGAAATATTTCTGGCATTAAGTTCTGTCAGTAGAAATAAGTGAGGCACTTTCACAGTGTACTGGCTGACTCAGCATCTATGCAGTCACCACAGACACTTTAATCTGATTTAGCAACACTTATTTTAAGAACTCGCAAAAGGGATGGTTTCTTACATGCTCCAAAAGTTCTTCTGTTCAGCCAAGTTCAAACCAAGTTGAAAGCAGAATTAATAGGAGTTAGAATTTGTTTGTTTTGGTTAAGATCCCTATCTTGTAAGAATGAGCATGTTGTAGTAAAAAGCAAGTCGAATTTTCTTTTTACTGTTTTAAAAGTCTTTAAAAATTCAAGTAACTTCAGGTCATGAAATTGGCTCAGTACAAGAAAGCAGAAATAAGTGCACAGCAGACACCTGACAAAGCCACAATGTGCTGACATCTTAATAATGTTTTTTAAAGTGTTCTCACTGACTCTTTGAAGAGATTAAATGACTTAATCTATTGTTCTCAATAACCAATTAAGCAAAATATATTTTGCAACAATCACCCAGTGACAACATTGTCTAGCAAAGTTTTAAGTTATCGACACATGGACCTTGCAAGTTTAATTATAGGAATCTGTACTGTCTGAATATCACACATGAGGAAGAACAAACATTCCACAGTCCTTTCATCTACATTCATTCACAAGAAAAGGGAAGACATAAAGTGCTTGCCACCACTGCTTTCAACAGTTTCACAGTTTATGGAGTTCTATTCCAGTTTTTTTTAGGAAGCAAGACATTCAAAGTTGGTCTCCTGTAATCTGACCAAAGTTTCTCTCTACAGAGATTTTCAGCTAGACCTAATAAAATCTTCATTGCCTCTCCCAGCATGAGAAATTTTTAAAGTCATCTACTGTTTGCATGATGGTCAGACTACACTGATTTGAATATTTAACAAATTAAGAGGATGCAGTGAAGAAATGAAATGCTTTTGTTCTCCAAGCCCACTCTGATCCTCTGCATGTTCTATGGCATTCAAAAGTGATAAGGGAAAACTGGCACAAGGAAGAAGAGCCTAAATCCCCATAAACTTCCCTAAAATACAGGAAAATGGCCTTTCCATTTGTTAGAGTAAAAGTTGGCACACTACAATCCAAATTTTGTCCCAATAACTGGAGGAATTCCCAGACCAAGCTCATTCAGAGAATGTAGCACATGCTGTCATTTCACTCTGCTGAAAGGTTCTTTGCATCAAGCGAAATCACTGCAAACAAATGTCAAACAGCATGAAGACACACCACAGCATTAATTACCTGGTTTTGAACTGATCAGGGTCAAAATTATTATTCACTTCTTTGACAGGCCTACTTTTATCATTTTTCACATTGTCATATGCCAGAACAGCTGCAAAAGTTACTCTTTTTATGTCACAACTGGGTTTGAAGAAACAATTAACACTTCTGTCACAGCAGGACTTTTCTACAGAGCATTTTCCCAGCAGCTTCAAGGTCAGTTCCCTTGACAACTTTATTGCACCCTACAAGGTGGCAATCAGCCAGGGACCTTTGCCAACTCATTCCACCACAGCCTTGACTCTTCAAATTCTATGTCAGTCGAAGCCATTGCTATTCTGAGTTTTCTTGCTGACAATTCTTTAAAACAAACAAAAAAAACCCCAAAACCCACAAAAATCCCCAGACAAAGTTTTTGGGTTCCTCTGGAACATACAGTCAATCATCATGTAAAAATTTTATTAAAGTTCATAAATTAACTACCGATAATTTTTACTTTAAGCCTAAATTATGCTACTTAAAACCCCTGGGCTCTCACCTTTTGTTTGTATACAAGAAACATCCCAACTTTTTATCGTGATTCTCAAAGTGCTATACTGACATTATAGCTCAATGAACAAATAAATAAAATTAAGTTTGCAAGCAAGTTAATTTGATTACTTGTTCTCAGAAAGTATTTAAAATTTAATTAAGATAGGCTGTCCACAAATTCTCCATTGTTTTCACTTCTGTAGTTAATTTCATGAGGACAATCCAGCTAGCTCTCTTCCTAAGGACTGAATAGGAGGTGATTCTGCTTATAACTGATTAATTATTAATATCAACCATTCAAAGGAGGATTCAGCCATTACAAAGATATGAATACAGCTAAAATACAGCCCCATCAGTCTAAGCATACCTTACCTGGCTGTCCAACTGCATTCAGTCGTACCATGAGGTGCCTTTTGTTTGGGCAGTGCAAGTGAACATCAGACAGTACAGTGTCACTCCGAAACGTGGGGTTATCCATCTCCTTCTCTGTTACATCTACCATGATGTGCTGGTGAGAGGAACATCTACAGAGCCCCAACAGCCCCCTAGGCAGGGCTGTCACAAAGAAATTTGGCACTCTTCTGGTAAAAGCTTTGCTCAGCAAAGTAACCTCCCATCAGGTGAGATGGGATCGTGCAAGCTTCCCCATGATCCAGTGGGACAGCAAGTTGCTCATGAAGATATTCAAGCTAAAACCAAACACAAGCAGCTTTTAGTGACCTCCTGGCACTGTTTGAACATTGCTCCAGCAGTATTTCAGAAGACAAAAAATCAGATTACACTGTCCAATAAAGTCGCAGTGCTCCAATGCTCTACTTTACCCTGTTCCAAAGCATCACCAAATACATAACTGGTAGTAGTGCACTGGCAGACAATTGCATGTTTTAGAAAGAGCTACTAATTTATGTTAAAAACCACTTTCCCTGAAAAAAACCCAAATGTTACCATGAGTGCACAGAGTTTCAGTGCTAAGTCAAGGTCTTCAAAGGAAATAAGGCCTTACATGCACATCTTCACTGTCTTAAGGGACCCTGCTGTTCACAGAAATCTCTGAATTTTCCCAGAAACAGGCACTATTACCAAATGTACTATCACAGGCTAGTCCCCCAAACTTTGTAAAAGGAGTATCTGCCCTTCCTGGAGAGAATTCTTCTCTCATACACCCCCACTAACTGGGCAGGTAATGTCTCCCATCTTTATTCTTCCACAGAAAAAAAGCCAACACCAGAAACCACCCTCATTACCTCATGTCCAAGGACGAGTTGTCTATCCTACACCATGAACGAATGAATTACCTCTGATGGACATGGATGGGTCCCCCTCAGCAATGCCCGAGGCTGAACAGGCTCCTAAAAGAGCGGCTCCAGACCCCTGGCCAGCTCTGCTGGACCCCTGGGCCCTCTCACTCATACCCGGTTTACAGACAGCCTTCGCAGCTCTGTCCTCTTCTGCAAGGACCTGCTCCCCATCCCAGCCCGCGGGGCACACACACCGCGCGGGTCCCGCCGCTCCCTGCCCGCCCCGTGTCCCCTGTCCCCTGTCCCCCCGAGGTGGCCCTGCCGTCCTGTGTCCCCCCGAGGTGGCCCTGCTGTCCTGTGTCCCCCGAGCTGGCACCCCTGTCCCGTGTCCCCCCTGTCCCCCCAGGCTGATCCCTCCTGCCCGTGTCCCCCGAGCGGTCCCTGCCCGCC
>JAWWEE010000030.1:4920140-5012973 GCA_035221455.1 Xenops minutus | reverse complement strand
TCCCGATCCCCCCGAGCTGTCCCTGTCTGTCCCCTGTCCCCCCGATCCGGTCCCCCCTGTCCCGACCCACCTGCCCCTCCGCCGGGCGCTCCGTCCGCCCCTTCCGCTGACGCCGCTGCCCGGGCTGGCTGTGTTTGACAGTCTTGGGCAATCCCCCGGCTCCAGACCGGGCGGAGAAGCCCGTCAGAGGGAGGGGATGCTCGCAGCCCTGCCCCAAAGCATCCGCGGGAGTGTTTCCGGCCTTTGAACCCGCCTTTGTTGCTTAGTTTCTTTCGTGAATTGGTGTGAGCATCTCTCGCCGCGCCTCGTTTCGTGTGTCACGCCGTGGAAAACCTCCAAACGCCTTGAAAGCAAAATGGAAAAACAAAACACCTCTGCGGAGGCAAATAGGCATTTCTCTCTCAGTGCAGAAAATGTCAGGATTCTACTACCACCGTAAGATTTGCTGAAGCAGTAGCAGAATGTGCTCGCTTGTTTGGGGGGACAGGAGGTTAACTTGCTTAATTCTGCGGAATTTTTAACTAGGTGTCATGAACCAGGTGAAAGGAACGGAAGACTGAGACACCATAACCAGAGTATTTTAGGAGGCTTTAATAACAGAAATTTGTCTAACTCGCAGAGTTAGGATCTACGTTTTGGACCTCTGCTACAGATGATCTTTGTGTCTTTCTTGAGTAGATGCCTGTGGGGAAGATTGAAGAGTCAATGTTCAAAAAAGCCCCCCCGGGACTGTAGTGCACAGTCTATATTTCTAGATGTCTGCTTTTCATGACCTGTGTCCTTCAACAAAGACTAAGAATTATTAAAAGAATGAAGTAATCTTTCCCTGTGTTTGTTTACAGCCAAGAGTGTTGAGTGGCAATGAAATGGAAAACACAGCAAGCCATTCAGATCTCTCCTTGGAGTTTCTGTAGAGAATTCTATTGGATGAACATCTGTCAAAAATGCTTTGGAGATTTGTTCTCCTTTTATCTGGGTCCTGTGAAAGAGCAGAACCTTATTTTACTTCCCGTGGTGATACACTGCCACATAAATTATTACTGCAGTGTCTCTCTGCTGGCATGTTCCCCGCTGCTGTAAAGTGCTAACAACCTTCAGGAAAAACAGTTTTTATTTGTCAGACAATCCTGCCGGTTTGCAGTAGGGGACACTTACTGGTACTCGGGCTAAGTATTACTAGAGGAGCTAAAAGGTGGGTGTTTCACTGCACTACACGGGATCTTTTAAACACAAAGGTATATTATGTGAGAAACAGCTGCCATAATTTCTACCAAATGCTGCTACCTAGTTTACATCTGCATAATCCTTAGGTAAAGCAGGAACATCTTGTGGCTGCAGAAGGTCTTAAAGGAGCCAGCGCGGCTGCAGGCATTATAATGTGGGTGATAGTTGTTAAGGGGGATGCAGTTTCTGTACTACACATAAGAGGGCTTTGGCACCAAATTCCTGAGATTTACCTCTTTTTTTAGGATATGCCTTAGTTACATTTCCTATCTTCCCCACAGCCATGTGAGCTATCAATTTGCTTAAAGAAAGAACTCAAGAGTATCCCTTAGTCACATCACATCAGGAATCAGAGGACTTAGAAGACATTACTCCTTCCCACATGGTTTTTCATGGCCAATCCTTTCAGGGCCCAAAGGTTATTGCTAGGACAGTTGTTTGCAGACTGTCTTCTAAAATACCAACACAGCTGCAGGAGGCTCAGAGAAGAAAATTATACAGACAATCCTGAAAAATATATATCACAGCAAAAAATCTAATTCATCAATATCAGATAAGAGAACAGAGCTGATTCTAAGCAGATAGGAATAACCAAATGAATTAATACACCACCATATCCTTGATCTTGTACTGTTCAGTAGTATATCCCTGAAAGCTCGTATTATCTTTCTAGCACATACTGTACTGTCTCTTTACTTGTTTTCTGTCATTATATGTCTTCTAGAAAGAAGCCCATGCTGTGCTTTCAGTAGGTCAGTAAAAACAAACAAAAAAAGTAAACAAAAAACAACCTGAAGGCTTTCAGGGAGAAAAAAAAAAATCAGCCCTCATAATTTTAATCCTACTGTACCAGGGCTGTTGAAAGGAGATAAGGCTGAACTAGTTTTCACTTCATCTTGTTTACTGGTGTGTTGGTATGCAAAGTATGAGACGAGTTGCTTAAGCCATCAAACAGCACAGAGAAATATCAGGCAATACAGTAAATAAAATGACTGTTGGTCTACATGATAAATCAGTGGAGAAGCTTGCTTTGCTCTCCAACCATGTATGGCACCCAAGTTTTAGTCACCAGATTGAAAATTCCTAAATAACTGTTTGAGGGTGAAAAGTGCATGAGGGGAATAATTGAAAAATAATTAAAAAGGCCAACTACAGCTGTCAGCTTTTTTGTCTCCACATTTCCTGAACATCCATTTCTCTTTCCCAGGGGAAGTTAAGAATCATACTGCCTTGCCAAGAAAACTGAATTAAAAAGCACTAACATTAACATCACAGAGCTAAAATCCACAGTGATTTCTTGTTCATGAACTATTTTGTGGTTGTTTATCAGATACTTTTGTACTCTTGGACAATAGCTTTTATCTCCACGGGCTTATTCAAAACAATGATTTACATGTCTTTGACATCACCCCATCATGACTTCCCATGTCCCACACAAGCTGATTTGCACAAAAATTTTTCTAAGGGAGGCACATATGTAACATACCAGGTGATCCTTAAACCAATGTCAATCCAGTGACTGTGACTGCCAACATCAAAAAAATCACAGAATTACAGCATAAGTCAGGTTGGAACAGATCACAATGGGTCATCTGCTTGAGCAGGGTCATCTCAGAGCACATAGCACAGGATTGTGTCCAGATGGTTCTGGAATATCTCCAGTGAGGGAGACTCCACACCATCTCTGGCCATCTGTTCCAGTGTGTGGTCACTGCACAATAAGTAAGTTCTTCCTCATGTTCAGGTGGAACTCCCTGAGCATCAGTTCCTTCCTGTTGCCTCTTGTCCCATTGCTGGGCCTTGCTGAGCAGAGCCTGGTCCACCCCCTGACTCCCTCCCTTCAGCAAACTTACTGAGGAGGCACCTGTCCCTTCATCCCAGTTAAACAACACTGGGCCCAGTACTGAACCTTGGAGGACACCACTGGGGATGGGCCTCCAGATAGACCCTGTGCCACAGATTATGACCCTCTGGGATCTGCTGTTCAGCCAGTTCTTAATGTGACCATTTCACCACTGACCACTCATCCAGTCCACACTGCCTGAGTTTGCCTATGAGGATGTTGTGAGAGACAGTGTCAAAAGCCTTGCTAAAGTCAAGGTAGACAACACCCACTGCAAATGAGTTGGAAAAAACAGACAAGCTGGGGTCCCAGTTAGGACTCGTGCCCCAGGGCTTCTTCCTTTTGTCTTACTGCATTAGTTAGTCTAACTAAACATTTCACTTTGCTTCATTAACTTCATTTCACCCAAACATCACAATTACAAGGAAGGAACAGCTGCTTAGTTTGTAGAACTACACAGGCACTTTCATGTATTACAAATACTACTTGGAGATGTGAGAAAGAGACAATAAAAGCTGTATCTGCATAACAGTGTATTCCTGAATGAAAGACTATTATATTCGCTGCAATGTACGCCTTTCAGTACTTTTGCAGAGCAAAATGTGGTCTGTAGTGCTGATGATTACTGTGTTTAAATACACACTCTCTCTCAAAAAATATTTTGCTTTTAACTGAAACTCTACTGGTTCATGATAGCTTGTTGCCATGGTTGGGTAATGATGTCACACATTCTGCCCAGTGTCCATGCCAGAAAATAAATGAGAATGACTTTTTTAATTACTGGGAGTTACTTAGCAATTCCCTGGAAGGCCTGAAGTGAATTACAAGGAAGAAAACAAGATGCCCCATTGACCCAATGTGTACTATATGCCAGTGAAATGATGCAGTAAAACTCCAGAGTAAATGCTCTGTAGATTTTAAACCAAGGTTCTGTTACTGCAATTTACCTTGTTATCCAACATTTCAGTGGGGTAGGTGAAGTGTGGCTTAGGGGCTCACACACGAACACCTGTGTCCCTTGGAAACCACGTAACTGTAGTTTCTGGAACAGGGTGTAGTGTTGGTGTCCTTCACTCAATCAGTGACATTCTGACAGGAAAATGATCCCAAGCAGGATACAGACATCACTGTCATGCCTCTGCCTTCTCTCACACCACCTTTCCAATTCGGTTAGATCTGTCCTTTTGAGGTCAGCATCTGGAAGGCAAAGAACAAGAGGAAACCTCTAGTAAATACATCAGAAAGGAATGCAGGAACGCCAGCACTGTCCCTGCTCCCCAGCCCCGCTTCTGCTCTCTCCCCTCTGGGACAGCAGTGCTTGGAATAAGGGAGCGACCAGCGATCCCCATGCCCGTGTGTTCTCACAGGTGTCCCTCTCTGGGGAGGCACAACCCACCGGCCCACACCCGAGGAAGTAACTCCTAACTGGGGGGACGCGGGGGGACCCTCGGGGGGACCCTCGGGGCCGGGCGGGGTCCCCGCTCCGCCCGCGGGGCGCGGAGGGAGCGGGGCGGGGCTCGGGGCGCCGTCGGGTCCGGCCGAGGCGGGGCGGCGGCGGCGGGGGCATCATGAGGGTGAACTTGGGCGCCCTCTCCCTCTTCGTAGCCCTGGTGGGACTTTCGAGCTTCGTCTTCCTCGTGGTGGCCATCGCGACGGACTTCTGGTACATCATCGATGCCTCCAAGCTGGAGGCGTCCCGGAACGGCACGGACGCGCTCAGCTCGCACTCGGGGCTGTGGCGGACCTGCCGCGGTGAGTGGGGCGGGCGGGGGTCCCGCTGCGGGCAGCCAGCTGCGGGGTGTCCAGCTGTGGGGGTCCAGATGTGGGTATCCAACTGCGGGAGTCCAGATGCGGGGAATCCAGCTGCGGAGGTCCATCTTGTGGGGGTCCAGCTGAGGGAATCCAGCTGCGGGGATGCAGTTACCGGGGTTCAGCTGCGGGGATCCAGCTGTGGAGATGTAGTTACCGGGATCCAGCTGCGGGGATCCAGCTGCAAGGATTCAGCTGCGGGGCTCCGAATGCGGGGTCCGGCCCCGGGGGTTTTGGCTCTCCGTGTTTAAGGGGCGGCTGCTCCCCGGCCGTGCCCGGCACCCCTCGGCAGTACCTTGTCAATGCCTCCTGTGTTACTTGACGAAGGAGGCATGGGGAGAGCGAATTTTCTGCTGCTGTAACCTAATTTTGCATTAACTTTTAATCCGAGCTAATTTAATAAACGTTAACCATTGAGAAGGAAGGAGATGTCTTTCATTTGGCTTGGGGAATTAAGGGGCGAAAGTTTTGGGTTAAAGACATTAAAATGATAAATAATAATGTAAAGAATATAAATATAAACACCATGTAGCTTATATACATAAATAATGCTAATGTAATTATTGTGCATTATTAAAATAATATAGCAATAAAACATTTTTAGTTTGAAACGCATAAAAATTCTTAATGTTTTTAATATTAAAAATAAAATTAAATTATGTATGAATAATTTAAATAAGCCTAATTGCATACGAACTAAAGTAAGTGATTAGAGATTCACCAAAGTCACCAGGTAATTGTACTATGTTTGGTCTTGCTTGGTGTTTCACAATTCTAAATTTTAATGAAAGATCCATAAACCCTATGCCGATATTATAGGGGTTTCCCCACTGGGTTGTTACTTTTGGTTTTGATTCCACCATTAAAAGCAAGGAGTAAGTAATGTTCACCATAGTCAGGCAAGGATGTTGCTTCTAGTGGAGCGGGGAGAAGGAGCAGGTTACAGGAGTTCTCCCTCTGCTGTATCCCAAGCCCCACGGCAGCGAGCAGATGTTTCCCTGTTGACTCCAGTGGTCAGGCCCCATGGGAGCAGCCAATGCTGGGTACTGAAAATCCTCTTCTTTCCTTCCCTACCTAGGAATGACTGTTTCAAAAGCAGTTGAGATTATATGAATTATACTTAAAAGCAAAAAAAAAAATAGCAAGAAGATACTATAGTGTAATTTTTCCTCATTGTTTTCCCCCTTTTCTATTAGTGAGGAGTGAATGTTACCCTCTGATAAACCCCTTCTGGCATGAGAATGCAAACATCACCGATTCCCACAGACAGCTTTTGTGTGAGTAGTAGCATTTATATTATTTTTATATTTCTATCCACCCTTCCCTCCCTCCTTGGCTACTTACAAGGACTCATTTATGATTCAGAAGGGGAACTTGCCGAAATGGTGTCTTGTCTCTGTTTCTGTCCAATATCTGTCACTGCCTATGGTCTTTAAGTAGGTTTACTTTTGAAATAACCATCTATTTGATGTCAAATTCAGCTAATTTCTTCCACAGGAGCAAGACCTTTCTCACTGGAATGGCACAGGAAGGTACACAATTGTTAAAAATAAAAGGCAAAAATGCTCAGAATCACCTCAGAAGATTTTGATCACTGAAAATGCTTAAGTGCACACTTAAATTAATCTTCTAGACAGCTACTTCTCTACCTTTTCAGTGGGATTGAGTGGGATATTTCACTGATAAAAGACAAGTATGTGAGAACGTAAGAAAATAAATCAGTGACCGAAAGCAGTGTTCAAAATCTTTCAAGAACATCATGTTCAAAAACACTCAGCTCCTAACTATATTTACTTACTGGGTTTTTTTAAGATTCGTTTGTCAATGTCAGAATGTTTTTAAAAAGTCCAAACTGAACATTTTCAAATACTTATGGGCATCTCCTAAGTGATGATTTAGCCTCTTTGCATCGTATTTGGCACAAGCCTTTGCTCACACATGCTCGTATACGGGCTTGATTTTTACAAGTTTTTAATTTACTTACCCCTCCTCTCTGGCTCTGGCTGTTTCCACCTTGCATGCAGAGTATGTGCATTTGTCCTGTGTCTTAAAATGGGACTCTTTCCCTCAAAACCAGCCACTCCCTGAACAATCCTCCAGGGAGCCTTGGAGTCTCCTTAGTCTCTTGGAGCAGCATCCCATGCATGATACAGCTAAAAGTGCAGCACACATGGGGAAGGAAGCCTGGGAGGTGCTGGTGCTGATGGGAGCTGTGTCCCACCTGTAACTGGGAAGTAGGGATAAGATCCCAGTGGGCTACTGAAGGAGCCATATAAACACATTGACAGGTTCAGCTCTGACAGCACAAGTTGCCTCTCTGTGGTTTCAAATAGAAAGATGCCATTTCTTAAACTTTCCTGGCTCAAGACAGAGGGCCTTATGTGCTTGATGTTGCTGAAAACTGTGAGGATCAGTGAAAATGATTGCCTGCTTAATCACTTAAACCTTTGAGGGGTCCCTGTTAGTTGGACCTAACCAGACTGATCACATTGTAGGTGTGGGCAGCATAACTGTTATGCTGGGGATAGTCCAAAATGTCAGGATAAAATTATTAGCATTTTGAAAGTTGTGTGCATGTTTGCAAAAGACACATCTGTTATTTTTTTCAGGTGAGGAGATTTTAGCTTGTAACTCTTCAATGAAATGACAAAACAAAATCAGAGATTATACAGAGCTCTTTTGGTTATAAAAATGATGTTGGCTTGGAAACAAAGGAGAGCTCTTTGGTAGTCATGAAGTGTAAGAAAATAGTGGATATGAGTAAAAATTGGATTAATAACTATGTTTACAGCTCTTCAGAGCCTTAGGGAATTTTTTTTTCTCTTGCTTTCACATCAAGTACTATTTTTAGGTTCTTGGACAGAGACTTTAGGTCTGCAAAGACACTTGTGAATTTTATTATAAATAAGCATAGTCTGCCTGAAAATTATGAGATAAGAAATCAAAGATATTTTCATTGAAAGAACTTGCTAGGTTTGATTAGAATGCCCTACAGAGTGAGCTTTTTGATTTTTTTCTGGATGTTCAGATTCAATGGATTTTCAGTGTGGTGAGGCTACAGATTTGCAGCAATAGCAGCTGAACACAGGAACTGCTGTGTCAGTACTTCTTCCTTGGAGGAAATACAGATATTTCTAAGTGACATCTACATTCTTGAAGGACTGAGATATTACCTTGTGCTCTTCTTTCTTAAATATTTTCTAACCGTGGTCACTGAGTCATATTTAGGCAAACCATTTTCATCTACAACCCATTTTAACTGGAATTTGAGAGGAAAATTCTGGGAACATGGATTGCAGTGTAGTTACAGTAGTTTCTTCATCTGTTGCTGTATGGGGCAAAAATTGTATTTTTCTCTGTGTGTTCCTGTGCAGGTGCCTGTGAGGAACATTCACATGGGATTAATCTTAATTCCGTCTGGCTGTACACACATTTCTCGATGTTTGATTGGCAGACTGAATTTCATGAGCTCTGGCAACATCGAACAGGTTTCTTGCTGATTATTCCTAAAAAGATTTTAAAGGACTGTCTCCTAATGTAGCTCCTTAAGTAACATATCAGTCACATCCCTCATTCTTCAGAGCTTGAATGCACTTCTTGGCGTGTCTTAACTAGACACAAGTGCCAAAAAGAGGGGAGAAAGTCTGTAATGTGAGTGCAAAGAGCTGAGTCTAAGTGGCAACAAAAGGACTGATCACTGCCAGAAGACAAACTCTTCATCAGAGCATGAAAAGCCCTCACATTTCCTTCCTCCACATTTCCAATCTCTCTCCTTTTAGGCTTATTGTGTATTTCACCTAGAGCTCCTGGCAAATTAAAATAATTGGGTGTACCAGTTAAAATCCTGTGCTAGCAGCAATGTTACTCAGGCAATCAGCCTAGGTCTTGTTAAGCTTGGGAGTATGATGTGTTTTCACATCACAGGACTACTCTTGAGTGATTCCTCTAATGGATTAGGCAAAATCATGCCTTCTCCTCTATATTAGCCTTCATTTCTTTCCACAGTTTAGACAGTTATTAGGATCTCTTGGTGGCCAGTAGGATTATGGTCCTCTGAAAATCACCCTTAGAACTGAAATCTGTCAGCAAAGACACCCCAGATATTTTGCCTGTACCAGCTGTGGGAGAGAGGCAGGAAGAGAAACCTTTTTTCGTGGTGAGCTGGATCCATCTCTCACTAAATGATAAAATAAGGATGTCACTCTCACTTCAAAGGAAGCTGCATCAGGAGTTCTGAGCAGCTTTGCCATTTTCCAGTAGAAGAAGCATAGCATCCAAAATCACATCTAAGTGTTGAGGATCACATACAGACAAAGAGATGCTGGTGTGTAAAAGGAATGGCAGTATTTAGTCAGCTGAAAGATTTTCCCCAAGAGTTTCAACTTTGTAAAAGAATTTCTCGAAAGAAAAAAACAAACATAAAAAACCAACAAAACAACCAAACTTACAAAATCAGCAGCACCACCACCAAAAAACCCCAAAACCCAAACAAAAAAACCCCAGGAAGTTACACTGGACAAAGGTTTCTTTTAGGTATCTTTGTAATATAAATATTTTCCATTTACCAATGTCTGTGTTGTTAATAATTAGTAAATACCAGTATAGATTTAGGTAAAGACACCACCAGTGTAACCCCTGCAAAATGAACAGTGTTGTAAATGTTTCTAATTGAAACCAGACAATTTCCCTTGAATCTTAGCTTTACACCTGAGCTGGTGTGGGGTCCCACCTGCTCTGCAGAGCTGGGGCTGGTGTTGTGAAAAACAATGTGAGAGGAGCTGCTGTTCTTTCTTGCTGCCTGTGTGACACAAACCATCTGCATTAGGTACCTACAAGGTACAAGTAAGCCTCTGACAATCCTGATTTTTGTGAGTGACATGAATATCATGAGCACTGATTGATTTCCTTTTACAGGTCCGGTTTTAGTGCTCTCCTCTATTCCCGAGCCATCGAGGGATGGGCTGTTAATGGATGTGGTTTCCACTTATGTGTGGCTGGAAGAGAGGGTTTTTCCTGATATAAAATCAAGACTGGAGTGCACAGCTGCCCATGCACAACTGCTTAAAGTATTCTCCCCAGAGTATTTTATTTTTTTCTATTTTGGACATCAGTGTAACCGATAATAAGGCTGGATCCAAGTTAGTGCTTCCTGCAGGGAAATAATCTTTGCAGGAGAGGCAGCTACTGATACCTCTGTTGTTTTAATGTAACAGCTCCCTTGGTTTCTTCCTCAACAAAATTAGTTTAACAGTACAGGTAAACTTGTCTGCATTTCCTTACAGCATGTGGACCCTCTAACAGTCACCAACCAGCTGCTTTCACACCTTGCCCTGCTCTTCATGGTCCTGCTTCATTTCTACTCAGTTTATTTTATTTTCACCGTTTGTAATCTTATAAAGAGTCCCCTGTTTTTGGATGCCATGACATTTTTCCCGGGGGATTGACAGTTCTTCGCAATATTTCTTTTGGTTCGATGTTATCAGAAGGAAAGAGCTAGGGGTGGAATATCTGGTGAGAGATAGTTCAGAGGCCGAGTGAAATCAGACCCAAATGATGTACACAGAAATTCTAATGTAATTGATCTGGGAGATGTGTACCTAAACAGATCAGCTTTGTTTCTGAGCAACAGTGTACTGTTCCTTCAGAGAAGTCCCAGTGAGCACCTGCTTGGGTACTTAGAGTAGATATTACAGTAAATCTATACAGAAACCTGAGATAACTTCAGCATCACTGCAGCTGAGGCCTAAGGAGTGACAAGTGCTGATGAATGTTCTTGTTTTCCAAAAGTGAATGTGAGCCATGGTGCATCGCTTACGTTCATCATTCTACACAGTCCTATTTGTCAGTGTCCCCTCTTCCAAGCCCAGCATCATTTTATTTCTACTGTCTGCAGTTTGTCTTCCAGCTTAGCTCAGAAACCTTTTGAGAAGAGCACCAAGCCAACAAATGTAACACAGAGACCAGAGCCCGGCTAATGATCCTGGGGTTCCCTAACCCTGTGAGCAATCCTCCACCATCATCTTTTCTCTCTTGAACAGGAGGGAATCCAGGCCTTTCTGTCCAAGCCCAGAAGTCTCACATTTAGCTGCAGACAGCAGTTCTTTTCAGTTGTTCATTGTTTTTCTCAGTTGTTTCCTTCCTTTCTTCCTTACGAGCAGGTCAGTCTTTGTGCACTGTTCCTTCCTGGCTTTGCCAAGTCTTTCCAGAGCAGCCGTGCTGGTGTTAGCAGCTGCCAGCGTTCTGTTGCAGCTCAAGGCTTTTGTCTTTCTAACTGGCTATTTAGTAACTGCTGGGTAAGATAAACAGGGCCTTAATTAAGCTCTTCTGAGCCACTGCCATTTGGAGCATTTCTGATGAGGTGACTATTACAGTTTTCTAGAGATTATTTGCCACTATAAGCTGTGCAAACAAATCCAAAGTTAGTTTGAAGCAATTAACAGGAGATGATTAACAAAACTGCTAGGCTTGCAGTTGGTAACTTCTGACACCCTTCAATTTTTCTAGTTCATTCCACAGATTCTACAAGCAACTCATCAACAAATATGCTGGGTGGTGATTTAGAAATGCCTGCCAAATCCTCAGATCTGGACACACAGTGCAGATGTCATTCTCACAGATATTTGGTCAGACCTCTACTGAAACAGCTTTGGCTAGCTAATGTAAAACTTCATTAACTCAGATCAAGCAATTTAGTTCTTTTTTTCTCTACAAAATCAAGAGTGCTTTTCAAACGTTTATGAGTTTGTTTCAGTATTTCCATGATTAAACTATTGGATCTTTTGTGTTGGACTGACTTAGGCATTGAGCAGTAGACGTCGGAAACTGAGTTCTGTTTTGCAGGAAAGTGCACATGCCTCTTCTTGTGCAAAATGTTTAGGGTTTCTTTTTTTTTTTTCAATACTAGATTAATTTCATCAATATAAAGAGAGTTTTATGTATAATCTATAATGCATAAATGCGTTTTTCAACAGAAACTAAAAAACACTGACGGCAAAATTAATATTTTAACTTCTTTCACAGATGATTATTGAAGACAGAAGTACAGTAAAGATATTTTAAATCATGTTCTTCTATAAACTAATTCTGTTCCTCTAATCAAGGAATATAATGGCATAATATCATATGCCAGATGGCATGAATTCAGATTCCTGAGTGGTTTCCATGGCAGCATTTTAGAATAAGTTTCCCAGGCAGTTGCAGATTTCATAGGACAAATGGGTATTAGATATTGAACTAGAACACTGGAGATGATAAAAGAGCTGTTTAACCAAATACAGTCCATAAAATATTTGATTTTTAAAAAGCCGCAGATGAGAAATGTAATCCCAGTTGTGTACAAGAAAAGTAAGGCTGGGAGATTTGTGGCTTTCAGCTGAGATATCCCTACCTCCTGTATTTTCACTGAAGAGGGCATACAAATCAGTTATTCTGATGTTGCGTGCAACTGCCACAGATAATTGATGTAATCTATGACACTCCCCAGGATGTTCTGGTATGGATTTGTTTTCCCTTTCCTTCACAAGGTTCCGTTCAGAGCCTTATCTTCCTCACCCAAGAGTGTGCTGGCTCAGGTTGCAGTAGTTGCAGTAGCTGAAATCACGCCATGACAAGGAAAGTCAAAGGAATAGCAACTGTTGGTGCTGCTGTCCTGAGGTGTAGTTTGTTTGCAGTAACTTTGACTGCTGAGGGACACCTGGAAAATCACAAGGCATAGAGCCAGTGGTGAGCTTGTTTATCTCTTCTCCCTCCCAGCAAAGCCAGGTCTGGGGACAGAGTTGCACCATTTTTACATCCACACTTTTGAAATGCTAATTGCCTCAGATTTTATCCACCCAAGGCCTTTTCACCTTTTATGTGCAAGACTAAAGCTAAGAGGACACATGGGTGTAAAACTGGTGGGGAATCAAAATCAGGCCAAATAGCCCTCAGCAAGCACAAATGTGGCTGAAGACCAGCCTGTTCCTGCTGCCTCTCTAGAATATGAGAACTGAATTGAGTGTCAAATCTCTCTCTTCTGTCACATCATATTGCATCACATCCCCAATGATGACTTCTAACTATAAAACTCCTGAACTAAGTTCCATGGCTATTTCTCATCTTGGTATGCAGCTAAGATTTGCAGACAGTTTTGACATATTGGTTTATAGCTGAAGATTGATTTGACTGAGAATTGCTATAGGTTTGTGTTTCTTAGCCAGCAACAGCAGCCGTGGACAGTTCTGTTGAAGGAAAGCCCAGGGAGTGTCCTCAGCTTTAGAATCAAAGAGATAAAGTGCTCCCTTTAATGCAGAATGCTGAATTCTTGGTTTCTGAGCATCAACTGGTTCTGGTGTGGGCATATGTGGGATTGAATATGAAAATATAATGCCAGCATAAATAAACAGAAATAGAAGAACAGTCAAGTCACCCCCCCCAAACTTTGTGATTTGCCACATTTTTCCTGGTGATCATGTTCTGTGCTACATAGAACAAATAATTGTGTCTTCAAACCACATTCTACTCAAGTACAGACAGGAACAGTGTCTGCCTTGATCCCAGGCAGATCTTTCCTAACCTTCCAGGCTTCTAGAACTGAGCAGAGATACACAGTTGTGTCTTATCTTGATAATGATATTGAAGAGGGCAAGCTGGATCCTTAGCCAGTGGCAGATGGAGTATTTCCAATTCACTGGGTAGTTACAGTCACTTGAAAAAATGGACCATTTGATCACACAAAACCTGTGGTCTCTTAACTGATTCCTTTTCCTTGGGAACCAACCAATGGTGTATTGTCGTTCCTCTGTGAAATTACATGAGACACTGCAGCCTAGACCTCTTCTGAATATGGATTTAAAGGTTTTTTTTTTCTCAGTAACTGTGCACTGGTATTAAATTAATACTTGAATTACTTTTGGGGTTTTTTGTTATTATTCTGGGAAAGATTGGGTTGACTGTTATGGATAGATTGCATAGAGGGAACAATGACACAAAGGTGGTTTATGATGGAAAAAAACTGTTCTATACAAAATACATAGCAACCGTCTGTTTACACAGCTATTAAAATGTTATAGGGATCAAGGAAGACTAATGTAAAACATTTAGCATGGGAGGAAGCGAGCAGGATAGGTTAATGTACTTAGTGAAGCTGCTGTAGAAAACAATGACAGACAGAATCAGAGCTGGATGGGCAAATTTACCTCTAGTTGATGGTCAGCTGCAACAAAGGAAAAGGTCAACAATTTGCTAGATCTGTTCAGCAGAGGACATGTGACAGAAGAGAGAGAATTTAATCAAAAGCATGGCTGGATCTCACCACCCAGACAGAACAGTGCCACTCACTATGACCTGTGTGCTTCAGATAACCAGGGCTACTTTTTATTAAGGTTGTCAGTGCCTACCTGGTATGCAGTGCATCACCTGTTATCCAGCTAGGTTTTATAGCTGAGAACAGTTTAATTGCTTGAATGTGTATATTCCAACATATCCTTTTACCTGTGGTCTCTGAAACACAGGGTGTGATCCTGTGAGGGCTTGCTCTCTATGTGACCTTTTCCTCCATACTATATATTTGCCCAGCCAACTTAAACTGAAAACCCAAGAGGTTGTCCAATTTCTTGTTCATGCAACACAGATTAAGGCTGTGATTCTGATTAGAGGCTCTGCACTTACCAATTATTAGTACATCCATTGACACCACAGTAAAATATTAAAATATTCACATTCTTTATTTTATTTCAGACATGCATGGAACATTTGTCATCCTGATGCCCCTCAGCCTGATACTGATGATTTTTGGAGGAATGACTGGATTCATCAGTATACTTGCCAGGGCCTACCTTCTGCTTCTCATGACAGGACTGCTTTTTCTTTTTGGAGGTACAATATCAAACTCTCAACCTTACCAATTTAAATAGTAAGAGGTTATATCTGGGAAACATAACTTTGTTTTTTCTAGGGAATGAAACCTAAGCAGGAGTTTCCTTTCAGAATAATGCTGGTGTTCATTCATGTGGTGTCTGCTCAGCTCCTGACATTTTGATTCAGTATTTAACAGTGGAGTAATTTAACATACTCAATGGAGAGAAATAACCCTGCCTTTACACCCTTCTCACCCTTCCCCAAGACACCAACCTCAACTAGATTTCAAAGATAAACTGGAAATCTGGCCTGGGTAGGATAGGAAGGAGAGGCAAAGAAGCCCTAAGCCATATCCAGCTGATTGTTTTTATTTCTGCAGTGGCTGCTAACTAGCTGAGTCTTTTTCTCTTTCTCAGCTCTCGTCACACTGACTGGGATCAGTGTCTATATTGCATACTCAGCTGCTGCCTTTGAAGAAGCTGTCTGCCTCCTGAGGAGCAAGGACCTCCTGGTGGAAATCGATATCAGGTTTGGCTGGTCCCTGGCACTGGTGTGGATCTCCTTTGTCGCAGAAGTGCTCACTGGGGCCGTGTTCCTCCTGGCAGCAAGAGTTGTGGGGCTGAAACGGCAGCGTGAACAGACATTGTGACCAACAGGTATCTTTGCAACCACAGAACCCTGAGAGCCTGAGAGTTTGGATTGCTTGGTCCATCTGGTCACTAGGGCTATATAAAAGTGAAAAGGTTGATTATCTTCTCAGCTGCCATAAGACTTTTTCCTCACAGTTGGCTATAAAAACACAAAGATTTTGATAAATGAGCCAAACATTTCAAGTGCTGTCAATAAGGAAACCCTTGCGACTTTCTTCTAAAGTACATTGCAGTGTTAGTGTTTTCAGAATAATTTCAGCCAGCAGATCGTAAGACATCTCCATCTATGCTTACAACAAGGCAGATTTCTTGCTTTCTTTTATCTTTTCTGCTGTCTCAGCAACATGCCTTGGAGTACCTTGCAGGCCAGCTTTTGGTTTCTTCTGAAGCTGCTAAGGACATGGACTTGCTGCATTGAGTCCAGAGGAGGCTGCAAAGATGCCCCAAGGGCTGGAGCCTGTCTGCTATGGAGATGGACTGAGAGAGCTGGGAGTGTTCAGCCTGGAGAAGAGAAGGCTCTGAGGAGACCTTAGAGCCCGTTTCAGTACCTGAAGTGGGATGCAAGAGAGCTGGAAAGGGACTTTGGACAAGAGCCGGATGGTTGGAACTAGATGATGTTTAAAGTCTCTTCCAACCCAAACTATTCTATGATTCTGTAAGCCAGCAGAAGGTAGTGACTGTGATGGTGAAGTTCTCGAGTGCAGTGCAATGGTGAGTGCACTGCAAGAGAGAGACTGCTGCTTTCCCAGATGTTTTAACTGACTACTGTAGCCACCGCCAATCTATTTTAGATGCTCAGGCTACATACTTATCTCTGTTAGCATATTACTAGCTGCTTTTTCAATTCTGTAGTGCAGAAGATGTATCTGGTGCATTTCCCAGTTTTTACTTTGCAGTTTTGGTGATGCTTTTTTTTCCTGAAGTTTGTGCACATGCTTTGTGCTAGAATATGTCTATCTTGTGCTGAAAGCTGCTAAATAAACTGAACACACAGGATACGTGAATTCCATTTTAAGTGCCAAGCAATCTAGTTTTTCCTCTGGGTAGTGGCATTTAAGAGAATTGAAGTTACTGAAGAAATTTCCCCCTGACTGCTGTGGCTTTGAATAAAGACTTAAATGTGTTAGCAGCTTCACTACATTTCTGTTAGATCATGTATTTCTGGAGGACCTTGGAACAGCACAGTTCAGGACTGGGATTCAGGAGCTGTGTCAAGCATGCTCTGTCATTGGGCAAGTCCCTTGTACATTCTCCAGCAGTGCAAAGGGCATCATTCACCTACCTCTGTTAAATATCAGGACAGTTCTGTCAGTGTGTCCCATGTGAAAGGTTGCACACTCACTCTGACTGAGCGCAGCTCCAATCTTAGTCCTAATCTTAGTCCCAATGCCTTTATGAAAAACAGTGGCAGGGAGTTCTGGGAGCTTACACTCTTTGAAGACAGAAGGGAACATTATGATTACCATGCTGTGAATGGAGAACTGAGCCAGAAAACCTGTCCAAGGTCACATGAAACCAGAATTTCTGAATACCAGTTTAAGACCTTGATTGTCAGATCTTGCTTGCTATCAGAATGAAATAAAACTAGAAATTCTGAATGGACTAAGTAGTAGAAATTCTGTGACTATACAGTACAATTTTGTAATTCTTACTTGCTCTGACATTGGTTTTCAGGTATTTTCCATGTTGCCTTATGTTGGGACCATGTAATTGAATGATTTTACAACTTAAAGCATACCAAATCAACTCTAGAAGAAGAGTAAGAAAAACAAATCCTTTGTAGCCAAAATGTCATGTGCTTAAGTGAATTATGTAAAATGTAATTCTGTGTTTTGGTGCTGGTGAAGTTTTTTGTAATACAATTTGTATGATGTTACTCAGACATTACTGTAAGCTGTAACAGTAAAATATCATCTGAGTTATTTTTTGGATATTTATTACAGATGTTATTTTAAAGTGGTTTTGAATGTTGTAAAATTAAATAAAATGACATCTCAGATCTGGGAGTTATTTATCAAGACATGGAAGAACTAAGTTATATATTTTTCTTTTACTTTTTCTGCATATCTATTCTACCATTTTTATGATGCTTTTGAAATCCCTATGTCACATGTGGTGGGTATTTAAAAGATATTTACACAGCTACAATATAAAATACTCAAGTGATCAAATCTAAGTAGAAAGCCAATGAATCTGTTATTGAATTAGAGCAATTGTCATTTCCATGGCTTTCCTAAATTTCTCATTCTGGCTTTCTGCAATATCTGGCACAATGGTAATAAAGAGTATCTTCTGCTCTTGAATATTTGCATAACCCCTGAATTTCTCTGAAATTCCTGCTGAATACAAAGAACAAAAGATGGTTTGGAATAGTCAAATTAGCATTGAACATTTTGAAAAATTATGCTGGGAAGAAAAAACATCCTAGAATGGATTTTATGTAATTTGAGACAAATGACCTTATCAGCTTCTTCCTCCTTCTGAAACTAATGTTTTTTTAATATCCTACTCTTTGCTGTGTTTTCCCCAAAATACATTTTGGAGATGAGGACACTGATTGTTCCCATTACTTTCTGGTGAATTTCAACCTCACTGGTAATTGGTCCCATTTCAAGTGAAGAGAAACAGATGTACAGAGCAGAGCAGTACTGTTGGAGGGGTGGAGTGCACAGAGCTACTGGACAATACCAGTCACTCATTTAAAGGATTCCTCAAGGGGGACCAGAGAGGGATAGGGGAGGAATCCATACAAGACTTTTAGAGGACATGCTGCTGAATAGAATGTAGACATGAAACCATCAGGAATCCCCATGTGGCTCCTGCAGAGCAGCCTGGATGTCTCTGTATCCCCACATCTGAAGACCAAGGGGACATTTTTGGTTCAGGCACAGCTTCTGTTAGAGAAGCTCCATGCATTTGTTGCTCACTGATCCAAAGCAAAAAGAGCTCTGTGGTGGGTTGACTCTGGCTGGATTCCAATGCCCATCAAAGTCACTCTATCACCCCCCTCCTCAACTGGACAGGGGAGAGAAAATACACCAAAAGGCACAAGATAAGGGCAGGGAGAGGTCACTCACCAATTACTGTCTTGGGCAAAATAGACTCAGCTTGGGGAAGTTTTCATTTATTGGTGATCAGAGCAGGGGAGTAAAACCAAATCTTAAAACCACCGTCCACTCATCCATCCCTTCTTCCAGGCTTAACTTTACTCCTGAGTTCTGTACCCCCTGCCCTGCAATCATCACAGAGGGACAGGGAGTGGGGTGCAGTCAGGTCATCACATGTTGTTTCTGAAGCATCTTCCTGCTCAGGGAATGGACTCCTCACTCTTCCCCTGCTCCCTTCTCCAGTCCCTCCCACAAGAGATAGTCCTCCATGGACTTCTCCAGCCTGAGTTCTTCCCATGGGCTGCAGCTCTTCACAAACTGCTCCCGTGTGGGTCACTCCCATGGGGTGCAGTTCCCCAGGAACAGGCTGCTCCAGTGTGGGGTCACAAATGCTGCTGGCAAATCTGTGCCAGCACGGGCACCACTCTCTGCAGGGCCACGGGTACTGCCAGGAGCCTGCTCCAGCACAGGCTTCCCTCAGGATCACAGCCTTCTTTTGGGCATCCCCTTAGTCCAGTGTGGGGCCCTCCAGGGGCTGCAGGTGGATTTCTGCCCCACAGGACCTCCCTGGGCTGCAGGGGCAGAGCTGCCTCACCATGGGCTGCCCTTCGGGCTGCAGGGGGTCTCCACCCCAGCACCTGGAGCACTCCCCAGAACTGCTATAACTATGCACTTAGGTGGGCACAGCTGTTAGCCCAGCCATGGCAAGCTCACAGGAATTTGGGCAGATGTTCCTGAAGGCCAGACAAAACTACCTTGAAGGCCAGGTTCTGCCCCAGAGTTTCAGCTATTCCTGGTTTAGGTTACAGGTCTTTAACTACTGGATTGCATTCTAGTGAAGTTACAAAAATTAGTTCCTTTTACTTTTACTAAAGCATGATAGTTCTGTTTTTCTGCAACAGCCTTCTCTTCTGTTTTACACATCAGCTTTAACCCTAATGAGGCCCTCAAATCTTCCCTCCCTTTTTGCCAGTGCTTTCAGCAGCTGTATCCCTGTCACGTCCCATCTTTGGATTATATTCACAGGAGCAGTACACACTGCTGGGTTACATCCCACTTTGGCGTTTGTATTGGTGGCAGTCACAGTGTGAATGCTCTCGCTTGGGAGATCTTTGGGATGGTTTGCACAGAAACAGTGGTCTGCACTGACATCTCATGGCAGCACTGAGCATTTGGCTGCGTTTGAGAAGAAACCATTTCTGTGCAGACAGCATGTGTGGGACAACCCGATGATCAGATCACCACTCTGGGTTTATGAAAGGTAATTGCACTTGATGATCTTAAAGGTCCTTTCCAACCTAAATGATTCTATGATTCTATATTATTTTTTTTCATGGTTTGAAGAGCAGAGGAGACTGTCATGCTCACTGTTCTATAGCTCCTGTATTTTATAGCCCAGAGATTCTCATCCAGAAAGTGCAGAATCCCAGTTTGTAACACCTCCCAGCTGCTGGGTATCTGACGTTAAAATGTCAGGTGTTGGAAAATGTGCTGTTAATCATGCCTATGGTTTTTTGTTTGTTTTGCTTTTTTAAAAAAAGCCCAAAACATTACTAAAGGCTTTTATGCTTCTGCTCATTGGAGATAGATGCTATAGCCATCCTATTGATAGCTGTATTGATTGGATTGATCACTATTGGGTTTTATTATATTTATGGCACTTATTCAGCACACCATCTCTACAGTCTGGTCCTGTTCACAGGATGGTTTAAGATTTTGGGTTTAATATTTCCTTTAGATGAGACCAGAGCTGATGAGCAGTGAAGTATAAAAAAGTAGCACCTTAGTCCTGGTGGTAGTCTGCTTGCATGATTCATTTCAAAGATAGTTGAAATATGCCTTGATTAGGATTGGAAAAATGGAAGAGAGTTCCCTGAAGGGCTTTTGGCTCATAATTTTACTGTTTTCATTTTTGCCAAGGACAAGGCAAACACTTGTCATTGAAGGCTGAGATTGTCTCAGTGTAATGCTCCCTTAGGTGTTGAAAGGAATCTTTCTGCCAATAACTAAACAGCATTTGCTAACAGCTTATGCTTCTGGACAACACATCTGGCTGCTGATGGGGCCAAAATATTTCTCCATCCAACTTAGCCTTCTCAAATATTTATAAGCTAATGCTGTGTGTAATGCCTGTAGCATACAGAGAGGCTGAACTGAATGACACTGTGGAGGAGTCTCTATTTTCACAGCCTTTTGGAACTGATTGTATCAGTGCTGTGAAAACCCCTTGGCATCATACCCCTTTTACTGCCACAGTTCTCACTTGACTGGTATTATACAGCGAAGCACTTCAGTATGAGAAAAAACCCCAAAACAAACCGAACCAAAAAACCCAAACAAAAACAGCCACCATAAAGCAGAATTTTATAACTGTCAAGCAAAATCCATAGAAGGAAAAAACGTTGTAGAGCTTGCAATAACAAGTGTTTTGGGCTATCTACCTTTCTGTTTATAAATATTACCTTACAGGCATGGCAACATCTGTAGCAACTTGGCAACTCTATCTCCCTTTTGTCCATGGCAACCTTAATGTATGACAGGACCTTTATTTGGTCCAAAGCACTTCTGATAAAATGGAGAACTTCTACATAAGTAACTGAGAAGGCCAGGCCTGTTTCATTCAGTGAACAGACAGATAAGAGACCTATTTAATATAGTGTGTAGCAAAAAAAGTGTAAATATTTATTTCTCAGAACTCAGGAATAATGCAATATTTAATGAAACCAAAAGAGGAAAGAAATGGCTACAGGGCACTTTCTCAGTCAACAGAAATCAAGACATTCACAGTGTTGTCTTTCAGATTCAGGGCTTGTCTCATACTCAGGTATTCCTTGTTTAACCTGCTACTAAAATTTATGCAGACACCCAAGTGACAGGACTTACTCCTGTGAGTTTCATTTCTCTGAACAGGTGGCAATTACCACCCCCCTGTGTTTCCTTGAGTCATTCAGTCCCCTGACCTTGTGCATCAACAAGACCCACTGGTGCCAGTTTGAGGTGCTCAGCACATCATGGCAGTGAGGGTTTGAAGCAGCTGTAACTCACTCTCCTGGGGGCATCACTGAAATAACAGGTGCAAACAGGTAGAAGAAACATTACTGGTGACCATGTCTGAAGAGAACTGTTCTGCCTGACTGTTGTGGCTTGCCACAGATGACCCTGTGAGTGGAGGTTGCTGTTACTGACCCAGCTGAATAGCAGCACCTTTGCTGGGTGGGCTGATTGACAAAAAGGGACAGTGCAGTGTCTTTGCTATCATAGTTTAGTGATCACTTGCTTGCCACATTAGTGTCCAGAGACACAGGACTGTAACTGTGCAGGGAGCTCTGCTGGGCTGGCTTCCTTGAAAGAGTTATTGTTCCCCCTCAGGGGTCCCTTGCTCTCTGTGGGGATAGACAGGAAGATGTTACACCAGCAATATAAATGAGAAAAAAATTCCACTTCATATACAGATATCCAATAGGAAAACTACACTTCTTACTTGCCCTTCAGAGTCTGTCTTGGTCTCACTTTCCTGCTCTCCTGTTCACCAGAAAGTCCTTTTACTCCGCCTTGGCAGTGATAGCAGTGGATGGGGATCCTCTGTCTCCATAACAACTGGGCTATCTGTCTTAAAATTCAAACTGCTCTCTCCAGCTTCAAGGGCCTCTTCCTACACACCACCTAGAGCTCATCAATCCTTCCCTGAGCCATTCTACATTCCATATTGCAGTAATATCTCCCACACCCACTCTTTCTAAAGCTGCCTCTGCTATTTTGTCTCCAAAAGCCTGATGAATTGTATAGTCACCCATTTGGGAAGAGAACTGAATTGGATACAGGTAAGCCTTAGTCTTTTCAGAGACCAGCTGACCCTGTGATTAACCCTGTTGTCTTGAGTTTGCCTGTGGGAACAAATGCCCCAAGGAGTTCAGAAAATAATCCCACAGAGAGCAAATTGCTCACTCAGCAAATCCCCTTGTAACTTCTGATTCCTTTGGAATGAGGGTGACATGACAAGCATTAAAACACTAAAGGCCTTTAGAAAGCAGCATGTTTCTCCAAAATGCAACCCCAAAATTTTACCTGGCTACTAACTCTTTGACATGGGACTAACAGGTATCCCTTTCTGTACTTCACCACCTTTAATGGCAGCGTTCCTCCTCAATTGCCTCAAGTGGAAAAAATGACTTTACTAAACCTCCTGTATAGCTCATTTAGAGACTGAATGATTTTCATCATATTTTCTTTCATTATATATAGAGATTTCAGCCTGCACTGTCAGCTGCAACCCATACATAAACTGCAAGTCAATACAAATATTTTCTACTAATTTGGAAATTAGGTTAAAACGTGATTACCCTCTAAATAACACTGTTACATGAGAGAGAAGTATGCAGTATAAATTAGTGCTTGAAATGGGGTTTGCAACACCCATAATCATAACTTGGCATTTCACCAAAGCCATTTATGAACTGTTATCATGACATGGGGACCCAGCTTACTGGGAGCTGTTGTGTGTGAATGTAATGTTCTCTAGAGAAGCAGCCCCTGTGATAACAGCGTTCCCAGCTCTGAATTGCTGTGCTTTGCCTGAGCAGCCACTGCACGTCACTGTTGTTCCACACAAAAGATTCAAAAGAGACTCATTTCTGTGAGCAGGGAGCAGGAATCTCAGTCTTTTTGCCTTGTCAATGAGGGAAGAAAATGTGCTACAGTCTAAGGGATGAAGCCAAGAGGGATTTTTTCCCCCCAGACTGAAGGGAGGCCATACCTGTTGCTCTTTCTCTTTTTTCTGTGCAGAAAGACTTGATCCATCTTTTTTTCCTTAGAGTTATAAAAAGAGAACGGTCATTAGCCAGGGATTACAAATAAAGATCTTAACAAATTTGGCATGATTGTTAAGAAGTCAGCTAGAACCAGGGGTCTGAATGATATTTTTCTAGAAGCACAACAGTCCTGAGAGAGCTTTGTTGATATGCCCATCACTAAACTGACTAGCACTGAGCACCTCCTTCCAGTACTTGCCACTAAAGGTACAGGTCATCACATGACTTTTTCCAAGTTTTCAGTAATTTCCGCATTGTCTGAGTGCAATGGGAAAGCTTAATTCCTTTTTTCAGTAAAGTTTCATATAAAACAATTCAAGAGGAATGATACTGCCAGTGAAGAGAATTCCAGCAGAGTGTAGAAAAGAAAATGCTGAAGGATAAAATAAAAAAATAAAACAAAACCATGAGAAGATGTTGAGGGGAATTAACAATAGAAGATAGATATAAACTTGACAGAAGTTTATTTAGCAAGTAGGGATTTTCTGTAGCACTTAGAGCACAGAGAGGGGTGGTTCTCCACCTGTGGGTTTTCAGTGTGCTTTGGAGCCATCAGTGACAGCTGTACTTCCCCCTGGGCTGCTGTGGGCACAGCAACCCTTCACATGGCCCTGGGATCACAGGGGAGGTGGCACTTCAGCTGCAGGTGACAGCGGTGCTGTGTTTCCATTCTCAAGCCAGGTGTACTCCCCTCGATCCAGGTTCAGCAACCCAGCTGCGGGACAAGTCTCAGCGTGGGGTGGCTGTGCTCCTGCCGGGCCCGTGTGGGGCAGGATGGCTCCCACGCCACTGCCCTTTTCCTGCTGTTACCACCCTGATTGGTGAGAATTATGGTTATTTCTCCAGTGCTTCCCCACATCCCCAGCCTGCAAAAGAGAGGCACCGAGAAATGTGTTCTTTTCTTGCCTGGGACCCCGCTGAAGGAGCAGGAGTCAGGTGCCAGCTCGGTAATGCCGAGGCCTGGCAATTCCCCCCGGGAACACACTGGGCTGAGCCACTCTACATCCTGTGCCACAGAAAGGAAGAAAACTCCAAAAAGGAACTACCCTGCAACCTCCAGCCATAATCTTAATCCTCCGAGAGGCCTAAAATCGGGCCAGAATTCTTCATGCAGCACAGGAACAAGGAGTTTTGTTTCTGAGATCACGAAACCAATGTTTATTTCATAAGCCCAGATCCACAAACATGAGAGGAGATCATACTGCCAGAGGGAAGGAAACCCTTTCCTGAAGCAAATGACTGGGCTGTAACACCACATCCTACCGAGGCAGGGATGAGTTATAAAAGTGAAAACATACACGGCTTGGCGATCAAAACAGATGCCTCAAGATTGCTGAGCTGAGTGAAGAAGAGAAGGGACACAGAAGGGCATCAAAGTCTAGAACTGAAGGCAGGGGATTGACAATGGCCATCCTTCTTCAGGCTTTGTGAGGAAATACCTTTGCCTTTGCCTGCACCTGTTGCTCTCCTTTGGTGAGTTACTCCCGTGCTGCTGAGGGACATGTAATTGCAGCTGTCCTGGTCTCTGCCTCACGGCAGCATCATTGCTCCCTGCTGCTGGACTGCCCCAAGCACCCCTGACCTGCAGCTGTTTTCTTCCACACAAATAACAGATGAAGGAAACCTGACAAAAAGCAAAAGCCTTGGCAGAGAAAGTGAGGCCTCGAGGAGCCACGGCTGCTGCGTGACACAGTCCTGGTGCCCGCTGGCTCCCGAGCCTGGCTGACTGCGACTTCATGCTGCAGGTAGGGCTAGGGAAGAGCTGTGCTTTGCCTCGCCCGCTGGCTGAGCTGAGAATTAGCATTTAAACCAGGAATACCTGGTTTTATGGGACAAAAGTCTCAGCAGAGACTTTGCTGGTGCAGTTTTTAGCAAGGCAGCTTCCCATTCTTTGTGTGACTAACAAGCTGCTGGATGGCTGGAGCCAGAGAAGCCAAGTCTGGCTCTGGCCTGACACCATAAATTGCTATTGTCTGTATAATTGCAAGATTTGCTTTTGTTTTGTTTGCTGTATGAGCCCAAATGGAAGCTCGAGGATCTATTTGCAGACCCAGTTATCTAAGGCTTTTCAGCAGACGTGCTTGTAGGTCCAGCTTTGTATTATTTCGAGCTTTTTCTTGTTATTTTATGTTTAATGTGTTTGCTCTCTTGATGGCTCCGTCAATATACGTTCTGTGCTGAAAAAAGTTAAGTGTCAATATATAAAAAAAAGATGGGGCAAAAAATACCCATCCAGAGTCTGGAGATGGAAGGCAAATTGCAGGTTTGTCAATAGTGTGTTTGGGAGCATTTTAAGTAGTGAATCACTTGATGCTGGCTATTGTAAATATTGGTTTAAAGGTGCTATAAAATTGATGGTGCACAGTTAAACCTTCCTCCAAATACTGATCTATTTATGCTGCCTCACTTAGCGTCACATCCAAAGACCACTGAAGGTAACTGGAGTCTTTACCAAGTCATCTACAAGCACAGTGTAGTTTCAGCAAATGCACATAATCCTGCAGTGGGAGCACTGAAACCAGTATTCAACTCCCAGCACAAATCATAGTGTGACTGAGGTCTGAATCCTGAGCAGACCTGGGCTGAATATTATTTCGAATAGCAATTGGATAAAGTTTGCTCTGTCTGCAGAGTCCTTCACTGAATGCTGGATCTGATCAGAGTAAAACATTTGAGCAGTGATGCCAAAACAATGAATCTGAAAAATGATTAATGTAACTTCTACCCAGTCCAAGCTCCACTCTGCAAAATTTGAAGGAATTCCTTATCATATTGGCCCTAGTCTCTACAAAATCTTATTTTATCTTCTCAGAGTCATGTAACTGTCCCAATATCTGTACATTAGATTAAGTCCTAATTTAGAAGTAATGAATTATTATTGAGGCCCAGATTTCACAAATAGCTTAACATCATCAGGACAGCTGTACTTGCCAAGTATTTAATGTATTGGATGTGTATGGAAGAGTCTGGCCAGCACTGTTCTAACACTGGCTTCTGGCTTTTATTTTTGTTTGCATGTAGAAAACCAAATGGAAGAAAAGTTCTAATGTATGGTGAGCACCTTAGAATCTGGCTGAAAAGGTTCTGAAGAATAAATGGGAATTCAGGCTCCACAAAGGAAAATCAGTGTTTTGTTGTTGTTGACTTGAGTGGAACTGTCATACACAGGTTTGGAGGTCTTTGCATGAAAATCCATTTTTCAGTCTTGCCAAGTCAAGTATTTAGTTCAGCCCAAACCTTATTGACATCATGATCCTTGCCTGAAGTGTGAGTATACCTGAACTCCACATGGAGAAAGGAATTAATGAGGAAGAAAATCCAACAGGAGAGTTATTCATGCTCACTTGCTTTTGGTGTAGCTGTCTATTGTAGTACATCTGCATTTTCGCCCTTGTCTCCCCACTTTTCCCCCATCCTTTTCTCAGGGAATAAAGTGAAAGAATTCTGCTGTGGGCAAGTCTGGAACCTGTCTGGCTCTTCACCTGTGGTTTCCATCACACAGAAATCCGTGATTAGGGGTGACAGGGCCCTTAGGAGGCTGGGAGGTGAGATGGCAGCTGGAGAAGGAAATGACAGGCCTCTAGAATTATCTGCTCCCGTGGAACAGGTGTCAGCAATAGCAGATAAGGCAATGCCTGAAAGTTTCAGTGCTCCAGGCAGCACTGAGAGGGGAAGATGTGTTTGCAAAAGGGCATGTTCACTCAGTTATAGAGTGCATGTGTTGTGCTAAATGTCCTTAAATCCCTCTGGTAATGCAGCCGTCTGTAACAATAAATAGCAAATAACTGTTGTCTCCTCTGGGACTACAGCTATCGTGCTTCCAAATAGGAGTCATCCTGCTCTGTGTTGAGGTGTAAGAGACCATATATTTACTATAAATTCTGAGGAAAAACACTGAAACACACATAATTTAACCTGAAGTCTTGGGTTGCCTCTGTTTACACAATTCTGCATAAAAGCAGTAATAACACTTTAAAAATCCCAAGCAGCCCATTCTTCCCAATTATTCCATGTTTAAAAATGCCTGATAGGTAATAACTGTTTCTGTGTTAGCAATGAAAAATATTATTTTTCTGTCTTTTCATTCAATTTCTTGTCCCCTTTTATCCAGGGACATTCTCATTTAAAATTTTCTCCTGAGTAAAGAGAGAATTGAAAATCCCTCATTGTGCCATTTTTTTTGTGGTTGGTAGGAGTATAAGAAAGTGGATAGATCAGCTGAGAAGTGAGAAATCTAAGAGATTATGTACATACATAATCCTGTAAAAGTGAGTAGCAGCTCGCCCTCTTTGTTTTAAAATGTTCACGTATATTTCCGAAGAAGAGGAGAATAGAACATCTAACAATAGCAAAGGATTTTATAAGCCAAGACACTCAGTGTCTTTAAAGTATTTTACAAACATGAGCATAACTATTCTTCATGACTCATCTGTAAGTAGCTCTCACTCTTTCTCTTCTTCAGATTGGAGAAATGGCATCCAGACAGACAAGACACTCAAATAGGTAGCACATGTTAAAACAAATGAACAAACAAGACTAGTAAATGATACTGTTACCGCAGTTCACTGCCTGAAATTATTGGAATAACACCCCTAAAAATTCCAGATTCATATTTCATAGCAAAACACAGAGGCGGAACAACCCAAGGAAAGATACAAGTAGTTCAGAGGCTCTAAAGAACACTGAAGTTTCTTGAGATGATCAGAATTCTTGGACCAGGCTCAATAATAATAAAACATTTAGAGACCTTCAAAAAGTTACCATTCCTCCCCACTGCATTGCCAGGCCCAATGATATGACAGCTTCTTTACATGTAAACCAACATTTCTCTCCCAGATCCAGGAACAGAATTCAGCAATGTTTCCTGCTTAGTGTTTTCTAAACATGCACTTATACCTTCAAACAGTAGAAGTGATTTAAAATGTGCATGGGAACATACTGATTTCCATGGTATTGAAGCAGTCTTTTAGAAAGGCAAAATCTATTACATTAATTCCTAGTAAAGTATGCACGCTATTTAGTGGAGAATGATGCTCCTGTTAGTCAAGTCCTTCAAAGTGCCAGCAATAACGTCTCTTCCTTTTCATAGCTACTGACTAGCAGCCTTTGTTTATTCAATGGGCTCAGCACTGTTCTGTAACTTTCCAACATCTGGTTACATATCTCCAGCCAGATACTGCTGTTTATCCCAGCTGTGTGGATTATATTGAGCTGGAATTGAACTGGTCATTGTCTTATTACCACAGCTGAAAATATGGCAGTGGAATGACTGACAGCCTTCTTTGGCAGTGCATGTATGCTGAAAATCTTCAGATCTCTTCCCAGGTCCTCAGAAAAGACTTTTGAGAAGGACTGTGTTTTCTTACAGGATTCAGGGAGCAGCAGGCAGCAGAGAGGGGCCACAGACTATACCTAGAGATTTTTTTTCTGACCACAGAGGCTGTCAACTCTGTCTGACTCTTCTCAGGCTTCTGAAAACATCTCATTTACAAGGGGCGTGCTGAGAGGCTTCACAGGGGTATTAGCACAGTCAGTTCCATTACAAGAACATGACATCTGTCTTTCCCTCACATGTCCTCCTTGTCTTTCTGCTGATCACTCAAACTCTGCAGAATCACTTTCTATTTTCAGCTTTTCCCATTATTTTTGCACATATCTTCCACCTCCTGTCCTGTTCTCATCCTAGTTTCTTGCCTTCACGCTTTCTGTGGCATCTTCCCCCACTCCCTTTCACTGTTACATCTCAGTGTTTAATTTGTCTTATTCTTTCCTTATAAAATTCTAATTCTCTCTGTGCTTTGCATTTGCTCTTCTTCACTTCTATTAAAATTTATCAGGTTTTGAACTACATCGGTCTTAAAAATATTACAAAAGGGATTAAATTATATCCATATTATGATTAAAGACAGATGAAAACTGAATATGCTGGTGTTTGAATGTAAATGGCTTGACAATTGCAGTAAAGAGATCAGATATATCTCAAAGCACTTTAATCAGTGCTACAGTTTGGAAAGAGTGATCAACCCAAAAGATTTGGAGGTGCATGTGTGTATCAGTACACATACACGTGTGCATATACACACTAAAAAATAAGACCCATGCAGCTGACATACTGAGCTGACTTGAACTGGTCAGTGTAAGATACTTTCCCAAAATTTTACAGCACATTGAAATATCCACATAGACAGCTGTCCACATCCATGTGCTGACTGGGAGCTGCACTTCTGCTCTGTGGGACTTTGTAAGCAAGAGGTCTGGTATGTGCAAGAGAGGAGACAAAGCCTTGATGATAGTTTTTTTTTCCAGTTCCGCTTCTCTCTTCAGAGTTACTTAATTTAAAAATAGGCCAATTTACAATGTTTCAGAATATGACAGTCCATTTTAGAATTGAAACAGGCTTGATTTTCCAGTTAGCTGCAATTACTGGTAAAGGTGAGGCAGAATGCCCCAGAGAACCATCTCCATTAGGGTGTATAATTCTTCACAGGTACCAGAACAAGTGGTCAAGTGCTAAACTCATGGAAATAGGCACAAACATTAGTATTATTTATCTCATCTAAATAGGCACAAACATGAGTATTATCTAATGTCTTATTGTAAAGGGTAAGAACTGCTTCTGTCCTTTAAAGCACAGTAACAACCACTCATTTTCCTTTCATTTTCACTGAGCAGTTGGTTTATTACAGTCTGCAGGGAGGATATGCTATTGGGTACACAGTGCTGGTCAGATGTTTGCAGTACTGATGTTTTGAAGGGGTCAAGCCAGGTATTTAGCTTCTTATTCACTTTTGTTTCTCTCTCTTTCATATAGCTTTAAAAATCCCCATTTTTGTTTTGATCCACCACATTTAAGGACAAAAACAAAGATCCAATCAAGTTTCATAAAGTTTCCAAAACACAGAGACCAACAGACTGAGATGGGGCCAGAAAGGGGTTCCTTAGCCATGAATAAAAGGAAAAAGTAAACCCCACCACTCTTTGTTTAGTTTGGCCTGATGCTGATTTCCAGAGTCACTGTCAGGGGCATAATAAGTCTAGATTCTCACGTATTTTCCTTCAAAGAGCTTTTCCATATATTTCCTGTTGATTTCCCCTTATGCATAAGCAGTTACACAGTTGACTTGCCTAATGTCTATAATAATTTTAGTACATTTTTAATTAGCAGATAGTTAATTAATGTGGTATAAGGTTATCTTGTTAAATGTTAATTGAATATGTAAACATTCTTTACAAGTTAATATTCAGAGGAAAAAATATGTAATATGCATTTGTTGCCTTTGTCATTCTGAATTAATTACATGACAGCCAGATTTATCCCTTCCCAACTTGAGAACCCTCAATAAGTACTCTTTTAAGAATCAATTGATACTTAATTAATATGTACTGTCTGTCCTATTTAATTTAAATTAGTTCTTTCAACAAGTTACAGCGTTGCTGCAAGACATTGCCTTCCCCCTGTGACTCAGAGCATTTTCTGCCGAGAGCACACGAGGGTGCTGTGAGAAAAGGCTTGGTGCTGTTTCATGACTGGGCACACAAGCCTCCTCCTTTCTTCTTATCAAAACCAAAAACTACCCACACAGAAATCTTTATGAAAGTTGCATGTACTGTGCTGTATCTCATTCCACAGGGCTTCATATTGCTCAGGGCTCTCTGTGATAGCTCCCTACCTGGATGGTGTTTATTGCATTAGATGATGAGGTCAGTCACCTTCTCCCCCGACCAGGTGGGGAGAGAGGTCCACATTCCTCCACTCTCCTTTTATGTTATCTTCATAACATCCACTGATGAGATATGTGTAGATTGAGCTCATTGTTTCAGTGCATTGATATTCCTGGCTACAGGAGAACAGCATGATTGAGTCCCCGAGGGGCTGAATTCTGGGATGGATGCACAGCAACAACGTTCACGTATAATTTATTATGTGTATGAAATCCTTAACATCAGCAAAATGGTCGCAGAGTTTGCCTTTCCTTTCATCACACAATAAGGCTGTTAATGAATAAGAAACATCTCTCCATGCTGCAGTTTAACACGCTCTGTGCTCAAACAGCAGCCACTGGGATCTGAATAGCTTTTCTGTCTGCCCAGACACAGATTCCTTCTTTTGTACCTTCTCTGCAAATAATTGTGGTTTTAATTTTTGGATGATTGTATCTCCAGTGATCCCTGAGCATTTTGTAAGTAACAATTAAGTATCACCACACTCGGGTGATGTAAGTATTTAGCAGGTGGGTTAGCTGAAAGACAGAGGTAAGACCTCTTGCCCAAAGGCACTATGTGATATAATAGCAGCTCCCAAGAGCTCTGACTCTCAGTTTCTCCCTCTAAACAGAAGATCACACTTTCTTTCTCAAGTAACTGCACTTACTGGCCTCTTTCTGGACAGGTGATCTATTGTAATAAGAAAAATAAACTCCTGGAATTCAGACTGGATCCTGAAGCATGGACCTGATGTGGCTCTTGGAGGTCAATACAAAGGTCTCTTTCACGTTTGTGTGGTAACAGAATGACAAATGGTGACGATTAAAGGGTCTGATTTTCCTAGGTGTTTAGACCCTTGGGCCTGCTAGTAACTTCAGGAGGAGTTTTAAATCCTTAACCGTTCTAAAGTAACATCTGAAGACCTGCCCAAGGTCACACAGGCAGCCTTTTGCAGAGCTATGGCAGCAGTAAATTTGTCCAATTGTCTTGTCTCCCAGTTTGCTGGCGTTACTAAATTTTCCTTTAAGGAGGTTTGCCCCATTTGTTGCAGCTGAAAAAGCTGTTCTTACAGCTTGAAGCAGCTGAAAGAATCTGAGTACATTTATTGTAATCATTAAATACCAGTTTTCTATGGATATAAGCAGAGCACCTATTTTTAGTTAAAAAGCTGCTGTTAGGTTACACAATATCTTTTATGGCTGAAGTAATGCAGCAAGCTGGCACAAACCAAATGGTACTTGACTGTTTGCAAATTGAGCATCAACACGAACAGCAGGTGGTCACTCAGCTCTAGATGCCGATTGTTATAACAATAGCTGCAGTAATAATGCTAAATAAGTAACATCCAGCAACCTTTGTGCTTTATCATAGGGGGTTTGAATACTGAGGGTCCACTTCTACAATTGATGCTCAGACAATTATTGCAACACCTTTATTTTTATCATCACTACAGCTTTATTTTTATCATCACTTTCTTCATTTTCCTATTGTTGAAAGTTAGGATTTGTATCCCTGTAGTCAAGACCTGCAGATCAGATAGATACTTTCCTGGAGCTCCAGGGTGCCTTTTTATTGTACATGACTGCTGCACCTAGTTTTGTCTAGAGTATTGTAAACCCTACAAGTAGGGATACATGACCCATTTTAAAACATCTAGGAATCATAACTAAAAACTAAAATAGGCATGTATGACAGCAGTGCTCTTCCTGCCTTTCTCCTGGCTTCACTAAACATTAACTGTCTAGTTAGTTTCCCTGTGTCCATCACTCTGGGCAGGGGAAGAACAAAATAGTCGTTCTTGTTGGAGCATTTTATGACACTGTGTCTGTGTAGGCACATATGAAGAACTGTAGCAACAAGAAATTTTAAACTGGAAACCAGGAGTTAGGCTAAGAAAATATCTTGATGTCCAAAAATGCTCAAAATTTGCAGATGTCCATCACTATTGACCTACCTTCTTGTTCTTCTTTTTCTATTATTTGTTATTACTATTCCTATCATTATCATCAACGTTGTAATTGTTATTATTACATATAGCCAAACCTCTATTTCCTCGTTCCCACCCGTGACCACAAGAGCTACTTATGGAAGAAGATGCTCATGGATACAGAGATGGCCCAGCCTGTCCCTGAATCAGGCTGAATGCAGTTTTCATAGCTCCCACTGTCAGGCACTTCAAATGTCTGCTGCTATATTTAAAGAGAGGAGAGTTTTCCTCTCCAGTCCCTTGTTCTAACAGGACACTGGGAATGTCTCAGTTACAGACCAGTCCCTAAGTGACAGTTCCCATGTGCCTGCCACACTCCCTCCCTGGCTGATGCTGATGTGCACAGGCTGGGGCAGGAGGATCCGGCAACGGAACAGCATTAACTGCTTGGGTGAGTCCACCCATGTGGTGAGGATGACACAGGTGCAGAATAAAAGGTCTGAGATAAACAGCAACTCAGACACAGAATAAAAACAGCTGACAAAGGGACATTCTAAAAGTCTTGTGGGTCTGGAAGAGGAAGGTGAAAGTGAACACTATAAAAATGAAACCAACTGAGGCTTTATCTCAACAAAATTTAGTTTCATGTATACAGTATTTACTATTTATCTTGTGCATAAAAGCCTTCCCAGGGGTGTTACAAGACATACCCAAGGGTAAGGCAACACCTAATTATGGCTATTAGAAGACAATGAAAGACAATGTTAATGCCAACCATACAAAGCAGATACAAACTTTAATTTTCAATCATTTTCAGTGCATTCCCATGAAATTTCAGATCCCCAGAAGCAAGCAATATACAAATGCAGCCTTAGTAGTATAACATGGCAGTTCAGTTCTGCTAGAAACAGGCTAACCTTCATCCAAATATTCTAGTTACCCCAAATTCTAATTCAAGGGGACCTATGTGTATCTACAAATTAATGAGAAACATTTTTGACAGGACAAAAAAGATTATATTGAAACATTCCAACGTTATTTGAACTGCTTGAAACTAGATCTCCCTGACCAGCTGAAAATTAGAAGCAACACAAAACAGGTTAACAGATTTCTAGTCTGAGACCCTGAAGCATGAGCAATGGGAGATGAAGTTCCAGAGACTGTGGGCAGACACATCCTCGTGTGACATGCCTGTTGCATTTGCACACACCTGGTTGGTGTATTGAGCACTTGGAGTCAGTGAAAACTGGTTGCCATAAAGCAGGGAAAGCATGAAAAAGATTTAGCAAACCGCTCTTGCACACAGACACCACGTGACCCCAGATTATCAGCAAGCCAGCCTGAAAAAGAAGCAGGCATTGTACTGTTACAGGTGTAACATACAGGGAGATTGCCACAACAGCTCTCAAAGGACTGCAATTCCCAGAACTGACAACCCCAAAGATCATACAAATACTTAAAGCGAAGCATTAAACAGGGTCTTGTCGGCTGAGTGGCATGTCTGTTAAACCTTCTAAAGCAACACAATCAACTACTGTCAGAAAATTCAGATTCATATTTGTGTCAACATTTGTGCTCTCCAGTGTCAGCTGAGATATCCTCTTCTATGCTTGTCTCCTGAAATGATTAGTAGACCTTGGGAGAATGAAAGCTATTTTTGTGAGCAGCTGGTTCTGATACTGTAAAACGAATCCACTCTGCATTCTTCTGAAATCTGGTGACAGGTGGGATTTTAATCACAAATGGCTGGCACTTTGTGGAGAAAGGGAAAAAGAGGAGACTCTACACCAAAGGCTACATTTTTCAGTGCTGGTTTTGGCTGGGGTAGAGTCAGTTTTCTTCACAGTAGCTAGTGTAAAGTAGCTAGTGGTCCCATGTTTTGGATCTGCCCTGAGAGTAGGATTGATGGTTCAGAGACATTTTAGCCATTCCTGAGCAGTGCTCACACAGCATCAAGGCGTTTTTTGCTTCTCACCCCACCTCACCAATGAGGAGGCTGAGGGTGTGCAAGAACTCTGGGGGGGACACAGCCAGGATAGCTGATCCCAATGGACTGAAGGGATAATTCCAGGCTATGTGGCATCATGCTAGTGTATAAAGCTGGGATAAGAAGGAGGAAGGGGGAACATTTGGAGTGATGGTGTTTGTCTTCCCAAGTCACTATTACATGTGATGGAGCCCTGCTTTCCTGGCTGAACACCTGCCTGCCCGTGGGAAATGGGGAATGAATTCCTTGTTTTGCTTTGCTCACAGACAAGGCTTTTGATTTACTGTCTTTGTCTCAGCCCACAAGCTTTTTCACTTTTACTCTTCCAATTCTCTGCCCAGTCCTGCTGTCGGGGGAGTGAGTGAGTTGCTGTGTGGTGCTTTGCTGCTGGCTGGGGCAAAATCACAACATGAAGACACCACAGTCTCTGAGGCAAGAGATGGATCCCCAGTGCCCCCATAAACCTCTTATTCTAGGCTAGAGGTTGCTCCAGGAGGTGGGAGTTGTGTTGGTGTACACTGCTGTGTTTGGTCCTTCCCCCAGCAGAGGATGAGGTGGGGTGGGCTCAGCTGAGGATGTGGGCATGTGGGAATGTCTGCGTGTGCAGAGCCGTGGGAGCAGATTTGGCAAGGCTGGCTGTGCAGACCTTCCACCACCTACCCAGTGTGGTATTCACAGTGCAGCGCTGGTTTGGGGATGCTGCCAGGACTAAAGCAGGCAGAGGGCTGGAAAGAGAGAGCTGGGCACAGGCAGGGCCCAAAGCTGGAGCAGAGCAGCTGCCACCCATCTGGGAAGGTGTGTGGCCTTTGAGTGCAGCACAGCCTGGGCTCCCCAGCCACTGCTAATGAGGGCAGAGCCGTGCTCCCTGTGCCTGCTTTACTGGCTGTGACAACACTGAAGCTCTTTAAGTGGAATTAAAAGCTCTTCCTGCCTTTAATATGTGTGAGAACAAAATGACTTTCTTCAGCAAGATACTCTCATTTTGTGAAACTTCAAAGAAAGCTCAAACTCCCTGTTTCTTCAAGAATAACCCAGTTTGAGTATTATAATATTAATAAATGCATTAGGACTATTTTTAAGTAAGCAAAGACTGGATGATAGTCATCCAAATTAATGAAGGGTATGAACTTAAAATTGATTATGTAAACTGCACTAAATCCCTGCACAGATTTAATGATTTAAATTCAAATTTAATTTAGATTTAACTCAAACACTAACTTGAATTAAAACCACTTTAATTCTGAATGAGAGTGCCCAGAATGGGCTTTAGTATAGGTTAACAAATCTGCTCTGTGCAAAGATTTTCTTAAACAGCGTTATTTTTTCTTAATGCCATTAAGTCAGTAGTCAGTAGATTGAATACAGTGGGCTCTGAAAGAGAGCCTGTGCTTGGAAGTAGAGCATGACTCACCAAAATGCATAAGCAGCCCCCAGCTATAAGTATAGAAGAAAATTCACATTTTTTAGGCTAATTAAATCTCTCAACAAAAGCTGAGTCTTGCACTTTTCGAAAGAAGAGGAATTCCTTCCCCTGGTGTGCAGGACAGTGGGCCAAGGCCTTGAATCTCCACATTTGGCCAGTAACCCTCTCCTCCAGGGACAGAGCTGGAAAGGAAGAAAGTTCCAGGTTACCGACTCCTGTTATTTGGGATCATAAAAAATCAAAAAGCTAAAGAAAAACTTGACTGTTGAAAATGAGACAGAAGCACCACAGTTTCCTAGGGGCACAGCTGAGCTGATTTCAGAAAGAGCAAAACCGTGTCCAGACAGTGAGGAGTGAGGGAAACAGGGTGAGGTGCTGGAGCAGGAGATGTGGGAGCAGGGATGCCCTGGTAGCTCCCGGGGACACCACAGTGGAACAGGGGAAAAACGTGAAGAGGAAGGACTGGCAGAGAGGAGTTGGTATGGGCTGGTCACAGCCCTGCCTTGCCCTGTGCTGCTCAGGGCATGGGGACAGGAGATAGAGGGGCCCTGGATGAAGGAGTGAAGGTGAGGTCAGTGAGGAAGGGGGTTGTGGGGGTGTGTGTATGTGTGTTAGTTTTATTGAATTAGCCACTGCCAGACCCCACCCTGGCCAGATCAGTGCAGGAAAGTAAGAAGAAATGCTGTGGAAAGTGGTTTAAACACACCCACACTCCTCTGTGTTGTAACAAAGGCATTGGGCAGTGCTCTGACAGGCATTGGAACATCCTGCTGAGGCAGCAGGAGGGTGGTTGTCCATAGCTGTGTGCCCTGCCTGGGTGGTGCCACCTGCCAGTGTTCCAGCACTTGTCACCCTCAGCTCAGTCTAATCAAAGTGACAATGGCAATGAGAGATGGAAAGGGGCCATCTAAGTGACAAGTTCTGTCCTCTTGTGTGACTGTGGATGGGACAGCTTCCTCTTTTCCATGCAGAGGATTTTGCTCGAAACAGGGCTGAAGTTTTTGGGGCAAGAACACAGGCTGGCTCTGGTGCCTTTTCAAGTTGCCTACCCTGAGTAGGCTGGCTTTCTCTTTAAGAAAGCACACGGTGTGCTCTAGCTTAATGGTATGTGTTAAGCAAGAACATCTGCTTATGAAGAGATAGATATGCTGAAACATTTACTGATGTTTTGCTTCCTCCCCTTGTGTCACCTGAAATCTATCATCTCACTATGGCATCCCAGCACAGTCCTGCTTGCAAATCCGGGGAAGCAGGGCAGTGGTGCACAGCTTTTAGAAAATGATAAGTGGTCTGTCAGGCTTACATCTAAACATGGGCACTGATTCAGATGTGTTACCTATAAATCTGTTCATCAGCAGCTGAGGAACATATGTGCCTCCTCTTCCTTAAACATAAAAACATTAATTACATTATATTATACCACAGTAATGGGCAAACAGTGACAGAAGCTTGCCAAAGCTTTAATTTTAACCGTAAATCTGGTGGGTCTGAAATGGCGATTCAAGCTGCTTTAAAAGATGAAGATAAAGCTGAAGTCAGGTGTGTAGGAGGAGGAGATGATGGAGGTGGGGAGGGAGGCATGGAAAATTAGCATAGACTGTCTGAAACACTTGAGAATAAGGTAGTAAACCCACAGTTTTCCCTGGAGAAGGGACAGGAGAGAACAAATTGCAATTCAGCAACGGATTCTCTTCTGACTTACTGCAATAGTTGTGGGATAAAAAGGTTTCTTCTCTCCTGCTATTGGATCATGGCTTCCTACTGTTTGGTTTTGCTGTCCCTCTTTTTGTGTTCCCCAGTGTAATCATCTAAGCACAGAGGGAATACTGAACAAGCAGCCCTTGGTGTCCTTTCTCTGGCTGGATTTTCATTTTAAATAGAGCCGATCAGGAGAAAAGATGAAGCACAGCATGTAGCTTGCACTGTCCTTTGTATCTGGATAAAAGCAATGAGAAGTAGCATCCAGATTATTTATCAACAGAAGCAGGAGGAATATGGAAATCTGTGTGTACCATTAAACATGAAAGGCACCAGGAATAGGTTCTCCTGTTGCATTAGGTGCCTGTTCAAAGGGTTTATCAGATGAAGGAGTCCTGCTGAGTTGGGCAAGACAGAAAGTCGAAGGCAGCAGCTGCCGGTGCCTGTCCCACGTGTGCTCCTCCCACATCTGACCCAATCCTGCCTGGCTGCTGCCCTCAAACAGCTGCTACCCATGAAATGAGGGCAAAGATGGGCCCTTTAGCAGCCAGAAATCTCTGCCGCAGTTGCCCCAGTCTGCCTCGTTATGCCACAGGCAAAAGGGCAATAACTTCTGCTGAAATGTATGTGGATTCCCTCCCAACTCCCTACCTTCATTTTGGGATTTGACTGCAGAGTTTCAGAGCCATCTGGCCACGCACAAGATACAAATCTAAAACACTGCAGCAACCTGTGTGAGATAGAGGGTTGGTTTTGGTACTACGTCTTGAAAAGGCTGAGCAGTGCTTTTATTCATCTAGGTCCAGCTTCAACTGGGCATTTTTTCACAGGGATTACAAGGGCAAAAAGCTGTACAAATGTACAAATAATCAGGCCAGGACTGAGGAGGTCTCAGATAAAGATGTGTAGTTGTTTAGAAATTCTGTAAGGTTCATGTTTTTTTTTGTTTCCCAAAGCAGGAGCCACGACATGAGAAATGCTTTCATTTGCCCCTTGGCTAAAGGAACTTAACTAACTGGCTGCTGGATGTATCAGCCTGGAGCAGAGCAAGTAGTTGCAGAAGATGACAACCCATTTGACACAAAGTAGGGGCTGGGGTGCAGGGCAGAGCTTGCAGCTGCTGTGTGGGGTGTTCCTGCCCTGTCCTATCAGCACAGGATGTATCTATCATAGAGCAGAACACTGAATATTCACTGTGCACTGGACAGCAATATTTCATTTCATGCATCATTAAGAACCTGCATTGATTCCAACTACTCATATAACCTCATCCTGCACTCACTTTAAAGCAAAAAAGGGAAAAAAAAATAAATCTCTCCTTTCCAAGTCACTAGATAACTTTAAAACTTGAGTACTAGATATAATAGTTTTTCCAAGTGTCATCTCTCTTGGGGACCAAAATACCCAGTGCAGTACCCCGTGACTTGGAAAACAGCAAGGGCTCCAGTGAGGGTCTTGGTTTCAGTGTAATGTAGGTTTGTTTAGCACACACCCACTTTGTGGGGTCCTTATCTCCCTGTAAGTGTTGGAGTTGGTTTGATTTGGAGTAATGTTCAGTTCAAATATAACAGAGAGGAAAATCTCCGAAGAGAATAAACTGGTAGGGTGGCTGGTGTTGGTCTCTGTAGCCAGCTGAGCTGGCTGTGAAGCAAATGCTCCTGGGTAGAGTTCTGTGGCGCTCTCTGGTATGACCCTGGAACAGCACTGTGGACAGTAGGAGCAGAATATCAACTGAAGAAAAGAACATCTCTGTACATGTTTCAGTTTGAAGTTATTTGGTGGATTTCACTCAATGTGCCACTGGTGTCTGGAGCTATGTCTGAATTAGGGCCTGGCTTTAGATTAAGAACAATAAAAGTATTCAGCAATACTAAAGCTGAGTTGTCCAACACTAACACTTCCATGCTTGGGAGGGCAGTGTCCTTTTGCAAAGAAGAGATGTTGGAGAATGGTGCTTCTCTCTCCAGGCTGTAGCACATCAGTTGGACCATGGCTTTCCTGAGGGTAATGCACTACAAAATATAGTATTGTGTTAATATATTATTTACTGTTTGAACGAGACACAATAACCTTCATAAGGTATATGACAAAGCTTCCAGGGGCTCTCACTCTCCATGGATAGGTGATAGTTGTTGTACATGACATAATCCAGGGTAGAATAAGAACGTTGCATTCATTTCTGACTGTAACGTCACAAAAAAATCCCTGCCTTTTTCTTGTAATTTAGTATCTCATTGCCATTGTTTGACTTTTTTTATTCTCCCTGTATCTTCAGATCCCACAGCATCTGGTGGCAAATCAAACATGGTAAAATGTTGGTTTTGAGCTTAATAATATTTTCCAAGTCATTTATTTACCAAATGCTCTTGGTGGAAGTGCTTTGTTCTACATGTCACCAGGTGGTACATACTCAATCTGAATGTATGGGTAATCAAATCATAGCAAGTCTCTCAGGGTGCTCTGCTGAAGTTGAACAAGTTCTCAACAATTCAGAGCCTGCATGTTTTGGCTGTCTGAGTTTCCTGACCACTCCTCCCAAATACTGGTATGGATTTTGCTATCACATTACTTTAACTGTTATGGTTTGTTTTTCTGTACCTGTTCTATTTATATTGCAGGGCAGTGATGGCCCCTATCAGGGATAATAGTAATTAGGCTTATCCAGTATAAAACTTTAGCTAAAAGCTCTGGATTCAGCTAGAAAGTTGCCTCCTCATCTTTAGACCCAAGCCAGACCTCAGCACTCTGTGCTCTCTCCTTGGCAGGCTAAGCTTGTCTTTAGAGCTTGCCAGATGTGTCCTGTTCTTCAGGGGTTTACTCATATTCCCCCAAATGGAACAGAACTGGCAGTGAAAATGTATAGTTGCTGTTCTATACATTGCCTTTGGACGAGGTCAGAGCTCAGTTTAACATTAGTCACCTAAATTCTATAGGACAAAGAAAATTAATAGATAAACATTATAAGCAAAGTAGCCTTTTTTTTCTATTGGAAACTCACATCTTTGAAAGAATGTTAATTTTTATCAGATTTTCTTTTCTTGGAGTACCTAGGGAAATGTGGTGTTACCCTTCATCAGCTCTGTGACACCCCTAACGGGCCTTTGCAATATGATACCATTTGTTTAAAAAAGCACTAGAAAAGTTGTATGTCTCTGTTATTCAACAAAAGGGAAATGAATTAAAATGGCATCAGACCATTTAAAATCACGACCCTTCCAACTTAAGAGCATTGGATACATTCAGACTGTAAACTCAGACATGGAAGTTGTTTGTTTCCATTTTTTTTTCAATCCACCAAACAACAGGAGCAGATGCAGATTTTTTTTTTGGATAAGACATCGTTCTTTTGGAATGATTTCACATGCTAACTTTGCTTGGGAACTGCTCCTGTTAGTGACCATGTGTTCAGCACATCTGCTTTGGCTTGTTGTTTTCTCAGAGACTGACAATATTGTGGCAAGGCGTCAGAGTGAATTGGGGTGAAGAAAAGGAAAAGGAAAATTAACATGAAAGAGCTGCATTGCAAGTCCAAATGAACTTTGAGAGACTTTCCATCCCTTGATCCTTCATGTGTATATTAGGATATGTGTAGAGGGATCTGAAGGGGTGGGAGGAACTGACAGGGTTGAAGTAATACTTGTGCTTGTCTTGTCCCAGTCAAAAACTCAGCTGGAGCAGACATGCTGGGGGGACAGTTCTGACTTTTAGCCCATGGGAGAGGATGCCTTAAAAAAAAGGTTGGGAAAATCCTGCCAATGACTCATCAAGGCTAGTTTCACTGTTCACTGCATAATGCACTCATTCATCAACCTGAAAGGATTTCAATCAATATTGTCAAACTGAAAAGTTATGTATTATATACACATGCACACACAAGTGCACTCAGTTATGCATAATGTATGTGATGGCCATCATAAAATAAATCACAGAGCTGGGTTCCAAGCTGAATTTACTAAAAATCCTTGTCTCTACCTGTCTTGTATTTGCACCAAAGTTCCCACACACAAAATTCAGTGTTTTTCATCTGCTTCAAGCAATCATCAATTAATGAAAACATGTGAAAAATAAAACAAAAGATCAGGAACTTTTTCTTTCTTTCTTAGCCTACAGCTCCTTCACCAAAATCACACTTCTGAAGATGTTGAAGAGGCAGCATTCAAGCCAGCAGAAACTCAGTTCAGGTAACAATGTGGTGTTTTAAATAAGGCAGAGACATTTTCACGAGACCCAAGGCTAACTCTGACCCAGAAATCATTTCACTCTGCAACAAGCAGTAGAAAAGGAATGTCTGGTATATAACATTATGTGACCCTTACGTATGGAAATGTGGGTGCACACTGAGTGACGAGGCTGGGGCTCTCTGGGTTCTGATGCTCGTTGAGTTTCTAATGTGATGTCTGCAAAGAGAGAAGTGATCACAGTAAATATTAACTCCCTTAACATTCCACTCCTTTGGATTATAGATAAAGCTGGTTGCAGAGGGAAAAAAGGTAAAATAAGAATTTTCTCCAATTCAATAAAATTTAAACATTGCATGAGAGGAATATGATTTTCTAAATAAAGCCTAGAGTTGTAGAACTCTGCCTTGACTCCCAGCACCTCAGCAACTCTGCTTCATGGCAACCTGCCTGGGGAGTGAGAACCTGGAGACTTTGTTTTCACCATCCGTGACTCCGCAGCCACCAGGATGTATCAGCCCTGGGGGTGGAAATTCTCCTTAACAGCCCCAAGAATCCTCATCTCTGTCCTCCCCCCTGCCCATGGCTCATCCCTGCCCCTGGGCTGGGCATTCATGGACTCTCTTGCCAGCCCTCAGCTCTGCCTGCTGTGTGCTTATTGCTGTAGGCACAGCCTTGCTGTGCTGCCTTGCCTTGATTCTTCTTCCCATGCATTGCAGTTCTGCTCCTCCTGGTCTCTTACACTACAGTTTGTGGTCTATTAGGTTGTCATTCAGGGTTTCATGCAAGAAGTTAGAAACTTGGAGTGTTAATTGTGAATTGAATCAGATTGCTGATGTTCATAGATGGAAATGCTGCCCTTCTGTGAGCTAATCAAATATCAGTCTAGATAACAATGTGTCTTCCTTTGCAACTATCCAGTACCTGTGAAAAATTGTAAGACCAGGTTGGTTTAACAGTAATTCTGCTGAATTTTGCCTGCATACCAACTCCCAGAGCATGAAATGGGCAGGGAGCTCCTTGCTGACATCCTGCAGTGTCAGTTGGCCTGTCCTGCCACACGGGCTGTACAGTCGTGCCCACGGGGCATCACCCTCTCGAGGTACAGGGCAGAAGAGTGGGCTAATGGCTGGCTTTTGAGGCAGACCACTGGTGCAGATGAGGACTGAGGAAAGGATTTGCCTGTCACATTGAAATCGCACTCATATGAAGCATTTTATAGGGGGATCTTAAAGAATCTTATAAGATAGATATATAAAACCATAAAATGACATGAAAGTTGTAGGTTTTGGGTTTTTTTAATATGCACAAAATGGAGCAGTAAATCATGTAGTAAAGATTTAATTTGACATGGGATGTGCATTCCAGTGCTCAGTCTAGAAAAGTACTTACATATAGATTTTAAATATAAGGATGTGAATGCGCTCACTGGAGTTGAGGTTAAATATGTAAGAATTGTATTGGTTTAGGGATGGATGCACTGAGCATCCCTCAGGAAAAATACCTTCCATTCCCTTAGGGAATGAGGCAGGCTAAGCTCAGCTGCCTTGTGCTTTCTGTGGGGGGGACTACTCTGATGTCAATGTCTCCATTTTCTGAATTGCCAGTCCTCAACCAGTAACAACAATTCCTGGCATCATCAAAGGAGTGGCAGAGTATTACAAGCCGTGTGAAATTAGAATTGGGCAGCATTACCAACCTACTCTGTAGTGGTCACCATAGAATGAACAGCGTTTTAACTGGGTAATTATTTTAATTGTTCTTATTAAATGTAGGGAGGGAAAAAGAGTTCCTCTTTCCTGCAGCTCTGGCCTAACCCTCTTTTTTATTAATTTAAATATCTCTGTAGGGACAGTTTCTCTCACCTTGTCTTCCTTTTCAGACCTTGTTCCCCATACCCATTCAGTAATCAAGTACCAAACACTGAAACAGCATTTTTAAAGCATTTTTTACAGCCTAGGCACTTTGGTAGCCTTTTAGCAAAACCAAAGTGCATTAGAACCCACAGGAGAGTCTATTTTCTGGAGTATTTAGTTACTAAAAAACTTAATCCTTGCCTGATCATTCTACTTTTGAGAGACAGAGTCAACATTTTTCTGCTAAATTGACTGAGTACTTGATAATATCAAAGAATTTGTGCCAGGGTCGACCTTAGTGTGACTGGAGTTCCCTCCTTGGTGAAGGTTGAAAGCTGTATGGGCAGGTACAGATGGGAGAGGTTTATTGCAGGTTTGGGAACCCATCTGATGAACTGCAGTGCTAGGTGAGGTATTTTATTTAGCATTTAGCTTTGCCTCACATGTCTGCAGCCTATTAATTCATTCCCAGGAGACCTATTGTAATTTTCCAGACACTTGAAAATTTTCAAGCAGATGTCACTTTAAACAAAACCAAAAAACTTGGAGACGTATCTGCTGATTCTTACTGGTGTCTGCAAGCAGTTATTTCTACACTAAAATTGTTCATTCGTAGGATAAGAAAGGGACAGGATGCAATATCTGACTTGTAACAGTGTTTTTTGTATTTAAAAATGGAAACGTAGAAAAGGGGTGTCTGTTACGCTGGAGGAGGAAAAGCTGGGAGTCAGTTTTAATCCTGAAAAGGTCTGAAATAGTCAGCTTCAAACTGGGATGTGTCTAGATAGGAGAAGCTTTACGTAAGTCTTTCTTTGAGCCTCACTCAGGCAGATAATGAAATTATCTGGAAGATGAATAGGGAAATACACTTAGGAAAACGCCAGTGCCAAAACCATTGCTAAATGACATTTAAGTGGGGAGCTTGTCAGTAGGTGGCTAACACCTGAAGAATTTGAATGCTTTGCTGTCACACTATGGTTATAACCTTGCCGTCACCTGACTCTACACAACCAATTTTGAAACTGGATAATCAATGTATCCAGCTCCTTTGCAATCTAACAGACTTCCACCATGTCCCCAGTTTTCTACACCATTTAGGAGTTAACAACAGCATCAGGGTGAGTGCCCACGGGTTTTGTTACCTATAAGTGACAGATAAATATACTCATTTTTCCAGTTGCCTCATTTGTAGCTGTTTCTGCAGGAAGGTGCAGGGTGCTGATGGCTTGGCACGGTGAGAGCTGCTGGGAAGCTGAGGTGGTGCTGTCCAGCAGGTTTCCTTGTTCTCCTGTGCATCATCAGGGCAGATGTGGGAGGACTGAACAAGAGCACAGCAAACCTGACAGCTCTAGCTCAGCCACCTTCAGACTGTGTGCCATCAAACCTGCTCCAGGAGAGTGTTCCTTCATCCCTTGTATCACAAGAAAAAAAGAGCATCAGCAGTACTTGTTTTCTGTCTTTTACATTAAACAGTTCAGAAAACAAAAACTTTGAAAACTAAATGCCTGAGTTGTTCCTTGGATGCCAAGGTGGTGAAGTATTAAGAACTTTGCTGGCTCAGTCAGGTCACTTCATGAGCATCAGAAAATCAGGCAGTGGACTGTGTTACCCATCTGTCAGGAAAGCTACCAAGCAGCTTTCAATTAATTATTTTTAGGAGGAATGCAAATTGTCTTCACTTGGGACAGGTCTACTGCAGGCCAGAGTCTGTGCCCTGTAAAATAGTTTTGTTCCAGTGAAATTGATGCAACTTTTTCAGCTTCTAACAGCTGAGGGTCTGGCCTGTGCTAATTTTGGCTTAAGCCTTGTACAACAAAATGTTTTAACACATGATGAGTGTTAGGTTTCCTGGCTTTTCCAGGTAATAATGAACTTCTGGTTGCTTAGGTTAACTCTTCGTGTTTAAGTCTTCATGAGCAGACTTGCAACAGTTACAGTTAACTAAGTTGTGTGTTTAATGGCTTTTTCCTCTGAGCTGGAGAAAATAGTTTGCAACAGTTACACACGAACAAAAGACAGACACAATAGGATTAATACATAAAATCAAATCACACATTTATATGCGAGAAGACACTGAGCTGAGAGGAAATACTTATTGCACAGAACACTGCATGTGCATGGCAAGCCACCCTATTTATGATAGGACTTCCCAAGACAAGATGTTTTCAAGGTTTTCTTCCCTTGCACTGTCATTCTCAAGCCCTCCCTTCTGCATAGGCAGGCCAATTACTGGGGGAGCTCAGAAGTTTCTGTCACAACTTCAGCAGTTTCTCAAAACAAGTATCAGCTTAAAAAAGCATAGGTGGATGAAACAAAAAAAAAGCTACAGGGATATAGCTGGAGGGGGAAAAGGGAGGGAACGTTAGTTGTCGACTTCCAAAGCAATTGTGGATATGGATTGCATGGAAGGCTTCTCATCAGCAGGGAGTCTGACAGGTCTATCAGGGGAGAGTTCATCTACTTCTGTAATAGTAGTTATTTGAACAACCAGAGATCGATATAGTTTCTAGGGGAGATGCTGCTATTTATTGGGAAATAAGAGAGAAACATTTGTGAAAGTTTCCTCTCTGTTTCTACAGTAACCACCATCAGGAGGACCGTGTGCATGTTTGCTTAGCTGGGGTTCACCTTTAGTGGTTCGAACCGGGTGGCTACAGAGCCAAGGCAGGCTCTGCGTGTCACTTACAGAGCACCACTAGCTCTGCCTCGAACTGCTCCCAGCTCCCAGTGGTTACACAGTGGGCATTGAGGAGAAGCATTAGCATTTGAAATAAAAGCTCCGAATTTGCGTCTGCATCCCAGTGCCGGGGTGTTCAGGCAGGGGCCCGCCCATCGCTGTCTGTAAGTGATTCTCGCAGCCCCTGCTGTAATACCCTGATAGGGGGTGGTGGGTGAATTCCCCTGAGAAAGGGGGTCCATCTCATGCATTGCACTGCATGACAGACGGGTCTGTCACCCCTCGTGAAGGGGGATGTACAAAGCCCTGCTGCCTTCCACCACCTCCCCTACAGAAAAATCCCACGAGTACCCATCAGAGATAAACAACACACTTAGGATGTGGGCACTTAAGGATCTGATTAAGTAATGATTAGGGAGACAGTAAATGCTACTGCATCAAAGCCAGGCAGGAACACTTCTACTCCGTTAGCAAACATACCTACAATATCTTTACCTTAAATGAGCTATAAAGTTGTCTGCCTCCCCTTCACTGTTTACTTTGTGTTACCATTTTCTGCACATGCTGCAGTATTTTGCTCCTTAAGAGGTGTGTGTGATAAGCTCATGAATAACAAATGAGGATTTATGTTTGTGGGTTGTGAAATAATATTAACGTGACTATTACTTTTAATCTTTGCTTTTGAATGATGTAGGGAGCTGCAGGTAATCCCAGAGGGATATTATTAGGGTATGAGTATTGAAAATGTCTCCTTCTTTTGTCTTCCCTTCTATTAAGTGTGGAATTGAATCCAGAAAAGTGAAGGAAGTAAGACAAACACAAGCTCCCTGATTTAATGCCTTATTTTACAGCCTAAGAGCCCCACCAGCTGTATCATGTAATGAGTGGGAGAAGGCAAGAACAAAAATGAGAAATTTTGAAATTCTAAACACAAACTACTTTTTTTTTTTTTGGAGAGAAATTACAAAAGCCACTCTGTGCCAAGTCTTGATCTCCAGTAGTGAACACTGAAATTTGCTGTTTCCAAGAAACTTTCCCTCACTTAACAACCCAAATCTGCATTGCTGTTTGAAAAGAAATATTTTCTTTGCAACTTCAGAGCACCAAAACTGGAAGCTGGATTGAATTTTGCAGCTCAACATTTGAAATAATAGAAGACAAAAGTAAAGTGCTTGCAATTCTATTGGAACAAAATTGAATAGACTGTCTCTTCAAATTTACCATTTTCATCTGAGTGTGATAGGATGCTATTTCTTTAAGAGGATGAATCTCTGAAAACAGTCTGCAGGACTGTAAATATGAGAGTAAAAGTATGATATCTGGGATGGTTTCATGCAAATACCCCCTCTCTCCCCTCCACATACATATTTTTAAGTAAACAGAAGATCTTGCTATCTCTTTAAATCCACTGTTCATTTCACCACATCAACAAATGTTTATTATATTTGCATGGGTAATACTGCTATTAACTTCCAGTCCTATATTATTGTTGTGTTTCTGCTGATAGAACTGGCTGGACAGAAGAGGAAATTTTTATGCAGAAGGAGAAATACTTGATAGAACTTTAATACAGGGCTGGGCAAGCAAGTAGAAGGAGGAAAACAATGACAAGTACAGGTGGAACCAATCCCCTGGCTCTTTCAGAGGCCACTGATGCCCAGTCTGTGTTATGGCAGCAGCCTGTGGGCAAGGGGAAGGTGCCCAATTGCCAGGACAAGCTTCTCTAAGTGACTGGTGGATTCCTGTCTTCTCTGGGGAAATGCTGGCTGCAGGAAAGCCTTCTGCAGGCTTGGGGACCACCAAGCCACAGCATCCCCTGCTCTTAATCCTACTAATGCCAGGAATGCAGAGATCCCCCAAGATACAGCTGAACTGCCAGCTCCTCACCTTGCACAGTGCTGTACTGCAAAACTACCCCAGCACTGCTGAAAAGGTGAGCAGGGACTTCTCCCTGTCCCTACTGAGGGATCTTCTAGCAAAAATACTGTGGATAGCTCAGCTGAAGGCAATGCAGCTTTGCAAAAAAATGGAATGAAAGGCCTGCAACGCTGGAGAAGCTTGCAGTGGGTAGGAGTTTAAATGTGGTCCCTGCTACAGGGCACAGCAGAGCTGCAGGAGGTGGTGCAAGGCTCCCTGGGAAGGAGGAGGGTCCTTCTTGCAGGGGCAAAGTGGCTGCAGGTCTGCAGCTCTTGCGTACTCAGGCCAGTCAAAACAATGGGTGGAAAAGGGGGGAAGTTTAGGTGCCTTTGTCCTGTCTAACTTTGCTCTGGGAGATAGTTTAAATTTCATTGGGAATTCTTATTCTTAAAGCTAAGATAGTTCTGTCCTTGAAAGCTGGTAGACCTAATTATGAGAGGCTTATAGGGATGGTGAATAGATCATCTTCACTTCTTGAGTTAATCTTGATATATAATGCATGGCAAATATTGTCTTGTTTCTTTTAAAAACCGTCAGAGAGAGGAAATTCCAGAGACGGGAAATGCAATCTTTCAAAGGATTAAGAGAGAACTAACTAACATGAACCAGATCATTAGCTTTGTATTTTCTGTTCCACCTTCTGATGCCCATATTTCACTCATGAGGATGAGTTGGAACGACTCCAAAAACTAAGTGGAAATTAATTTCTCAGAGGCTGATCTGAAAGTTAAGATGCATTTCAAAATCACTTGCTTTACAGATCCCATCCATTTGCCCTGCAGAAGGAAAAAATAATGCTTTATGTAGCAACACGAAGTACAAGTTGAAATGAATATGGGTGAGCCACTGTAGGAGGCTCAGGGGGAGCCAGCCAGAAAGGCAGCACTGCTGTGAAATGCTACATCAGCCATGGAGAGGGTGCATTTAACAGGTTTGAAAGAGCTGCTTAAAGTGGAGGTTTTTTCAAGGAACCTGGGAGGACAAGGCAAGGAGGATTGTACACACTGTAATTTCACCAAAAATGCTAAGATATCAAAAATAGGTTTTTGAGGAGATCCCCTATATTATGAAAACCTACCTTACAGAAAATTCAGGAAAAAACAAAGGTTTTATTTTCCTTTTAATATTATGCGCTCTAATACAGCCCATTTAGGACCTTATTTTCAAATTGAGACTAACACTGATAAAATGTTAAACCTCTTTTCTTCTGAAGAAGAATGATTTTTATGATACACAAATTGTAATCTTTCTAAAATAACAAACTTATGGACGATTTAATTACTGAAAGATTTTGTGATAGAAAACTGCTTTGCAGAAGGTTCTGTGGAGCTGTTTTGCAAATGGATTTAACATAAGCAATTTCAATTGCAAACAAAAAAAGAGAGAGGTAATTAATTGGGTGTTCTACATAGTTAGAAAGATTCTCTTCTGAATGTATCTGAGCTTTGAATAGACACAGCAGAATTAGGAAAAAGTAGAGCTGATTCTGTGCTCTGCCTCAAATAATGTCCCTAATTTTAAGACTGAGAAATAAAGGGTAAAACACTGGTGCTTTGAGTTATGAATACACTTAAGATCTTTGCTGAACTATGATATGAGACTAATGATGATAAATATTGTGAAAGTGATTAAAGCATGGTTGCATAGAAATGCATTTGTATTACTAATATTAGGTAATTAAGGTCCTTCCATTCTTCCTAGTTATTATTACAGATAGGTAAGAAGAATCACAGTGAAATTGATGCATTCACTTCCAGAAGTGCTGGAAACCCTTTTCTGCCACTTTTTTCTGTATGCCATGATTACATTTACCATCTCCAGACCTTCCCAGGGCAGCTGAGCAGTGGCATAAGTCATCTGGTTTCATATCAGACCTGCAGATCAGTTTGGAAGGGATTTCTCTTGGCATAGGATAGAGAAGAAAGGACCAAGTGCTGCAAATAAGGTATGAATCATTTAATCCTGACACTTTGTACTGTGATTCACATTGCAAGTGAAAGTATGCCTTGGGGTAAATAAAATGCTGATTCTGCAAGAGGAAGTGTCAAAATCAGTGTGGATTTTAATAGCACTGGATGTTAGCACTGACAGCACTGACAGTGTGACAGACTTGTGAGATGAGTTAGCACGTGCCAATCTAACCGAGAAAAATGCACACTAAACGAGAGCTAAAGACTGAGTAGGAGTGGCTGGTTCCTTCCTGCTTTGGGAAAGCACCAAAGAGCAAGAAGGCAAGTTGGCCAAACTCGGTGGAGAAATTCATTGCATAAATGCAGAACTGAGGTTTCCAGAGCTGCTGTGTAAACGTCTTTCCTAAGGTTTAAGTTAATTTAAAAAAGAAAATGCAGTACCCATGAAAAAGCTTCCCTTTGTTCCAGTCTTCAAATGGGTCTTTTCAGCCGGTTGAACCTATTTGCACTGGCTTGAAGCAGTAATTCCTAATGATTCTTTGGTTCAGTGTTATTTTGGACAAATTATGGCAATTGTCTACATCACAAATATATGTAATAGTCTTTGATACCTTCTGGCTTCTGTAGTTGCCCTTGAAGTTCAAATGCCTGATGTTTAAAATGGCCTATCCCATTAAGGATTGTTCCAAGTAAAATCAATGGCAGAAGTCCCGGTGACCTCAGTGACGAAGGTTCACACCCTTAGATATGGTTCATGTTCATTCAAAGGGAGATTTTGTTTTCTTTTAATTCACTAGGTGGTAGCAGTGTACAAATTGTGTTGTGTGGGTTTTGTTTTTTTCCTAGTCCTAATCAATCTCGCTTCAGAACCTTCCTTCATTTCCCAACCCATTGTTTATGAGTCTTGAGCACTGGGTTCTTGAGGGAAAGAAGACAAAAGGGTTTAAAGACCCTTCTGAAGGAGTGCCAAAAATTTGTGATATCCTCCAGATGTTTTTTTGTGATGGCAGAAGCCAGGCTGTGTTGGAAGAGAACAGCTACTGACGTTCAGAGAATTACTTTAAACATTTTCATCCAACCAACATATGAGAAAAGAAGAGAGAGTGACATTAAATCTCCATTAGTTCTGTACCCCTTACACCAGTTTTTACTGACTTCCCTGCAAGGTGTCAGGCAGCGTGAGTCAATGAATGTCCATTATGATAGCAGTCAGTCCTGGGAAAGGCACAATGTTCATTCAGCAAGGGCTCTCTGGTCCTGCCTCTGCATTTGAACAACTCTGGCCAAGCACACCGAGTGTCTCACCTAGTGCAGCAACCTGAAAGTAGCTCAGTATTTTTAAAATGTATGCAGCTCTAAATTTCATTCCTGATAGTTCTCTGACACTAGACTAGAGGTGAATAATGGAAATTTGAAGGGGTCCATCAGAGAGACCTATTTAGCCTAAAAATACATGATGCTAAATAAGACGAAGATATTTATGTACTGATAAATAATGGCCAGAAGTAGCAGAGATAGGATGAATACACAACCCTCCAGGGAGTAGCTAAAACTAACTGTAGTTATCCAATATCTCTATCTGATTCTGTTGGGATGCAGATAGGAGCCTTATCACTAACTAAAACAGAGTCCTCCTGACTGAATCAGACAGGCTGACACTGAGATCACTTTGCAGAAGTTGCTCTATATAAAGCTTGCAGCAAATGTTATTTTCTGGTGGTACAATGAAATAAATCCAGGGGACATTTGCAGGAGAGCTTTCAGAATTCCTCCAGGCAATGACTGTGCAAGAGAGACTGTAATATAAGTACACTCTTGCTTTGTGCAAAGATGGTGAGATAGGCGGAATTAACATTGATGGGAGAAAGCACATTCAGGTTTCATCAAGATGTTTAAATATGTGATGTCATTTGGCCAATTTGAGTGGCTGAGTGGCAAGAATATACTGAGTTTTATATGTTATTTTTGTCAGCAAATGAGATACTGAATTTTAAAATTCACCTGCAAATGCAAAAAAAAAAAAGAAAAAAACTCCATAAATGGATGTTATACCTTAATGACCTTAAGCCAGTTGCAAGACGTAATGACTTGTCCATTTTATGTCTTTGCATAATGCCTTGGGTAATATGAAACAATTTAATAGTCAGGGCCACAAAAATAATCCTTAAATATGTGATAGAGATGATGATAAAGCAAGACAGTCAAGATGGGATTTCCATTTTTCTTCTGGTTCTTATTATTTCATAATTGCTAACAAAACTTTCAGAATGAGGGTCCCAATCTAAAATTTCAGCCAGGAAATGATTCACACCTGGAAAACTGGCTATGCTGAAAATAGCAAACAAAATATAGCAGTTCATGTTGCAAGTATGAGAATGAGAGGAAAGCAGGCTATGTGCTGATTCCGTGTCATACTAATCCTACAGCTATCACTTAGGAATTAATAAAACATAGAACATGGCTCTTTTGCAGCTCTACCCCTGCTGGCTGCTGCTCTGGTGATACATTGCAATAATATGCCAGTGATGATATTCCAGTAATAAATGATGGTAATATACCATCAGATCGTCATCACTCCAGTGATGTGCTGTTGCCATACATCATCAGGCAGTGGAGTTTAGGCATTAGTGGAAGAGGCAAATTTCAATATACATACACTGAACACGGTGTATGACATAGTGCACCCTGTGTGTGTTCAGCAGTATCTGTGTATGGAATGCACAGTGCAGGTCTGGGGTTTTGCTACTCACCTGAATACATAAACCCTAAAGGGAATGTGGGTGTACAAATGATCATAGAATCACAGAATCGTTGAGGCTGGAAAAGACCCCTAAGACCATGGAGTAGTGGAGGTCCTTGGGAATCAGCTCTCCAGGTTTTCACCATCCCACATTGCCATCTGAGTGTTTTGGATGATTTCCTCTTGTAGTATTTATCCAGCAAAATGATGTGTAGAGCCTTGGCACGATAGGTCAGGGTCAGCAGGCTTTCGATTTAATTTGTGACTGCTTCTCAGCTTGTTCCTAAGAAAGTGATTGCTGCCCGAGGGCTCACAAACTATTCTGTGAGTGCCAACCACCTTTTCTGCAATAACGGTGTGATATTACACCTGATATGCATGCAGATGGACCGAGTAACTGGAGGGAATAAAGCAAAGACATTTATCATCCCGAATTATTATTCTTTATTTCTTTCATTTGGTGGCTGTCTTCATGGGAAGCTTATACAGATATAAGGCATCGCAGCAGAGACATTTTCCCTGAAGTCTTCTCAGATGACATAGTTCATAGATTACTCTCCAGTGAGATTTCTGAAGAACTGATCCATCTGAGCTCCCAAACACTGATGGGAGTTTGAGGAGCCATGCTGAATCACCTGCCTACAAGTAGGTTTAAACAGAAGGGAAGATTTCACTTTGCAAACCAGAGTAGAAATACCAAGACATTAGGTCAAGGGAAGAGACTCTGTTTTGGTTAGCAAAGTGCAGTTTCAGAGGTTCAGTTTTGATGACAGCAGACCAGAGAATTAAGCTATGCACTTGAAAGATTTTTCTTAGCCTTTCTGATACCGAATTTCTCCAGAGGAATTCAGTACCAGCCAGCTCTCTGATCAATAAATATGCTATTGATGGAAAGTGAGGGAAGGACTTACAGAATCAATCATTAAAGGTCAGCTGATTTGTCCCTAAAGCTCATATGCTCAGCATCTGTTTATATCTTAAGAGTCACAGACTCTTAAGGCAGTGAAATTCACCTGGGAAAGAGGTTTGATTTTTATGGTTAGCTAAAATTTGTATCTCCTAACATTGAAGAATATTAATTTCTGGGAACTGGTGTGAGTAGTTTGTGCATGAGCAATTAAATTAGTCACTTCTGCTTCCACTGTTCTTTGATGTAAAACAAGGAAGATCGTTCTATTTAAGTTCAAATGAAAAACCTCAAGTCCAGTAAAGCATCACTCACAAAGGTTGGAGCACTGCAGTTTCATCACCCAAAACGCTGCTACTGTAGATTTGGTTCAGCTGAAAAGATTGCACCTTTTAGTACATTATAAATAAACTTTCAGGATACTGTTGCAAGAGTCAATGCCACATGCTGGGGAAAGAAAAAAAAAAGGCAATTAAAAGAAAAGAAAGTGAGGCGAGGTAGGGATCTCCAAGTGTAATATACATGTTGTGACCCAGCAGAGCATCCAGAGCCACAGGGGCAAACTGCAGGTCCTGCTGGGCTTGGAACATTCTGGCTGCTTTATTAACTTCCAGTAGTGGTACTGAAACTATAGCCTGAGATGAAAAAAACCCACCCATCTTTAATATACAGATTGTTACTGATGAAAGCTATCACAACCTTCATTAAATTGTTCATCTACTTCAGAATCATTACTGTTAGCAGCTTGAAATACATGTGTGGAACACACAAAACGTACGTTGCTTAAAGTTGAAGCAATTTGGGTTCTACTATAGTTTTCCTTGTTCAGCAGAGGTTCCGACTTTCTGGTGGCTTTTACCTTTCCACTTACTTGCTCTATAGCCAAGTTATTGTGTTCCTTTCTATTCTGTTTGACCTTTTAGTGCACCTATTGATTTATTTTCTTTAAACTTTCCAAGTCCGTAGTTTTAGTTTGTCAGCTGTATAGCAGTGTTTTACTGAAGCCTAAGTGTATTTATTAAATGCTCTTCCTATGTGAACCAGGTGAATAGTCTCTTGAAGAAGATTAAAGTTACTTTGAGCATATATATTTTCCATACTTGGTTTATCATCAGCATTAACAGTAGCATGCATCTCCCAGTCTTTGCTAATTGAATAAATATGAGCTTTTCCTTTGTTGCCCCATGCTGAAGTCAGCCTGACGAGCTCTGTTATCTCAGCCATCTCGTCCATACTTTTTAATGTCCTAACAAGGAACTAGCATTCTTTAAGTTTTCTGGAATTCTCCCATGTCCATGGGTTACTGAGAAATGAACATTAGCTGCCAAAAAAGCTTCTCAGTCAGCTGTGTTAAAATTCCTCAATGCAAATTACCCAGAACTTCTGATTTAAGTATGTCTAACTACAGTAGCTGTTGATTAATATCCTCTTTAGTTACAGTAGCAATAGAAACTATATTACCATCATCATCTAACAAATACATCACCCTTTCTCCCATCTACAGAACAGACATCTTTATTGAATTTTCTTGCATTGTTACTAAATAAAAAAGAAGTATCTGTTGTTTCTGTTTGGGAACAGACCTATTGGTCTGTTTCAAGGGGTTTTTTTCCACTCCAGAATTGTTTTGCAAAAAACATTTCCTTATTAATGTTCTCAACTGCACATTTTTGTTTTTCTTGTCAATTATCTATCCACTTTTACTATCACATTTGTCTTTTTTGTCCTTATTGGTAAGACTTACTCTTATGGCTGCATTCACTTCCTACTGCAGAGGTTTTTGATTTATTATGCTGAGCTTATTCTGTTGTGTTTTTACACAGATACAGCCTTCTTTCTCTGTTAAAATAAGATATTCTTAAGAAGTTCTTACAAAGCTCTTGTATTTCCTGCCTTATTTCCTTTTTCTAGTTGATCTTGCTCATAATGCTTTTTGGCTTTATAAAGCAAACTTTCTTAAGGCATCACTGTATTCGATACTGGTTGGAACTTCATTTTGCTTGTATATAGCAATGTTAGTTGAATTATTACCACTCGTATGTCAATAATGAAGCCAAGACTGGTACTTGCTGCAGGTATTATCCCCTTGTTCAAGAGCACATCAAAGATAAGCAAAAATTACACAAACACCGCCCCCCTTCCCCCCCGATTCCTTCACTCCTGACACTGAAGTATTCCTTCCTGGTAAAGGTTCCTCATCTTTCCTACGGGAAAGACCTGGCTGCAGAGTTAAACCAGGAGGAATGCCAGCATCACCAGAGGAGTTTTATAGGTCCCTGTGGGATATGGCAGCTCACTCCAGCTGGGCCCATGCACAAATTCCCCCTCCCTCCTCCTTCCCCCATGGCAGGATTCCCTGGCAGTCCCTGAAATGGGGACAGGCAGCTGTGAGGTGTCCTCTGCCAAGGTGAAGAACATTAACTCTCTTCTTTTCACCCATCTGATGGAGTCTATAGGACTTAGGAAGGAGTCACTCAGATTCCATGGGTACCTGCCCCAAAGTTTCCTGGTATTGAGGGGAAGTTCTCCCCAGTGAATTCTGCTCTGGGCTGTCTTCCAGCCTGTGCTAATGCTGGAGGTAAGAGATCAGCGCCTGGCTTTTTAGAAGGCTGCATTTTACAAGTTTCTTTGCAGCACTCCTATTCACTCAGCTGCTGGCCAAGAGCATAAACTGCTTTAAGTGTCTGTGTCTCTGTGGAGCAGGTTCAGGCTCTCGCTGTTTCAAGGGAGAGAATGAGCTGATGTTCTCCACTGCTCCTCTCCTCCAGGCCCAATGTTATGCTCTCAAAACAATGCCCCTGTTCAGTTTCGGATCCTGGACTAAAATGTCTGCACACTCTTTTCCTCATTGCACCTTACTCACAGCTGCTGCAATTGAAGCTGGTTAATGTTCAGTGGCTTTGTTAGGTGGTTAACAGATCCAATTAGGGCTGAGTTCAATATCCATTCTGTTGCTTTGCAGAGGACAAAACTGGCTGACATCTTAACTGCAAACCTGATTAGAGAAAAAAAATCTTTCAGCAGTTCTTTCCCAGTGCCTCATCTCTGTCTCTGGAAGCACTTGGATTTATGTGTGTATCTTCAGCAGGTAAACAGACAGAAACACCAGCAAAGGCAAAGTGCTGTTGCCAAGGGGCTGCATGGTCCCTTCCCTGCAGGCTGGCAGGGTCCTGCAGTGTGCCAGCAGTGGCATTTCTGTGGTCACACCTTCCAGCCCATGCTGGGTTGAATGAACACAGGTTTCATGATGATGTCCTTAAAACCACCCCTGAGTCACAGCGTGGTCCACCTCTGCCTCCCCTCCCTGGGAGCATGGGATGCTGGAACAGGGAACCAACAGCAGGGTCTTCACCTACTCACTTTGCACAGCTGGAATGTCCCATCCCACATAAAGTCTGAAGTCAGGCTGAGCATCCAAATATGACTGATAGAGTGGTATGTCAAATGCATTAACAAAGCTTCTCCATAGCTGCTCTTCCCCCTCTTCAGCCAAAAAAAGGAACAAAGGATTCTTTCTATTTTGGAGCTTAGGCTGTAGGCTTAAATATTATATCTTAGGCTGTAGGCTTAAATGGTACATATGCACGAACTTTCAACATGTGATACTGTATTTTATAAAACCATGGCAAAGAAAATAAATCGATTGCTTGCCAGATTCCTCCCCCTCAGTACTGTTCCTGACACAAGAAATTTGTTGTAGAGCTAGGAATATTCCTTCCCCATAGCTAGGTTCTGACAGTAGCTTGCTTTTGTGATTGCAAGTGAGCTATAAAAACCCCAAAAAACAAACGCGACAGAAAGAAAAGAGTTACAGCAAATTAATAAGTCTCTTCTGCTGAATATGTTATTTCTATTAAAATTTTAAAAGATTTTTAAGTGACAGTAAATGTGGTCTTATTTTAGAATGGTTTCCATAACACTACACAACACTTGCCAATGGCACTTATGCCTTGTCGTGCATACACACACAGTTATTTAGCTGACAACAGTGTTTAAGCCATTAAACAAGATAATATTGCAACTGTTATGCAATGGTAAAGCTTGCTCTTGAAAAAAGTATTTGGGGTTTAAAGCTGAAAGTCGACATTTGTTCCATATTCATTTATATTTGCTTTATTAGAAATGTGTAATTTAATGTAATATCCAAGGCCCTTAGGGTATACACTCTGTTACCTATAAAACATTCATGCACACTGAACACTTTTTTGGTGCCAGTTCTTGGCTTTGTACATCTGCTATACAATACTGGGTATTCTAACTAACAACATGCCTTAATTGAGTTTAGGTGTTTGAGTCATTTATTTAAATTTAGTAGTGTGAATAATTTATTTCAATTTACATTTTAATTATTTTACCCACTTTTTTGGGAGTAACCTCATTTTCTAGCTTCTAAAAAAATAATAGGCATATGTTTACTGCAGCAACATTCACACTTACTAAATTCTCTGAGAAGTTTAGTTCCAAACTGAGAAATACTAATGAATTATTCATGCATCAGGCATTAGCTGGAATTGAATTAGGACGTCCACACCTAAGAGAGACCTGACCTTCTAGTACCTGACAGTCCCTAAAGCTCCCTTAGGATTTTTCCTGTGCCATGGCAAGTTGGACTAAGCTCCATTTAAGTATGGCAAAATATGAATATTTCTGCAGTCAGTGTGGGCATTTAAGTTTCCTTTTTTAAAAATTATTATTATATGTTATTATTTATTACCTGTAATTGAACAGTTTATTGGGCCATCATGCATGGCATGGAGTTCCTTGTGCTCCATGCCCAGGAATATTTATATCCCAAAGGAAACTGATTTTTATTTTGCTATATTTGCTTTCTTTGCTAAAATGGACTAATCAAGACCACTTTTTCCTGTGCAACCAATAGAAAATAAAGGTCTAAGATAGCTACTCAATTTCTAGCTGGTGCTCATTGCATTTAGGGATCTTACAGTTGAGGAAATGGATACATACCCAGAGACACAAGCATGTCATCTGTGGCACCCTCAGAAGGTCCCCAGTGTGCCCAGAGCTCCAATGTGAGTTTGCTGGGGGAACTGCAAGGAGGTACAAGCTCTAAGGACTTACACCCTCAGAAATAAAATGGGGATTTGATGGGAAACTAGCAGCAATTTAGAAAGATTTATTTGTTAATTTCTTCATTCAGCTAACTGCATATTCTTTGAATAATGTGCTTGCTTTAAACGTGGACCTGAAAAATGGAGGCACCCAAAAGAGACCAAACTAAACACATGCCAAACTGATGAGAGTCTGCGGTGCCAAGCTTGAGTGTTGCCTGCCCCACTCGAGGGTTTCTGGGGCACACAGGTTGCCTGATCTGCTGCCCCCTGTGAGTCCTAATTTAAGACATACAGTGTGGTCGGATTTTAGAGGCGCTTAGGATCTATGAACATACCCAATGTCTGAATCCAGCTCTTGCAGAACATCTCTCTTGGTGGCAGCTGCTTGTATAAGTTTCAAAGTGCTAACAGGAGAAACACTGTCCCCATTTTACAGACACTTGCTAGTGACTGAGATGGCTAAAATAGTTTTATAACCAGAAAAAGATGCCTTCAACAAAGGGCAGTGAAAAGCACTCAACATTAAATAGGTGAGCAGTTTTTCCTTAGAGATAAAGTCAATTTGCTACCAGTCCTGCATGCAGCCATGCATCTACACGTGTCTTTGTCTCTTGAGTTATCTTTTTTTTTTCCTTAATGATCTTTTCCAAATACAATGTAAATACAAGCAAAAATGTATGCATTGGTTTCATCCTGGATGTCTTTGTTGCTTGAATTTCTATGTATACCTATATTTCTATTATTCAACACTGTCTCTTTAGAATCGTGCACACCTTTTCACACACACAAGTGTGCCCTGAGACGTTATGATATCCTTTGCCTGGCGATCTATAGCTACCTAAATGTTTCCCTTGGTAATAAATATCACCACATTTTACTTTAAAATGTAATTTTTTTCGAATTCACTTTTACTGCTAAATACAGTATGTAATGGCCTGTCCATGAACAAACACCTTGAGAATGGAAAATGGTAAGCTGGAAGTATTTTTAATAATAAAAATCTTCATCTATGACAAACGACATTCATGTATTTGTTTTGAATATCAATTGAGATGCTGTTCAAAATAAACCTCTTTATTTCAGTTGTAAAAAAACCCCTGCAACTGAGCAGAAGTTGGGTGAGGAGGAGTCTGCAGAGAATCAGTGACCAGAGGAGTTGTGATTCGGATGTGGTGACAATTACCTCAGCTGAAACTACAAACTGCAGCTTTCCAGAGCTAAACCCAAGGTGTGCAGCATCCAGCAATGTGGTGTCAGTGCTGCTGACAGCTGTGACTTTGCTGCTGACCAGGTGGCTGCCCCAGAGGTGACACAACATTCATCTGGCAAATTCTCACTTGGGAAGGTTTGGTGTTGGTTGTTTTGAGGTGCAATGGATGCTCAGGCTGTTTTCTCTGCATCACAGTCTGCAAATTCCAGCTGAAGGAACTGATTAGTTCAGCAGATGGTTAAATACCTTGTTGAACCAGAGCCATATCCGATCGCTGCACATGGGGAAATAACTCGGGGAATGATTATGACAATCAGGAGGCTGTGGACTTTTGAGAAGGGAGGTGTCCTAGAGCCATGTGCAGGCAGTGTGGAGGCAGTGCCAGGCAGGATGAGAAGCCCCTGGCTGGGGCAGGGGGTGCAGCTGCCCCAGGCACTGCAGGGAGGAGACACCCCCAGGGGATTCTTGTGTCAGGGGTGTGAGGCCATCGGTGCTGGTTTGGCACCAGGAAACAGCAGAGCAGGAGCATCCTGAGAGGCATCTTGAGAGGGATCACCAGCTGCTGCAAATTCATGGTATTACAAAACCTACTCTACAATCATGTTTAAATATTTATTCCTCAGTCTACATGCTCAGTAATACAGGCAGTTGTTTCACTCAGACCCTCACAAACCCCTGTCCTAAAACACTCACAATGGATTTTGTAGTAATGCTGACATGCAGTGTGAAGCGACTGGTGAGCTGTGGTGAATATGCACTCTACAAACGTTTCTGTATTGTAAACCCGAGTGCAGACTAGGAGTAATACAGTTAAAATAATTTTGAACTTGTCCTCTCTTTTGAAGGTCATGAGTGAAAAACCTTCCTAGCTAGCTGGAATATTTTACAAATGACAAGGAGTAATTTCTATAAGAAAATATTTCATCTCAGAGCAAAGAGCTTAATAAAAAAATATAAGCAAAGGGTGGAAAACCAGCATCAGTTGCTGAAAAACAAAAAAGGTCCCCAACCTCCTTTGTTTCACACAAAATATTTATAATTTATTTTTAAAGTGGTCCAAATCTTTAGGTATTTTGTGGACAACTCTGAGCCTACCAGTTCTTTGTCCCATTACTTACTGTCCAATACTGCACATATGCAATAAATGTGCAAGAGGTCAGACTGGGAGTGATGGACATAACTGAAAACACACCTGGCCTTGTTTGACTGTGAAAGGCTTTTCAGGTGCACATTTATTTGAGAAAGGGACTAATATGAGAAGGACGTCTTCTTATTTGATGGCTCTGAACCTACTCCCTCCCCTCACCTTTATGCCAGAGGCACAGTGGATACGCTGGGAGAAGTCTCATGCCATCCTTTTCCTCTAGGCCTCCACGGCTGCAAACAGGATATTAAATCCTTGGCAATAAAGCAGGTTCTGCTTGTTGTTCAGTAACCTTGTAGCCTTCAGCTCTGCTCAAAAATCTTACAGGAGCTGAGTACCCAAGCAGGAATCATTGATTTGTATCAGGGAGAAAGGAGGATATTAAAGATACATAGGAGGAAACAAAAAAAAGAGGCCAACCTTGGAGCAGCCAAATGGGTAGAGACTCATCAGTTCAACTCCTAACCCTCATTATGTGTCCCTTCCCGTTGCTGAATTTAATCTTACATGATTCTTGCCACCCCTCCTCTGGCACTGCAGGCTGGCTTTTAACTTGATGAGTGGCTTTTGTGCTCAGCCTCTGCTGGGCAGGGAGCTGGGGCTGGGGAGGGAGATGAGGCAGTGGGGGAAATAGCGCTGCTTCTCCATCTGGGCTGGGCGAGCCCCAGTGCATGAAACCCATCAATCACGGCCAAAGGGTTCCTCAGCACTGCCAGAGCTAGGGAAAGCATATGTTCTTCCCACCTTTGCTATTACTAGTCCACCCCTTTACTTCAGGCTGTGTGCTCACTGGCAGGCACCTCCTTGTGATATCCAGGAGGATCTGCTGATGGTGATGGGAGAGCAGGAGGCGGCAAGTGAGGGGCAGAGAGAGCCAGGTGAGCGCTGAGCCACTGAGCCACTGCTCCCCAGGAACTGAGAACAGTTTGGTCAGGAGGACATTAAACCCTTAATGTAATGACAAAAGAAACCAAGCTGAGAGACTGCAATTCCAACCTGGAAGAAGGCAAAGATTCAGGACCTCATTCTGGTCTCTGAATGCTCACAGGGAACAGCTGTGACAACACTGAGCCATGATGATTTGGGGTCCATCACAATGCAGAAGACTAAAGAACTGAATCTGGTCTCAGTTACTGAAGTGCAAATCCAGAACAGCCTGTTAAATCTGACCTGCGGTGAAGAACAAATGGGAGCACATCCAGCTCCCTGCTGAATCCACTGGGTCAAGCCTTTCCTTCTGCCCACATATGCAGAACTGCTCCCCAGCCCTTCTGCAGCTGAAGGACCACCAAAGGCCCCTGCAGGATGGTGGCTCATTCTGCTGTTTGAAACTGAGCATCTTTCACCTTGCTTCTGAATATTGATCTGGAATTACTACTCATTCTTGTGTATCACCATAAAATCCACCTGTAATGCTAGATTCTTTCCAATTAAATACCAAGCTTCCCTCTTAGTCCAAGTGTAATATAAGAATCATCAACTAATTCCAAGCACCCACTTTCTCCTGGCCCTAGAAGAAGGCTGAGAGAGAGGACCAGTGTTTTTAAACCACTCCACTGTACTCTCTGAAGAAATGCCACAGTTTTCAGCCCCATATCTCATTATTGCCATTGTTGTCCTTTAGGGGTTGATGTTAATGATGACTGAAAGAGCTTAATGAGCATGTGCCTTGGATAAGCTCTTCATACACCTTATAAAATAATTACATTTTATTGAAAATTCCACAGGGCCAAGCTCACAGGAGCAGTCAGGGGTGCCAGTTTAATAGGATACGGTACAGTGCTTTACTCAAATAAGGCCAGATCCTTCAGAAGTTCACCTTCATTGCCACAAAGGATGGCAGAACATCACCTGCCCTGTCGAATGCAGGGCACCTGCTGTTCACCATCCCCAGGCACTGAGGAAAGGCAGCTGAACTTTAGGATCACAGAACACCCTCTAGGACTGGAAGTGGTGTTATATGGCAAAAGGAAAAGGACTTGCCTTCTAACAGCACAAAAGACACCTGGTGATCTCTGATGAATAGTGACTTGTCAATAGCATGTTAAACACTCTTTAAATAGTGCTAGTAAGCTCCTTTACCCAGTCTTGTTCCCATCCAGCACAGATCAAAATTGGTGACCTATTAGAGAAAGAAGGATATTCCCAAGGGAATGCTTTGTGGTGTCTTCTGGGATGCACTGTGGCCTCTGCCTTTAACAACACACAGCAGTGGCAGCTCTTAACAGGGCTATAGAAAGTTCTTAAATAGGAATGAATGACAAAGATCCTATTGAATTTAGACAGGATAACTTGCTCAAGCAAGCATTTTGTCAGAGGGAAATTGCTGCATGATTCACAGTAGGCAAACTGCTTGTAATACATGTCATTGGAAAATTAAAATCTGGCAATTTATTTTTCATCTTTAAGCAAAATACTTCCACATCTATCATTGAGGAAATATCCTTTGAGTTGAAGAAGGATTTCATAATTACAAGATCAGATGCTTCAACAAAATGTGGGATTTTTTTAACTACTGGGCCAATGAAATCTCCTTTCAAATATTTACTAAATGTGTGCAAGAACCCTGTATCAGAGCCCACAAGAGACCTGTCTTCCCACCCATGTCTCTCAAGGCAGGGAGATTGCAGGTACCAATGAGATCTGACCTGCAGCAGCCTGGACCAAAAACCAAGGGCGCCTTTGACATCCAGATCCCAAACTCCTTTGTTGGGCAAAATTCTGAATTTTGTGTTGACAAAAAGTCAGTGCAGAAAATCACAGGATGCTTTAGAAAAGTGAAACTCTGGTGTATTTTTCCCTGTCTTATGGTTTCTGAATCCTTACAGGAGATTAGTGTCATGTTTTCAAGCTTTTCCTTTGCAACTGTGGAGGTTAAAAGTGTATTTTTAGATGTCATATGCATGAATAATTATCAATTTCCTACTATTCCTGTGACATTTCCAAGCTCCTGTCCATGGCTGCTCATTCCTACTCAACCAACCTCAGCTTCTGAGCCTGCAGCTAAGGAACCCTTCCCATATAATTGCTTTAGCTCTTGGCACAAGCTCAGGGTGGGAAGAAGAGCAGGGAACAGGCAGAATCTTTTGGACTGGGTCAGACTGGTTTTCAGCCCATGGAGCATGTACTCCCAGAGGTTTCACCTATCGCTCTCCTGCAGCGTGTTATGGGACAATCATGATTCACTGCAGGCTTCTCCCCAGCCACAGTGCTGCACTTGTCAGGAGGAATCCACCCCTGATGGGAGAGAAATGTCCAGCAGAGTTACATGTCTTGCTCAAGGCAAGTGCTGGTTGTACCTGTAAGGTAAAATAAAAAACTGCAGCAGAGAAACTGGGAAGAAAAAGGTGAAAAAACCCAAAGGTTTTAAAAAAAAGGGCTGTTCGAGCAAAGCAAGGTGCAAGGGAGGATACTGAGGATGTCACCTGTGTGGTCACAGGGCATACACAGGGACATCTGCTATGGGCAGTCACTCGTGGACCACTAAGATAGAGCTTTGTAGAAGCTCAGTTAAACTCTGCCCTCTGAAGCCGACCCCTCCTAACGAGGTCCTTGTGTGTGCTCAGTGCCAGGGGTTACTCTCAGGTGTCTGTATGCACTTTATAATCAGGAGCTCTATGAAACAATTTCATTAGGCAGGTGCGAGGTAAATGTACAGCGTAATCCTGTATAACACAATCATCATCACAATTTGATTCCCCTGCCCATCACCTTCCACATTTATCTTCAGAGACCTCTTAATGAAACAGCTGCTTAGATTTAATTAAACAACAGCATTATATAAACAAGTTCTTTTGTTTTGTGAGCTGAACAGGGTATTCATCTTCAAAAGCTTTTCTGCCAGAGCTGGCCTGGCTGCCCCTTGACTTGTCTCTACTCCAATTACCACTCCAGTTTAGCTGATTAATTTGTAGCCACTGGCAAACATGCACAGTTGGCAGGACATCATTCCATTTCAGTGACAAGCACTATAAAAAGATCATTATTTTCATTAGCATAAATAACTGCATGTTGATAGAACTTTGGTTTCTGAAAATAGGTTAAAGTCTAAACTGTCTTTATTCATTACCCAGATATAATTGGAAGTAAAATTATCACATAAGTGAACAATAAGCTATCAGTGTATAATGCTTAATGACTCCACTCAGTCCAGTAATAGTCTGGAATGATTTTTTTTTGTTAAAATGAGACATTTTTTTCAGTAAATGTCTGTACAGACACACACTAATTCTTTACAAACCCATACATATTTGATGGTATATAAGTAAAGTCCATGGAAGAAAGAATCACACAGCAAATAAGTGTTTTCTGCTGTATTTCCTAGGCCATACGAATATTATTTTTCCAGTCTTTGGTCCAGGTTGGGTGCTTTGAAAGCTCTTTTGGCTGCAGCCAACTAGTCAATCATGTTTCTAACAGCTTTCCCCTTACTGGGTGTCTAGGAGTTAATATTGCATAACATGGTCCTCTGAGATTAAAGGCTTAGTTTTCTGTCATCCTCTTTTCTCCACCATGCTGACTCCACACTCTGGGTGTCAGTTTTACTGGAGCTTGGAAATGCAACACCTGAGTCACCCCAGTGACAGCACTGCCTGTGCCTGCAAAGCAATTGTCCCCAGGGGGACCTCTCTGTGATAGTACCTCATACATGCCAACACATCAACAATAATGAAACAAAGCAACAAAAATAAGAAAGAGTGTTTGAAATGTAGCTGTTCCAAGAGCTTTAGCCCCTTAATTGCAGTTTAGCAGCTCTTCAGATGAACAAGTATATTAATACACAGGATGGGACCATCTGGATGGTTTTAATCCACTGTCCTGAGGAGAAAGCTTGAAATGAGATTTCTGCTTCTGGCTTTTAGGGAGCATTTGGTTTTGTTTGACTCAAAAACTTTACAAAGTTTATGTAGGTATATCTATCTATCTATCTATCTATCTATCTATCTATCTATCTATCTATCTATCTATCTATCTATCTATCTATCTATCTATAACTGTATATCTTTATGTATATACACAGACCTCTGTCCCTTTAGTAATTGTCTAGGGTAAACTTCTGCAAATGTTGGACAAGCATGAATTTCAGTCACTATACTGCCCACATGGGTTAATGATTCTGAGAAGAACAGCCCTTGAAAGATACCACCATTGCTTTTTTGCTTAATTAGCATATGATAATATTAGTGGTAAAATAAATTTTCTTCTGTATTATATAGTAAAACCAGCAATGGGCACTGCATGGAAGAAAAAGAGGGGCTGCCTTTACTTTTTCCCATCAAGAAGCCTTGACACTGCTTTGAAATGTTGCCCAGAACATTTTCATGCCCAGCTTGTCTATGTCCCTCTGTCTATGTCAGAAGCTGACTTTGAAAATTAGATGGTTTATATAGCAGAGAAGAGCCAAAGGTAATAAACAGAAGAGCAAACCACTGCCTCAGTGTTGAATATTTTCCAGGAAAAAATTGTAGAGGAGTGAAAGGTGAAAACAAGATTTGGACTCCTGACATCCATTGGATCCCCACAGTTCCTCACAGCTGGCCCCAACCTCCGAGGCAGGGCCTTGCCCACCTCCAGGGGCTGGATGGGGATGGATGGAGAAAGCTGAAGAACCTGTTATGTTATCAAAGGATGACCAAACTGAATATGTCTTGCAAAATTCTGTCTAATATTTACTGCAATTTCACACCCAGCAAACATCCATGTTGGGAATGGAATGATGTGTTTGGAGGTGTGATGGATTTTTTTTTCATTTTGAAATCACTCTTGTGAAATGCTTATTTTGTAATAAATAACTCAAAAAAAAATCCCCAAAAATTCATGGTGAAACATGCTTTTGTTTTGTCAAGAAAAAAAAAGAAAAAAAAATCTACTCCACACATCAATGGAGTTTGTTCAGGCTTTGCTCCTACTCAGAACAAACACTCTGAACTAAAGCACATGAAGCCACAGATCTGCCTCTGCATGACCTGCAGCACCAGCACAGTCCTTTGGGGCCATCCGGGGCTGGCAAAACCCACCAAAGGACAGAGCTGGGGCTCCTGGAGGCAGGACCAGCTCTGCCCTGGGCACTGGATGGCAATGGAACCGAGGGGTCCTGCCTGTCACCTGCTCCTGCGAATGGCTGCAAGAACCCCCATCAGATCAGGGAAGTGAGGGTGAGACACAGTCCTGGTGACTTCAACACCCCCTTATGGCAGCAAACAGTCACAAAGAGGCACCAGAAGACTCTCTTCAGACACAAGCAGGAGAATTCTCTGGCTTAATGCTATGGAGCATGAACAAGTCTGGGAAATGCCTTTCTGGAACAGTGATTTAGTAAGACACAGTGTTTACTGATGGTAGCAGAACTGCAGCAGACTGTGATTACCTTTTGGGGAAAGAAGAAGGGGTTAAGGATTGTTTGCAGTATACAACAACTTGCAGAGAGGAGCAAAGAAACGTTTGTTTGTTTAAGTTGCTGCAAAACATCCTTGGAGGGTCATTGTAAATAAATAGCATTTTGGACCTAACTGCTTGGAGTGTTTCTGAAGAGGATGCATTCTATGATCAGGACAAAAGGCATTAACAAGTCAGCAGAAGTCAGACATTAAGGTAGAATAAGAGCTTGCCTATTTCATTTGTAGCAAAAACTGGATCTTTATGATGCAATGCAGCTGCTAGAAAATTGTGGCATTCTGGAAAATGCTATTGTAATTCTGGAAAACCATGAAAGGAATTAGACATAGTATCAAGGAGTGAGTTTGACTTGCTACTGAGAAGTTCACCTGGGCTGAGGTCCCATTTGGCTGGTGCTGTATGGACAGAAGAGGAGGTTTGTGCAGAGCAAGGACTGCAGGTTACAGAAGGCAGGGTGCCTGCCTGCCAGGTCAGTTCTAAATGTGCCCTACCATCATTTAGGGAAATGCTGCTTGTGTAGTGGCAGCAAACTTGCAAACAACAGCTTGCCTGAAATTACTTAGTGAAATAAAAAGACACTATTTTAGACTGGTAGGCACCTTTGAATTTTGGCCAACATGGACATTCATTTACCTGAACTATCAGTCATAAATAGTTTTGTAATATCAGTTACCAGCTATGAGAGAAAAAATGGACATAGACCAGAATAGTTTTTCACAAATGATAAAAATCATAGTCTTGCAGTTTAAGTGAATTCAAGACCATTTACCTGGAATAGAGGCTGCAATGTCTTGTTAAATTCCCTACCTGGCCCATGTGCCCTCAGAAGCACCTGCCTCACTCTGCTGGCACAGTCAGCAGCTGCTTTGCTTTTGGTTAGTCTATAGCAAGCGATAGTGGGACTTTGTGCTGCATGCTCACACACCAGGTGAAAACGTGCTACTTGTGCCCATGCTCAAGATGGATTTTCTTTCTTTGAATGATTGTTTCTGTTACAACCATCATTATCATACAAATTGTCCCAGAAAGCACAACAAAAGCAGTTTTCTTTCCTCCCAGAATCAGTGCTGAGGACTCATTCCAATGTTCTAGTCCATAGCTGAGCAGAAAATGCTTGTGCTTGCATTTTCTTCAGCTGTTGCCATCCTGGCTGCCAACATGGCTAAACTCATGATGGATCAGATTCACTGCAGCAAGATGCTTGCTTGGAGCGAAAGACTCAAATGCTTTAAGAGGCATCCATGCTGTTTTCCAAGTATCACTCTATTGGCTGCCCTCCAGTAGCCTTATCTGGCTAATATAATACTGCAGAAACAAAACTGAAGAGACAAAAAAAAGCAATGCATGTGGACATGGTAGTGCAAAAACACTGATCAGAGAGAACACATTTTTAATGCAATGCAGGTGACATGGAATATCTTTCACTCCTGTGTCCATTTCCCTATACGTAATACAGCAGATTTAAAAACTTCTTAGCCTTTTGAGCATGGATTTCTGGGCTGAAGGATCACAATGAAGTTTTATAGCCCTTTCTTATGAAGTGTGGCATTTCTGACATTATTTGATGCGCAAGAGCAACTGCATTAGTCAAAGGCTACGCTTGAATAGTTATCACTTTAAGCCCATGCCCTGGGAGTATTATATTCAGTCCCCTCATTATTTCCAGCCCTGCAGGTTACACCAAGAGTTGCTATTAGTACATGACAATCATAAAATGAAGGTAGTCACTTTCTGTAAGGGTCAAGTTTACTCCTAGAAGCTGGCAAACTTCATTCCGCAGCTTGGATGGACTGGCAGTGCCCCTTTCCAAGATTTTTGGCTGCCTGGTTGCTTTGTGTGCAGCCTTACTCCGTTGTCTTGGGACCAAGACAGGCTTGGACAACTGCAAAATGTTCAACAAAGTCTAACACTACAGCATTTAAGTGATGCAATCATCAGCCTGTTCACCTTATAGAAGCTCCTACACGTACCAAACATACAGTCCATGCTATCTGAGGGTTTGGGTCAGAGTCATGGGTACTGTACATGGCTATAAGAGAAAAGCATTCTGAGTGTATTTAGCACTTGATAATTCTAAAGGATAGCAGTTTTCACGTGGGTAGCATCTTGTATTTGGTGAAGTCAGTGTGTCTTCCAAGTAGCCTTAACCCTGGCAACATCTTGTTGGGTATCAGTGAACAAAGAAAGGGAGACGATGTGGCTCAGTGAGCACCAGGCCCTGTGCTTGTCTCTGGTCTGCCAGTGTCTGTGAGCCAGTGAGAGGGGTGCTGGAACTCTGAGGAGTCATGGTGAGCAGGTCACCATATGTGGAGGAAGATGTGCAGAAAAGAAAGAGAGACATTAATGACATCCAGGCCCACTTCTCAACCTGGTAGTGCTGTTCCCCCTCCCAGAGCTCATGATGCAGATTGCCTGTGGAGTGACCACACTGAACACTTCAGCCAGGGCAGCACCACTGCCCTGGGTGGCAGAGCAGTGCTGGACGTGTTGATGACTGCACCTAAGGGAGAACGACTGCTCCTAATCTGGCTGGCTGAAGTGTGCCACTTTCCACAGCCTGGCAAAACACTCTTTGGCTGAATACAGGCCTGATGGCAAGAAGATAGGCAGGTTGTTTGGGCACATCTGACTGCACATCTGCTGCTGAAAAAGCTATAATAGATTCTAGGCATGGAAGGAACAGCTGAAATTGAAAAAATGTTTTCTGTGGGAAAAATTTCCTTGACCCTAATTCTCTGTGTGTTACAACAAGCAAGATACAGATCCAAGGGACACAGAAAATGAAATAGAAATCAACAAGGAGGACCATCCTAATCTGAGCCACGTTTGGTAGAGCTTTGTGGCTGTGCTGTAGCACAGGGCCACAGTTCCACACCGTGCCTATTGTTTGTTAATCACTTTTTTGCAAAAGCAGTGATCTCACTTCTGCTAAGGCAGTGTTTAACAGGGGTGCCTCACATCTGATCACCATTAATCAGTGAAACGAAACCCATTAATTTAATGATAAGATGATGGGATAAAATCTTAATGCATCTCATTGATGGTGCTTCGCCTCAGAGGTGCAGGGAAGACCCTTATTTGGCAGGGTGTTGTCTGTATTCGAGAGTGCTTTGAAGCCTGATCATTAAAGGTGGCACCTTTCCCTGTAAATAACCACTATTCTTACCTTAATTGCAGTCCTAGCCAACACTAGTAAAAGAGTATCATCACAACTGAACCCAAAATAATTTTTTTGGCATCTTAAATGGTAACAGTTTCAGCAATACATAAAAAATATTTTAATCAGGTATTTTCTTGGGAGCTTCCTGAGGAAACACCAGGCTTCAAGAAACCTCAGTCTGTGTCATGAAATCCTAAAACTACAACTATCTTTTTTTTGACCCTGACTTTCCCCCCAAAAATTTACAGTACTATATTAAGAAAAAATAAAATATCCTCATTATTCCCCTGCATATTTTTTTTTCCCCAAAAAATGTTAAAAAAAAGTCATGTGATGGGTGTTAACCACACCACCTGAAGAATTTAAATGCTATGATGTTAATCAGGTTATAAGAAGATAAATGGACTATCAGGATTACATATTTAACATATTTATTTACAGATATATTTCTCAAGGGCATATATAGACTACAGACATGTCTGGCACACACAAAGATAGTCAGTGGAGACACCTGAGGGGTTTTCTTTGTTATGTTTTGTGTTTGGTAAAGCTTCTTATCAAAGTATAGCCAGATTTTGAACAGTTAAGGCAAGACTACTAACTTTGATCACTCTCTAAGCTGCTGTAATGGCCAAGTAGGTCAACAGGCTGTTTACCACCAGGGCTTATCATCTGTCTCCTGCTTGTCCTGTCTGCAAGGCATGTTGTTTATGCTGAGGATATTTACACCTGCTAGGAATCAGGTTTTAACCCCAATATCACACGTGTGGATGTGACCGTGATATGAAGTACAATCCTTTCACTACAGGCTATAAAGCTCAGGTTTCAGCAGAGCTGTTCTTCAAAGGCCAAGAATCCCAAAACTGGAGCCTGTATCGATTGGTGCTAACAGCACCAGGAGCAAGAAACGAATAGAGCATCCACAGTTTAAATATTACTTTGGTCGAACTAATTGACTATATGGTGAGAAGAGCTAAAACAGCATGAGGCTCTGCCCCTGCTAACGTGTGCGTGGGAGAGGAGAAGCCCAGAACAGCAACACTGCATAACAACCCAGGAGCAGTAAAATGATGTATGAGCACTCTTCTCGTTTTCACAAGCCAGCAGTGGAACACTAACTTGTTTCCATGGCAACCCTGAAAAAGAATTACGGCTTTAAAACTGACTGAATGGTAGCCCCATGAAAAAGTAAAGGGCAGACCATATCTTTCTAAAATATAATTTAGTACTAAGTCACCTGAACAGTATTAGCTAAAAGGATTTCAGCTCTAGACTTGGGAAGTGACCCATTTGGGATACGGAGTGTTAGGTTTTTCTAATGGTGTGCCTGAGATCTGAAGGGCCTGGCGGACACACCATAGTGTACAGCATGAAAGGAGAGGAAAAAACCTTTATGCCTGAAATGCCCTATCAGAAAAACATGTAATCATTGAGGTGAAGGGGAGTGGAATAGTCTGATAGAAAACTGGCACTTTTGTAAAGACACAGGAACACACATGTTGAGTGCTGAGTACAAAAATACATGAGGAAAGGAAGAGAAATTCAGTGGAAATTAAACAATCCTTGGGGTGAGTAAGGGGAAGCTTCAGTATTTAGGCTGGAAACACGTCCAGTTAGTCTAGGAGGCCAGCATCTGCCTCTGGTGTGCCGCATTATCCTGCCCTCAGAATGCAACTGAAATCTAATCCTGTAGACCCTGAACATTTCAGAAAGTTTTCCTGATAGGGAAAATCTCCCATTAACTACAGTAAGAGCTGAGAAAAATGCTCAGGATTTGGTCCTTTATGTGAAACCTGAGGGCTAGGGAGAAGGGAAGGGAGCAGTATTTTGTACATGCATGATGATATCCTGTACATGACAATAGTTAAAAGAAAACCAACAAATTTATTATGGGTGACAACATTTGAAAGTGGGAATCTAAAGTTATTGTCAGAGAATTTCTTTTGGAAACAAGAAAAAATTAGATCCCAGCAAAGTCCCGTGTACATCAGTTACAGGCTTAACACTAACCGACATTTGGAAAGTGTGGTTGGATCAGTGCAGAGAGGCAGATCTGTATCTGTTATAAACTGACAGCAGACAACTGTAGGGTTCAGGGTTTGGTCAGCCAAACCTCACTGCAAGTTATAGAAATCAATATTTTACCAAGAAATTTAGTCAATACAATACTGAGACTAGTGTAAAACCATGAAAGTAGATTTTCACTCAGGAGTAGGGACTGTTCCTTCCATCCCACAGTCAAACATTACTCTGTGAGTTGCACTGAAATCTGGGAGCCCTTGCCCTCTTTCAGTGGTTTACAAAAAGCAGCTGCGTGTAAAACCTCATTAAAAAGTCTTGTTCAAAAAATAAGTACAAGCATTGACCTCGGTTTCTAGAAATGGACACAAGAAGGAATTATTTCTCTGTTTGGGTAAACAAGGACTTCGATCTGCAGCCTTGTTTTCTTTTCCCAGCAGAAACCTGCACAGACCCTGTTTTCACATAACCAGTGCTTTTGAGTCTTAGCAACACCAATGTCCTGATTCTCAAGAATGATCAACACTGTTAATCCCTTAGGCTGGGATTTTTGAAAGAATCTCAAAAGAAAAACCTCTGTGAAAGCAATAAGCCCTCCTGGCACCCTGACCATCCCTGTCTGTGGGCCCCAGAGCTGGCACCCAGCAGCAGAGCAGCCCAAGACTGGAGCCGAGTCCCCAGTGTACACGATACCTTTGCCCTCTTCTGGGAACACTCACTTAAAACATCACATTAAGGTATAGGTTGAAACAAATCACAAGTGTGTTTAATAACGTATAAAACAGCTTAGTAAAATTGTCATGAAAATTTAAAAGCTTGGGCAAAAACCCTACACCTCTGCCATTTATACTGATGACAATGATAATGAAAAAAATAATGATGTTTTAACTCACCCATCAAAAAAATTTATTCACCCTGAGAGAGTAGAAATGTGCAAAGCTGGTGGAAAGATATACTTACATTGAATTTATAAACTGCTCCTCAGATAAAGAAATACAGGATGAGGAGGTGCCTCATTTACATTCATTCAGTCACCCTTGGCCATTTTTTCAGCCAAGTGGATGCAAATCCTTTGAAGCTATTAGAGCTTGTAACAGAGAAGCCCTAAACCCGAGCCCAGTTTCACTGTCCATACACCAAGGCAAGGGTGTTGCCCTGTGCCAGAGATGACCCACAGCATTGCTGGGCACCACCACAGCAGCCTCCGACTGCAGCCCAGCAGATGCTCCAAGTGTGAGGAAAGCAGTCAGGGCCAGGAGGAGAGAAGTATTTCCTTGTGGGAGTGGTATGGCCTGCCTTTCCTAACACTGCTTTATGGTCTTTCTGCTTAATATAAGATGAACAATTTTTTCTTACTTCAGTAGCTACATGGCAGATGAAATAATAGAAATTATAATTATTAGTCTGAAAAGGCAGCAACAATGCTTTTGTTTCTTGGTGATTGATGTCCAGAGAAGCTCCACATCCTGAACTAGAGCTTTACCATCGATTGGGTCTAAAAAGAAAACAGGGGGAAAAAAAAAGAAAAAAAAAAGAGATTATTTACTCTTGAAACTACATGCTGAAAGACCCTGAAGGAACAAGAGGCAGCAGGGGAATTGAGCAATAATGGTTGTGGCAAGGAGATCATACAATTTCACAAGGTAGGTGTTTCTGTTTTGGAACAGTTTGATATCACAGGGCAGGTCCAAGCTGGTCAACCTGCCTGGACATGGCAGAGCAGAAGTGATGCTTGAGCAGGCCATAAAGAAGAAAGCTTGTCTGAAGAGGGCACTTCTCTTTTATAGGGCCAAGCACAAGGCATTTGCAATCAAAGCACACACATGGGCATTCAGCCTTAGATTAACTGAAGACAGTGGTGTAACAAGAGAAAAAGGAGAGAGGACACACTGAGCTGTGTGTGGCTTTGTTTTTCGGACAGGCACAGCTTAAGGAAACGGAGGTACGAGTAAGAACTTTTAGAAAGGTTGCTGTGCTACAAGACATATTCCTCTGAGTGTTTATGCCTGCTCCTCCCAGGCTGTACATAAAGGAAAATAAAAGAGTTCTTATATGACCTTGGCTGGCAATAATTCCCTGACCTCACCCGGGTACTGTAAGTGCTTCAGTGTAAGCAGATACACATTTAGCCACATCAGGTCTAAATTCCAGCTTTTCATTCCTGTGGAAAATGGTGTGGTGAATGCAAGCAATTTGCCACTGCAAAGAATGAGAATCCCACCAGCAAATTGCTCCTTGCATGCCCAGCAGCAGATCTTGTAAATGACTATGATTGAATCTATTCTAAATTAATTTGGAAGCATGTGGGATTTTAAGACAGAAGAACTGATCACTGCACAGTTAATTGGGGCTGTCCTCCTAGCCCCATGCCCCATCAGCCCAGCTCAGCAGCTGTCCCAGCAAAGGGAGAGGGGACATCCAGGACGCAAACAAAAAGCCCTGGCAAGAAGGTAAATGAAGTAAAACAGCCAAATTCTTTCCTCCATTGACTTTGTTGGGGTTAGGTCTGCAGAGAGCTCGAACCAAGTGCCAAACATGCACAAACACAAGAATAAGTCTGATGCTTGTAGCATTTCCACAATGACCATCTCTGAATGCTCCCACTCTGGGATCCCTGGGAAGCAGCTCAGCTCTGCACTGCGGAATAACTGGCAAAACCTGTCTGCTGTTACCTCTGCCTGCAGTTCTCCCAACAACAGGGCTTTGGGGTCCATTTACCCTGCCAGAAATGAGGACTGAAGGGGGCTAACACAGCCTGCTCAGCATCCTCTCTCTCGCATATGCGCTCGGCTCCTCCTGCCCACTCACACAGCACCGAGCAGGGAGAGAGGCCCCTAGTCACAAATAATTCCTGCAAATCCCAAAGAAGTGCCACTCCACAGATGGAGTGGTGCCGAGGTGTGCACAGCAGGGAAAGCATCAGGCACTGGGGGGTTTGGCTGCCAAAGGGAGAGGTGCACACACGGTCCCTGCACTGCTGGGACGGGGCTCTGCGCTGCCCTGGAGGGGCCACACTGCTTTGTGTGCACTGAGCTTCTCCATGAGGCTCCCAGTAACGACCCGCCCAGCAGAGCCTTTAAAACAAATTATGGATGATAAAGCAAGGATTCAAGGTAAATTTTCAGAGCTGATGAGTGAGAAAGAGCTCACATCTTTATAGGCCGGCTGAGCACATTTAGGGGAGAGCCACTGGGGTGCAATAAGCATGATTCCACATTATGTCACTTTTAAGGGTAAAACTTCATAATCCTTGGCAACTTCTGCATCCTAAAAAGCAGGGTTTGAAAAGCTACCACACACTGAAACAGGCTGTATCTCCAGGAGGCCATTACTGCTCAGGTAACTCATCTCTGGGGTGACTTCATGTGATGTGGTGGGGTCTGGGGAGTGGGAGGAGGATGAGATGGGGCTGGATTGAGCTGGGTCAGCTGAGCAGCACCCCGGGGCTGCCACTGCCACCCTGGGCTTCCTGGCTTGGAAGGCACCATAAATGCAGTCCCAATATGAGCCATGCTTGCTTGCTGGGGACTCAGATCAATCAAATATTCCAGAATTCTTAATTTTTAGGCAGCAACTCATCCTACACTAATTAGTGCAAATGGGAGGGTGGGGAGAGGGTGGGGAAACCAGAGTTTAAACACTACATTGACAGATGAATTTTATAGGATTTAATGATTCATTCTGAGGCACAATAGTCTTTTCAAATACTATTACCAGCTACTCTTCAAGGACTGCGTGTTTTCAGGGCAGTTCATCACAGGGCAGATTCAAACACTATTGGAGATATTGCAAAGACTTAAATGCCTTTGATGTGGGACATAGCTGACATGTTAAGAAATAAATCTAATTAAATTTTCTGTTACATGGATACGTATATGTGAATGCAGGTACATGAAATGTTCTTTGAGGTGGACGTGATGTGGGTTCAAACACAGCTGTCTAACGTGATTCTTGATGAGCCATTGGTTAAGTTTCTGCTTACATTTCCAAATAACCCTTCATGCTTTTGGCTACCTTGCCCACTGTGTGAGATGTTTCAGCAATTATTGTGGCAGAGTGTGCTGAACATCCATCTTTTGCACACTGTTGTATTTCATAGAGACTTTTCAGACATTAATTCAGCTAAACCCCTTGAATTATTTTGGAAGATTTTAACCCTCTTAGAGAAATCTGTTAATTTCTTGCCCATGCTTCACATGAGGTTCTTGTAGACACTACCAAAACACTCTTTAAGGCACAAAATCCAGAATGTTTATAAATAGCTGCCCTGTAAAATCTGTTGATCAGGGATTTCAGTGCAGGAATCAGATCTTTTGCAGACCAGCTATCATCTTACTTTCTCTGCCTTGCCAGTACTTTGTAGGTGTTTTGCATGCAATACAAAAAAGGCCATGATCAAGTGTGTTTATACAAATTACTGCACAGGTGATGGTTTAACCTTTGGATATCTCAAACACTACTAGAGCTATATATCAGAGTCCTTCAAAACCCAGAATGATAATATAGCCAGCACTTTAAGTGACACAAAGTTCATCTCTTTCATTTCACTCTTTATTAATGGGCATTCTTAGATGGGATCAGACCCCAAATCCACTTAGCCCAGCTTGCTGCCTCCAAGAATACCAAGAAAGAGGTGAACAGAAGAGAAAGCGAGAGCTGGAGGTCATGGGTATAACACATTGTCACATAACTCTCCTCATAATTTCCAATAAAAATACAAAGGCTCAAGCCAGCTCTAAGGAAAGCTGCTATTCCACACTGTCGCACCACAAAACGAGCATCCTCCCAAGATGGAAACACCACATCCAGAGCCTGCCTTGTTTTCCAAAAACAACCTTTGGCAAATGCAACGTAACGCACGTAGGCTGGTCTTTCCTCCAATTTCATCTGCAGTGATAATTAATGAATCTGACAAGCAGCAGACGCTCTCTCTTTGCATCGTCTTTGAATGATTTGCCACACAGAGGGCACATCACTGCCTGAACACCTCGCCTACCACTGTGGCGAATATTTATACAGATTTGTCACCATGAGCTAGCATGATGTTGCAGTAATCATTAATCTGCTATCTAGTGTTTAATTGCTCTTATCTGCTGCTGCAGAGAAAAGGAGCAGTTCATTAGGCAGAAGCAGTTCACTGGTAACATCTCTCCTCTAACTCTTGCCCAGAGCCGGAGGGTGTCGAGCCCCACTGCCTCCCTTCTGTGGCTGTAGGGATCCATGGTCTGTGCATCACTTGTGCTGGAAATTTGCTGGTTCTGGGGGTGTCTGTGTGGGCTGTGCTGGCAGGGCTGCCTCGTGCTGAAGTGCTGTTGCTGTGGTGGCAGCAGGGTGCAGGATTCGGGCAAGAGAAATGTTGACCATAGCCCTCCCCAGCACTGTGGCCAAGCATCTGGCTTAGCCAAGCTTTGCCTTTGTCCCAGCCTGCCCAGCCTCATCCCATCCCCCCCCACTTCCCCCTTAATCCCTTGGCCCTGCAGCCCTCTTTGCTCCTGGACACCTCCTGGATGTTTTCCCTCACATCCCCCCAGTGCATCCACCTGACACACGTGTCCCTCCAGGGCCTGGCTTGTGGCAAAAACCAAAACCTGAGGGGCTGGTTGAGGCAACTGGCTGCCAGCTCCCGTTCAGCATGCTAGGAATGTGAAGTATGTGCCTGCCAAAAATAACACTACCATATACACAGATACAACTTAGCCATCAGATAGGAAAAACCCAGCAGCTTCCCAGTGAGAGATGCAGATATAGCTCTTGTGGAACAGAAGGAGCAGAGAAATGTAGTATCTACATAACCGAGTTTTTTCTCTGCTGTGCACTCCAAATGACACCTTTTCCTCAAAAGCCCTTAGGCACAAAGAATCAAGGTGGCTGGGATGTATAAAATAATATGTTTACTTTTGGGGTAGTAATATGTCCTTCAAATGAGAATGGTCTATGGCTGCAAGCTTTGAAGAAGCAGTCAGTGCACTTTTTAAAGCCCAAATAGGCATTTTATGATGCAAAGGATAAATCTGTCAGTAAAGATACTTATAAGTCAAGTAAATACAGCTGTTCTCTTATATGAAAAGCTAGACATTTCTATTTTTTTTTTCTCTAAGAAGGTAGTATTTTGAAATTCAAGGTCCCAAATGGGACTTTTGCTTTACATTATTATGGACAGGAAATAAAAAACTCCCAAAACTCATCTTAGATGGACTGAACTCTGTTGCTTCAAGTGGAGTGATATACAAAAAGCCACAGAAAACCCTCCTGTTCAATACCAGACTGCAAGATCAGCTATAAAACTGCAGGATCAAAGGTCTGTCTAGCTCAGCAGCCTGCCGCTGGCACAGGCTGATATGTGATGCAGAAGGCAGGCTGCAGGGGCAGGATGGTCCTGAGCAGTCTCCCTCATATGCTATCCCCCTTCTAGACAGTGCTCCTAACCTCCACTTCCAGTGTTTCAACATTTCCTGAGCCAGCAATTGCCTTCAGACCACAATAGTTCCTGGGCAGTAATACTTGTACCCTTTAAGCGTGCGTTTAAATTCCATTTGAACCTGTTTACAAATGGCAGCTGCAGGGAACTAGTCCCAGAGTTTAGTTGTGTGTTCCACTTAATTAGATGTGCAGAAGAAATCTGAGATGCAGTTTCTCCTCTAACCTCTACCATGCTTTGTGTTCACAATTGTAGGGTCCAACACAAACCATTAGTCCTTTAGTTGGGCCTGGAGTCCAGCTGGGCTCTCCGAAGAGACAGTGTGAGAACAGAGTGCTGGGCTGCCAACTGCCTACCCAAGTGCTCTTTCATCCCCTCCTTGGCAGGACAGGGCAGAAAATAAGATAGAAAAGCTTGTGGGTTGAGAAAAAGAAAGGAGATCTCTTACCAATTACTGTCATGGGCAAAACAAATTTGACAGGGAAAATGAAAGTAATTTATTGCCAGTCAAAATAGAGTTGGATGGTGAGAACCAAAGACATAAATCCTTCTTCCCAGTCTCAGCCTCACTCATCCAAAACTGCCCAGAAGGTGAGGCTGGTGAAACCCAGACCATTTGCTAATGCCCTGAGACAAGCAGCTGAAGGAGCAGAGCGAGGATTGGTTCTCCTGTGTTGCGCATGATCTACTTAATCTCTGAAGGTGTCCCACGTTTAATGACCTCCTGCCCTCCTCTCACTGCACTCTCCCCTACAGCCGCCTTCGCCGCCGCTTCCAGCATCAACACCAGCCCTTCGATTGCTGCCAGGAGGCTTGCTCAGAAAAGGCCACTTTCTCTGGCACAGCACAGAGGGGATTTACGTTGAATTGCAAAGGAATGATAAAGTGTAGCATTATAATTACAGAAACAGGCTTACCCTGTCGGTTTTCCCCTCAAACAGCAGAGCCAGGGGAGCGGTGCTGTGCTGAGGAGCTGCAGCGGTGGCAGCGCTGCTGTCGGGTTGGATGAGCTTTGGGCTCTCCATGCAGGGATTGCTGTGCCCTATCCCCTCCCAATCAACTACCTCTGTCCCCCCCTGCTCCCTTGCATGGGCAGGAGGAGAATGCTTCACTTGTAGAGGATGTTCTCGGGAATAAGGTTATTGCACGAGTTTATTCAGGATTAGCCTGCCTGTAATTGAATGTGCTTCAGTGCTGCAGGGTTTGTTCCTCCAGAACAACTCTGGAATAATCAAATAACAAGAGAGAGGAAACAAAAGAAGCTGTGGAGTTAAGTGAGCTTTGCACGTGTGCTCCCCCTACACTGTTTTTGCAGCCCCAGTGCTCCCTGAGCTGGATCCAGAGCCGCCCAGCCCAGCCTGTGGCAGCAGTTAGGACACACTCAGCCCTCGCTGGAGACTGGTGCTCCAAGGCACTCTGATGAGCTAACACTTCAATAGGAAAAGACAACTCACTTCCATCAGGAAACAATCCAGCTCATGTGGTTCTGAATTGTGTCTGAAACAAAGAAATCCCATCACAAAGCAGCTTTAAGCGCAACGAGCAGCAGAGGAGCTGGAGAAATAATGAAAGTCTAACTGATCTACTGCAACTCTTTCAGGCATGCTCTGTTAGAGAGAAGCCCAGGCAATAAATTATCATAATTTTAAATTTGAGGTATCTTATAAATATTTACTGGTTACAGTTCTTGCCAACAAACAAATAGTAGTTAAAATCTCCAATTTCATCTTCTTCATTCGCTCAGTGGCCTTTCAATTCAACAAATTCCTGCTGGTTTGTACCTCCTGCCTGTAGCTTCCACCCAAAGATAATAATTTTTGAAGAGGTTCAGAGAAATCAGGATAGCAGCTTTTGAGTTATGTGAGAGAAGGGAAAAAATATGCTTTCCCCATATGTTGTGATTGAAATGTTGCATTTGCATAAGTCAAAACCAGCTGCAGCTATAAAATTTTTAACTTAGCTTGATTTATTGCCCTTCTTGAGGAAGGGAAAACAAAAGATGTCTCAAGAACGATCCGTTCAGTGGATTTTGAGTTAGGATATGAATGGCTACATCTGCCATATGTGCAACTGCGGTATTTTCTAGTGGGGTTTTCTCAAAGCTCTTGAACAAGAATGTTTTAGTTTGCATGGCATGCACAGATCCAGGAGTCCTAGCTGAGGATGACAGCATTAAAGGATGCCTAGCACTGGTTTGCTCTCGGAAATAATATTATTGCTTACAATTGTTTATTCTTCTATAGTGTTTAAATGTCCCACAGTTATTTGGCTTCAGAGGGGCCCCTGACAGGGTAAGATGCCACTGAAATGGACTCAAAATACCAGCATAACCCCTTGCACATCCTGCCCCAAAGACCTCGAGCTGTTAAAAACAGATACATGGAAGAACATGCCAAATAAGACAGGGAACAGAGACATATACAGGGAATGCAGGCACCTGAATGACACCATTTCCTGTACGAACACAGGAACTGCTTCATAATTTCTGTGAAAGGAGAATATTTTGATCTCAGATTTTCTTTGTGTTTGGTCTTGTTTAGTTCCCTCTACCCTTCTTGTCTCCCATTTTTCATCTGAGATACCATAAGATAAACTGCCTTGAAACTGGTGTTTCTTTCCCCTCCCCGTGTACTATCAGAGGAGTTACCCTGCACGCAAGAGATTCTATCTTGCTCCTCTCTCCCTGGTATTGCAGTGAGATAGGAAATAAAACTTAACTGCACAGCAGACAAAAATTTTCTCAGATTTTGGTGAGGTGAGCAAGTCACACAGAAATATCTGAGTCATTTCACTCGTCTCTGTAGAGTGGTTTGAGTTCCACAGGGAGACTCGTTCGTTAGTGCAACATATGCAGTTGTTTATCTGTGCACCAAAAGTTTGGCTAATGTTTTTCAGCTATTCCACTTGGTCTACAGAAAGATATCATCACTACCTACACACCCTGTCCTACCTATGTCCTTAAGATCATTGGGGTTGCAGCAAGATACCAGTTTCTTATCAGCAGGAATCAAAGCTTGACACTGGGACAATGCTGAAAGCAGGGGGTGAAGAATAAGGTCATTTTCAGCAGGAAGATTATAGAATCACAATTGCATCTTACTTGGGCAATTTCAAAGAGGGAAGCAGCTCATCACATGGTTGTTAAAGATAATATTAGGTTAATGCTGAACTGAATTAAACCATCTTGAGCTGCTGTGGCTGAAATGAGGTGCACTTGTCCTTGTGGTGTGTCAGGCTTTGACAGCCCTTGTCACCTTCTTGCCTCAAAGGCTTCTTCTGCAAATAAAATCTTGCTGAGGTTTGAAAAGCAATTGGGGTCTGCATGAGAACATTTGGCTGCCCTCGCTGCAGTGCTCAGGGTACACAAGGCACACACGATTGGTCCTGGGACTGCAGCTAGAGCAACTCTATCTATTTGGCTTTCTGTTCCCCACCCCATGCTCTGCAGGTTTTGCTTTTGCTGGCAAAAGTTGTTTTCTCAGTGTCAAAAAATGAGCCAAAGTCTACAGTGTAAAATGATTTTTTTCACCTCTCTCACCTTTCCGTGGCAATTGGCAGGATTTGCAGGTTTCACATTACGTGTCAAGCTGCTTCCAGAGGCTCCAAACTCCCAGACTCTTAAAAATCAATGAGCTAGATACAGTGAAAGCTCAGGAATTTCTTGCTTCATCACGTACCACACAGCATATAATGGTTTTTAAAAGAAATAAAACAATACATGTATACACAAACCTACCCAGAATTACAGCTTCTCTATATTTTGGAGGGCTGAAATTTTGGGGAGCTTGACAGCGTGTCTGCCTGCATTAAGTGCAGATCTCATCAACACAGAGCTTACCAGGTAGGAGCTGTGTATAGAGAAGTAGCAAATATACCCATAATCTTGTAGCTTTCCCCCACATTTCAGGTCTGTAGCTTGAGTGGAAATGAGAGGATCTGACAGGAATAAGTGCGATACCAGCATTAAGGTTGCTTTGTCAGCATAGAGGACCCACTTGTCCTGGAGAAGTGTCCTGGGAAGGATCATGGTAGCAATGGTGCCAGTGGGAACACATTGGAAGGAAAGGAAATGAAAACCCAAAGAAACAAAAAACAAGTACCACAATAAAGCTGCGAAGTAGAGTGGAGTCTACTCTGCTCAAAATAATCTTAGGGTGATTCAAAACCTGAAATGCATAGAGGAAAGAAGTAAATGAGCTCCACTCAAATGCTTATTTGGCAGCAGTGAGCTTCATGGAGACCCAGATTCCGAGGGAGTTGGAGTGGAGGGGGGACAGGCAGGTCCTCCCTGCCTGGAGGCCACTCCAACTCTGGACCCCACTCAGGAAGGAACTGGAGGGGGTTCCTACCTGTCTTTCTCCTCAGATACACTGGGAAGGGACAGCAAATTAAGTGTGCTGGTGACTTGAAAATGAACCCTAATGGCAGGCAGGAAAATACTTATCCATTTGCCTAGAAAAGAAACTCTGAGCAATCTATTTGCCTATCTCAACAAAGTCTGTTTTCCTCTTGGTGGAGTAATGAATCACTGTTTATTTACATATGGGAAGCAGCACCTTACAGTAAATGGACGGAAATGGGGACTAATTTGGAAGTGTCATTTTGTGAAGGGCACTGGTACCGTTTGTGAAATGTTCTAGTTTTTGACCATCTGGCAATGTTGAGGGCTAAGCTAATGTATAAACCTTGAGAGACCCCATTTGTAGCAGGAACTGCTTTAGACTTCAAATTTTAATGGAGTGAGATCTCAAATCAATGCCACCCTAATAATGCAGAATGGATTTGGGCCAGGACACAGTGCTGTTTATACTGGCTTTCTCTGAAAGGCCAGAATTACAAATACAGAGACTAAATCTTTCTCTTCTAAATTGAAAAAGATCTGTTAATAATGATTGTGAGCCAAGAGAAAAATCTAGACCTCTCTAGAGACAAAGGAACAGGCAAATGCAACTGGGAGGTCATTAGCTTAAGCTTTGCAATTGCTGTCCAAAGGGGCTCTCTTTCAAAACTGTCAGGAAATCCTTTCAGCTATTCAGAAAGTGTCTGCTTGGATATTGCAAATCTTGTAGCCATACCAAAAGAAAGGACATGGGGAGGAAGACATGAAATGTAACAGTGAGTCCGAATCCAATGATTTAGCACATAAGGAACAATTTGAGGAGCCAGCCACCCCAGTGAGTGGTTGGCGTGGTGTGAGAGATGAGACCGGAGCTGAATTGCCTGTGCTGGGGCAAGTCTGGGCACTTTGCCTGCCTCAGTTTCTCTGCTGCAAAGAAGGAACAATGACAGTGACCTTGTGAAGTCTTTCCCTTGACTCCAGCACACACCACAGATGGAAAGTGCTTGCAGAGGGAAAGCGCCGCTATTTCGGGCAGAGGGAGGTGAGGCACTGAGCAGCTGAGTGACTTATCTGCAGGCACACAGCAAGGCAGCAGCAGCTCCACGAATAGCACATGGGTCTCTCGGCTCAACAGGAACAGATAATGCTTAATAAAGAATTTAAAACTGCAATTAAGGGCGCACTTCTACCAACTTTACATTAAATGAGGAATCCCCATGCCTCCTTGGGAAGTAAATACAGCTCAAAGTGAATTAGGGATGCAGACCTGGGACCTAGAGGAGGGCTTTGGATGAACAGTGTCACTTGAAGGGTTTTAGCAAGCTAAAACCAAAGTCAGTGCTGAGGATTAAGATTTGAAAGCAAGTGCTGACATACTGAGGTCCTTGGAAATTTTGTCTGTGAGGAAATCTACTGTATAATTAAATTTGCAGTTTCCTTAGTGGGACCATCATTTCCTTCCATGAACAAAAAGATAAATTTCTTAGATATTCTGTCATGGAGTCTTCTAATGTAACGAGGCTTGACAGACTGAATAAGTAACTCCGCAGCTTTTAAGAATAATCTTTTTGATAGCAGAGATTCCCTGAGATGATAACCTTCCTAAAGACAACTAAGGAGTCTACCAATGAGCTGAGAAGCGTGGTTTCACCAGCCACAGAGGAATTGCAGTCATGACCTTGTCCAGACTCTCTGACAGGATTTTGGCAACGACTGCAGGAATTGGAGGCTCAGGAGGAAACGCAAACTTCCTGGTCAAAATGCCAGTTGATAAGGAATTCAGCGGGAGTCCCCGGGCTGTGCTGGAGGGGGTGGGGATGCCAGCAGCACATTCAGATGAGATGAGAGGAGTGGTATTATCAGAAAAGTGTCTCACACCTGAGGCAGCCTGAGAAGAAGAGTTTGTTCAGAAAGACCTCCTCTGACATATGGCTGTGACAAAATACTTGCAAATCATTTTATTCTTTCTGTGGTGCAAGTTAGCCAACAACTCTTAAAAATTAACCTACTTGGAGGTGAGAGGATATCAAAGAACTCTGTATTTCCTTCCTCTGGTACCTCCCATTTGTAGCTGCCATTTATATGGATGGGGGTACTGCCCTCCAAGCACCAGAGCAGTGGTTGCTGTCTTATGTTTGGGAAAACCTCACTGGAGTTTTTATTTTAATTCTAATTTATTCAGCCTTATGTCTTTGAGCAGGAAGGTTTAGCAGTCCAGGTTTTTCTTTTACAGGATTTAATTACAACCAAATTCAAACCTGCTTGCTGTATCCACCAAGCTAATCACAAATATGAGTCAACAACAGGATACAAATTCTTTATCAAGGAGCATATAGTTATGGGGTTCTGAAAATACAGGGCATGGGGCTCCCACAATGGCCTTTTATTTCAAGAGCAGTTCATGGTTACAGAGTGAAACCAAACTCTCTGTTCTGCATCTCCTCTGCCTGACTCACTTCAAGGTCACACCAAGAGGCAAAGCAAAGGGATGATATACCCATGGTCCTCCATATCTAAAGCACCTGGTGGGAGGTACTTTTCTGCAAGCAAAAACTAGAAGTATCTCTACAGAAAGAAGCTATTAAAAAAGAGCCCATTTATGCCAGATATTAACCCAGATCATGTCCAGATCCACACGTCCTTTAGTTATGTTAGAGGACCCTCCTACTCTGAATTGACTTTTGTGTCCAGAGAGGCAGCTAATGCACTTTGGGACTTTTAAATGTGTCTGAGGCAGAAAATGACCATTCAGAGTACTGGAAGAATGTCAAGATTTCATAAGTTTGAATGTATTCTCTGCTGTAACTGGAAATTGTACTTCTGCCTGCATTCCAGCCCTTCTAGGAAAGAGGGGTGCACTGCTCACTATAGACACTCCTTTGGGGTGCAACCAAGCTCTGGTATTTAATTATCCTCCTACTGATGTTTGCCCTTACAGTTTAAGGCAGGAATGAGTCTTTTTTTTTTTTTTAATCTATTGTATTTCTCTTAGTCTGCCTACCCTAGAGTGAAGAAGACTGAGATCTCTGCATAATAATTGCTTTCCCCTTTAGAGGAAAATCAACCCTAAACTGCCTTGCACTGAACAATTGACTACAGCCCGATCCATGCAACCCTGCATCAGAAATGCTCCATCCTGCAGCCAGAATAGACTTTCTGGAGGGCTGAGATGCAGCTCCTCAGCAGGCATTTCAGCACCTGGATCCAGCTGACATCAAAAGGACTCCAGTCCCAGATGCATTTTAAAAGCTGGGTCTGAAGTCTTACAGAGCTGCCTGTGTAAAGCAGTGGGATACTGAGAAAATGTGTCATCCTCTTGTGGAACAAGACTGGCTTGAGCATCTGTCTGTTTTTTTAAACATCTGAATGGGTGCTGCATGTATGACACACCCTCCCAAAGCAGGTTTTCCCCTGTTGACATCTGTTTGGTAGTTTGTATGAAATAACCATAATTTTTTGCTGTTAATCGAGTTCATGTAACAAGTTTTTTGTTAAAATGGAATTCCCTGGGGGAAATGAATGAAGTCACCTACATGAGATACATGGCTGAATCCCAGGAGAAAATACTTTGTTACATTTGAATAGACTTTTCTGACAGTCTGCAGTGGTGCATTCTCTTGGCAGAGGTCCCTCCATAAATCACCAACTACAGAGTGTAAAAAAATGAGTGTTTGGTATGTTACCATGAGATTCCTTGGCAAATCTACATGTGAGAGCTGCTTCCTGTGCCTTGGCAGCTGCCTAGTGATAAAGAACGAAAGGTAGGTTTACAACAAGGGCCCTCGGGAACTTCAGGGGGACAAATGGTCCTCTGATCACCATGAAGCTACTTAGGGATAAGGAAAAAAAATGTCAGCAAATTTCTGTAAGCCAGAAATACATTCCAAGAAAATCTGAAACACTGCTGTAACCTCATCCTGCCAGAGTGTGAAGGATTCAGATTTAAGCCTGAATGCCCCAAAATATATAAGGGTGAATTTGAACTGAAAACAACTTCAGGGCTGTGGAAAGGGGCACACAACATATAAAAAGGAAACTGTATGATCCTTCCTGCTGTCTGCCCATAGTTGGAGAGCAGAAAATATGGTCATCAAAGAGAAAGGAAAACATTTCTGACATCTACCAGCAAACGTGGTCACTGACTGTGAGAAAAGCTTTTCTGTAGTCGCTGCCTTCCTGTGCCTCAGCCAGAGGCAGAAGACTGAAGGAGAAGGGTTATAAGGACCATTCAAACAGCCCAAAGGGCTTGTTTTGCCCTCAGGAGGAGCCCAATCCCAGTATGTGACCTTCACCTGCAATCCTCTCATGACTGGAGGGTGGCAGTAACACCGTTTTGAGTCAGCGCTGCCACTCCCATTGAGGAATTCCATCATGGTTAGGAGTGAATAATCTGCTGTTCTTGTACCACAAAGTAAGAGTGCACCACAGCACACCAGATGCTAATGGTGCTGTTGCATGGGAATATATGGGAGCATAACAGCCCTTCTCTGGCTCCACCAGCAGTTGGCTGCCCATATGGTGGTGGCACACACCCCACACTGATGGATGCTCAGCAGATGCTCTTCAAGAGCTAAATAATGCAAAGAGAGGCTGGCGTGAGCAATATACAGCCCTCACAGCCAACAAATGCAGTAAATTGGAGGGGGAAGGGGGTGCAGTTTAAAAAAAACAGGCCAGTTAACCTTTCAGCATGTTAAAATAGTAGTTCTGGGGGCTGCTGAAGAGAGAGTTTTGCTTTTTTAGCAAGGCTCAGCACCTTTATTAAAAATATTTATTTTGGAGAAAGTTCTGATTTAATTAAATGATTTCTTGGCCTTCAGAAATCTATATTTGTCTATGTCTATCTGGGATTGTCCTCAAGATACCCATGCCTGTGTGTGCTTGAGCATTCATAAAGTGCTTATAGTCTCCTCTGGAAACACTGGGTCCCTCAAGACCAGGAACCTCCACCCGAGTGAATGTAATTTCTCAGTTTGTCTGCAGTGCTCAGATGGTTACATGCAACTATCAGAATGTGGATCTTCCTAGGATAAAGCTAGACTTATTTTTATTGTCGTGGTTAAAGAAAGATAACCTCTCTGCTCATATCAATATTTTAGGGCATCTTCAGTGGCTGAAATTAGGTCAGGCACAGCAAAACTGCTGGTAGTTGAGGTGAAAAAAAAGATCAATAAGGTTACCTGATACAGAGACAGCACAGCCAGCAGCAATCACAATATTAGCACAATATGCATCAAAATCCACTTATATGTGGGAGTCACAAGAAATGGAAACAAATGCTAAAACCCACACAGAAGACATAAGCTATGATTCATGGGATGAGACAGGAATGCAATTTTCAGAAGAAACACCACTGAAAACAAAACAATCTAAAGGAAAATGCATTAGGTATTGGCCCGTTTGAAGGGAAAAGGTATCAGAGCTGCCAACATTGCCCTGTACCTCCTCCGTTTTGATACTGCAAGCAGCTGCAGGGAAATAAAAGTTAGAACTTAATATCCAAGGTCATTAGTGTTCTCAATAATGGATTATCCCTGAAAACACGTTAAAGAAGAAAATTGTTTTAAATATAAAATTGGAATAAGCCAAAATTAGCCCATAAACTTGAAATGGAAAAAAAAAATAAAAATCTTCTATGCATTGCTAACACTTGTTAAAAAGAGCAAAAACTGCAAGGGGTTTAATGCTTAATGTGAATTAACTCAGCCATGTGTATTACACAGCCGAAGACACAGAAATGGCCATCTAAATTGATTCTGGAACTGGTGGGCCTGCAGCAGATTTGCAAATGATAATGCATATATTAATAGATACTTCCACTAATTTCACTAATGACCAATTTTAACGAGAAATTTGGATTTGTAGATGAACAGAAACATTCCCATTCCATCATTTGTACACGTGCAAAGAATTCCACATCCCAGGCCAGAGGCTGAGCCAGCCACAACACAGACCTGTCCCTCCAAAAACCTGTCCAGGGCAGCACAAAGGGTTGCCCACTGCCCTCATGGAGCTGATCCTCCTCAAGCCCTTTCAAGGTTTCTGTCTTCCAAAATAATGCTTGGTTCCAGAAAATGCATCCCTATCAGATTTTAGGACTAGGAGACTAAAGATGTGGGCTTGTGGAGCTGCTGAGGAAGGAGCCACGCTCTCAGTTATCTGACAGCCCAAATTCAGGCTGCCCAAAGCCCTGCAGGGAGCACCCCGTGAGCTGTCCCCACTGTGGGAGCTGAGCAGTGTCCTGTTCCCTGCACTGCTGGGACACTGCTGCTGCAGCTGCACTGTGTGTGCCACGGGGGAAAGAACCTCTGAGTCCTCTCTGGTTTATTAAGGTGGCAGAGGGAGGGATCAGCTGCGCCAGGACAAAGCCCCTCAGGCAGCGCCCCAGCCCCTGACTCCATCAGCTGAGGTTCATCCCTTTGGCATTCTGGTGGCTGAGGACATGCAGACCTTTGACAACCCATTTGGGCAGGGTCCAGAGGAGAGCCATCAGAAATACCCTGAGGATTCTCAGAAGAGCAGCCTGGTGCACTGGAACACAGTGATGCTGCAGGCAGTCCCCTGATTCCTACAGGGTACTGTTAAAAAAACACCCCAAACCACTTCCATTGTCCAAGACTGGCTTTGCTGGATACCACATAGCCAGGAAAATATCCTGACTGATGTCCTTTCCTACCATTTCAGTCTGGTCTTCTACCACTTGGTTCTTCCCCCTCTCACCACAGTCTGGTTCTGTGGGCCCCCATCTGAGGGAATGGAAAAATTATTTCAACTGCAACAGCAACTCCAAGAGCTTAAAGGTTTGGGTTTTCCCCCTAAATTGAATTTATCTTGCAACTAAAACAGCTAAACAGTCAACACATGTAGAGACTCATTATTTCTGTGTCTGGCTTCACAAGGCTCTGGAAGTTCCTTGAACCCATTCGAAACCTGTTCCACTTTCAAGTGCCATCAAACATTCACTAACAGTAACATGAATATCCAGACACAGTCTGTGTCTGATATTTGTGGCCACCAAATTGTTACCTCCTTTCTCTCCCTATCCTCTGTATTGTATTTTTATGTGTTGCTTTTTTTGAAGGTGTTTTTTGGTTCTTTTTATGTCTCTTCTTTCACATTTCCTTCTAATTAGGATGTCTTTATGTCCAGTATAATTTTGTACATGTTTGAATAATTGTGTCTTCCTGGCCATTCAATAAACCTGGCTTGAAAATGTCCAGTTTTTATTACATTAGTGTGACTTGTCAGGAATGCTGACAACTGCTTCAAGCTTTGAAAAAACCCCAGCAGACAGATAGAATTTTATAATAATTCAGGTTGGAAGGGACAACAAGAGGTCACCTAATCTGACCTTCCACTCAAATCAGGGTCAACAAGGGGTCAGCACATTCATCCCTAAGGGGTGCCTTATCCTGTGTGCACTGAGGAAAGGTTCAGATTTTGAATATCCAGGCAGCAGCTACAACATTGAGTAGCTCCTCTTGTTTCTGAGGAAGTTCAGCATTTCTCTCTCCAGTAGGAAGCTTTCTCCTAACAATACTCTCTCCCCATGCTGGTCTCCCACCAACTTTAGAACCTAAACACGTAGCATGGCTTGAAATGACATGTGGTAAGTTTTTCTCCCCATTCTTTACAGATACCTACTCAAGGAGCATCAAACAGCACGTCCTCCTTCAGCAGATGAAAACTTAACCGAATCTGGAAGGTTCGACATGAAGTGGAGGAAATGAGCTAGCAGTTCATAGTGTATCTGATACAAAATAACCTGTCATTATCTCTTCCTCACATTGTACCATACAAAACTTATTTGTGCATTTTTTTTCTGCTTAGGCATCTATCCATATTTCTGTTTTTCACATCCAAGTCCACATACAATTCCTCTAATCATTTAGACACCAGCATTACCCTACAGATAGTCAAAGCTGTGTCTCTTACATTTCCATTTGTGTTTGAATTTGCCATAGCCCCAGTGTTTAGTTTGTAAAACACTAGTAAAGGCAGCTACTCACCAGGCTTTCACATAAACACAGATCATGGTGCAAGCTGTCAGCAAGGAACCACGTGGGAAAGACATCCTTCAGGGAAATGCTGGGGTCTCCCCTCTTCATTCTTCCCACATCCACCCCAGACATCATTTCTCTAACGATGAAACATAATCCTATAAATCAGCAGAGAATTTAGGCTTGACAGCTGTGCCACGTTGTTTTATGTATTACCTTGAGACACATTCAGCTAATTCCAGTTTTATGAAAAAATAAAAAAAATTCTTTACAACCTTTATATATTGACATAGTCACATACATATATCTTTTCTTTTTGCTATATTGTAGTCTTGTTTTCCTCCTTCCCTGTGAAATAGGTCAGTAACTAATTTTCTTTCACCTCACAAGAGGTGAGGTGCTAAGCTTTGTTTATTCCATCCCCCCACACGATACCAGCTTCACCCAAGTGGGACACTGCTGCTCCCACCACAGCTGGTGATGGTCTGGGAAAGTCTTGCACCTTGTTCTTAGTCACTGAACATGAATTTAAATCAAAGCTGTCTGGGACTGCACTACACCGAGTTGCTTCTTGAGGCTGCAAAGAATTGGGTTCCTTCAGTTTATCTGCATAGTCCTAGATCAACACCATGGCAGAAATTTGATCACATAGTAGTTTTCAAGGTACCAGTGCAAGTAATTTCTACAAAGATGAAAAATATTTCTAATAAGCTGCTTGAAGAGTAAATATGGAAAATCAGAAGGGCTAACAAGCATACTCTAGATGCAAGTTTACCAACATGCTACCAACAAGATACCCTCCCTTGTTCTCCTGGACCGGACCTCAAGAACCTCAAGTCCTGCTTGAAGGAAGACGAGACCGGTAATGGGAAG
>JAWWEE010000030.1:4876798-4920040 GCA_035221455.1 Xenops minutus | reverse complement strand
AGAACTCTTCTCTACTTTACCCACATAAAGTTGTCTTGGAAAGTTTTTTCCCCCTCTCCTTAAGGCAACAGTTTGGCAAGCAAGATTACCAGCAAGATACCAACATGAGAAAGTTCAAGCTGTACTGGCTCCTGTTGCTGCAAAGCCAAATCGAGATTTCGTTAAGGGAAACTCTTTTTGGGGCTAGTTCCAGACTCAAAGGTATATAAGATACAAAAGCATTTGGGTAAAAGATACCACAGAGTCTGCACTCCAGTATTGTTAGAATGGCAAACTGTGAGTGATGGAAATGTACGGAAAAATAACTATAACAAATACTATGAATGAGATCAGAAGAGATGCTCTGTGCTGGAAGATCTTACAGCATTGGATGGATGCCAAAACCCCCCCTAAAATAATCTATAACAGGAAACCAAGCAGGGTGCAGGTAGCCCTGGAGAGGGTCTAGCAGACTGCTGTTCAATGAATTCTGCTGCACAGATGTTCCTTTGTAGTTCTCAAAAACCTTTAAGGCTCCTGGTCAGTAAAGAAGTTTGGAAAAGATTCAAACTTCAGCTCTGCAGTGTCAGCATATATTTCTATCTGTGCTAACTAAAGCACAGCGCTGGCAAAAAAAGTAATGCTGTAAGACAAAGGCATGAAATTCTAGTTTCATTCTCTCTGTATGATCTCCAGATCAAGCACTTAATCCCCCTCCCTCCCCAAACCTTCCTCTAAGTGTCCCTTGCTGGAGCCAACAGGGATTACCCAGTTGTCTGGGAGCTGTTTATAGCAACACTGGAGACCCAAAGGTTGATTCGTGTGAAAGGAATGGAAACTTTCAAGTGAAAAATACTCTTCAGAAGGGTGAAGAGGGGACAAGGACCAAAGGATTACCAACAAGGAGTCCTTACTTCTGGAAAGACCTTACAACCCAGACTGGCCTTTCCAGCTGTCTGACTCAATGGGATGTAACATTTGCACCAAGGTCTGACTGCTTGGCTCGGCTCATTTAAACCAGACTGAGAAGGACAACTGAAATCTTGCTGCTCGCTTGCTCAGGGGAGGATGGTAATGTCTGTACAAAAGGTAATCTTGGTTTCAAAACCAAACAACCCTAAGCCCACAAATTGCAGGTACCACCACGGGGACAGAGCTATGTAATTAATATCACATCTTGTCACTAAGTGAGGAGAAACCATCAGGTCACAGATGATGCAAGTGCATCTTCACAGGTGTTCACACCAGCAAGAATTATTAAAAAAAGAGTCAGTCAGCTGTAATGCATCATTTGTAGTATGAAATCACAAGTCCTGACCACCTACAAAATGGGATACTTTGGCTTAACCAAACTGAATTACAGGTAAAATTAAGGCACCTGAAAAGAAGCAGTGAATATTCAAACGTGGTCAGCAAAGACAAACCAAGAGAGGAAAAGCACAGAGGGTTGCAAATAATGGCAATGAAAATCCTCCAGTTTGGAGAACCGAAGCAGGACCCCCCTTCTTTCCCACACAACTTCTTATTGAAATAACTTGTGCTTTGCAAGCCTTTCAAACAGACACAGCAACAGTCTTGAGGATGTTCTGTGGTCTTTTATAATCTCAATCTATTTTTCACTTTAGAGATGTCAAATAGTGTATACCAACATATAGTTACTCCACAATTTCTGTACCTCATGAGTAAATCAATACAACATTTAATTGCTATTTTTTGCTTATATTACAACTAGTTAAGAGAAATTGTTTGGAAGAGGTAAAAAGCAGATCCAAAAATGTATACAACACAGAGGTATTCAGCAGGTATGGAAGGGGAGATGAGACAGGCAGGAAGAGGGCAGGTATCTGAAGTCAGAGATTTATATTGGATCAATTATTCTCAGCTCCCTTGGACTATCTAAAAAGGCAGAGGAATGCAGCCAAATAATGGACAAAGGTTTCTTAAAATTCAAAGTCTGTCTTGATTTGTGTCTTATTTAGAATTTCTATATCCCAGCACAATCCCTGTTACGTTGCACGACTTCACAATTAGCAGCTTGCAAATGGAGATAAGTCCTCGCTCCATCAATGTTCACGTGTGCTGGTGTTGTGGGGAGAGTAACACAGGATTTTATTTGAGGTTTTCACCCTGTGAAAATCCAAACTGTTGTGAAATAGCAAAGCAGAATTAAATGGTTCTAATTTCTGGACTCCCATCGCACACAGCAAGTACTGAAGGCCAAGAGTTTACCATGGTTTGGAGAGCTGGGAATGCAGCAAACAGAATTTCCACTGCCTTCACAAGAAGCACTAGTCAAGTGGGGTTTAGAGATAATTTGATTTCCACCCATTAAAATTATATGTTCCACACAGAAGAGTCATAAAACGCCTATAAAAGTGAGAGTACTTGCACACTGAATAACTTTGGCAGTGGGGTTGGCTCAGAGGTGAGAAGCAGCGGGAACAAGGGCAGAAGAGACAGTCCTCCCGACCTGTGGCACCAGGGCTGTGGGGTGTGCAGGCTCCCCAAAATTCACCCTTGCTCTACTGTCTCACATTAGCTGAGCAAAGCAACACACAGAACAGCATACAAACCAGCACAAAAAGCAAGGGTGCTTGCCCTTCTTCACCAAGCACTGCCTGGTCACCACAGCCCAGTGGTGGGTTTGTGGGACAAGATGTGCTGTAAATGCTGTAAATGGCACAGGAACTGCCACAACCCTAAAAAGCAGGCTGGTACAACGTGCCAAGGACCGTGTCTTCAGATGATGTAAATCTGCTCAGCTTCATTGAGCCATGGTAATTTACACCAGCTGAGGGATGGACCAAAGGCATTTATTAAGGCTGCAGTGTATTTAAGAACAAGCACAGATCAATAGTCCAACAAATATTCATTTCACATCACTGCTTTTCAGAAGAGAGGTCAAATGGATCCTTACACATTTTTCTTTTCTAAAATTTCAAGCAGAGAGCAGTGAAAGTTGGTAATTAAATCCCCTTTGAAGGAAGCACTGACAACGAAGAAGAGGCAAGAGCTGGTACTGCAGAGAAGCTGCAGTTCTGGCCCACAGGTGGCATTAAGGGCTTGGAGAGAGCATGACTTATCCCTTGAACTGTCTTCTGGGAAGCCTGGTACCTCATCAGTGACAGACCAGTTGGAATGAATGTGACAAATGAACAGCTCAGAATGTAGGGCCCAAAATAAACCACACTGAACTCTGGACATGGAGAAATCAGTACCTTTCCCTGGTTATTTTTCATTTTAATGTACACGACTTCAGTGAGCTTTGTATTGCTATTGCCCTCTGCCTGGCTATAAGGAAGAGATATAAGTGACATCAGAGGGAAAAGCATTCCCTTGAGATTTCCATCCTAATTATGCAAAACCAAGACAACGTTAAGATTTTAATGAAATTTCCCAGTGTATTGACATTTTCAAATACAACATGACAAGGCTGACTTTGGAAAGGGATGCAGTGCTTCCTGGGGAGGGAGCACACACAGCCCACAACTGAGCAATCCTGCCAGACCTTGGGAAAACTTGTACCAACAACCAGAATGACACAAGGAATTGTATAATCAAAATACCTCCCTCAGTGAAAGAAAAAGAGAAGAAAGAGCATTGTACGCTGGATACTAAAAATCAGGGGTGTCACTAATGATAATTTCCTGGAGCTGTAGCAAACTTGTAAATGAAAATTTTAGGTCAGGCTGTATTCCAAAATATGGGAAACTATTTGTCTTGCAGGTTGATTTTAAATTAATCCATATCAGCACTCTGTTTTGCTGTGTGTTGGTCTGTTCTCTCCATCCTTTTCAGAGCAGAGCAGAGCCCTGGCAGCTCTCCTCTCGGCTTACAGCAGGGAAAAAAAAGCCATAGGGCTTTAAATTTTTAAGTCGGTGTTTTGAAAATACTGCTGTATGTATTAGGCTTCTCCTGTTTTAGAGGCCCTTTCCTGGAGAGTCTTCCAACAGGAATATCATTTACATCAGCAAGGCTTTTTGGCAGTTTTTCTTTTTTTCCTTTTTATAACCATGTTGCAGTGAGACATCAGTTTAGGCAGCCAGCTCTGCAATAAAACTGACAACAGGTTTATTCTCCTGCTTCTCATGGGACCAATAGGAATTTTAGAAAAGAAAGCAGGAGGGAAGGAACAGCAACAACATGAGTGTATGGTCTGCTTTGTCCCAGCACACCAATTCTGCTGTTTTCAGAGAGGCTCTCATTTTAAAATCCAATGTTTTTCTTGTATTTCATTAGATATTTCTCCATTTGGATTACTCTGCAAGGACAATATATCTAGAGCAGAGGTATTAGGAGGTCTATCAACTTCAAAACTGCCAGGATTTTACCTTTGGGGTCAAACTGTCCATTGCCTTGTTCTTTTCACAGCTATGCAAACCAGTGTAAAACCTGGAACTCTTCTCTCAGAGGGAATCCCCACGAAAGCATTGGAAAGTTTTAAAAAGGAAAGGCAAATGAAACCCAGTCTCTTCAGCTCATTGTGGAAGAAACTTATCTCAGAGAGAATTTCCTGGCCCTGGCTGCAGTGCCTGAAGTCTCACAAGTCCAGCCTGTGCTCCTCTCCCAGGAAGGGGCAGTGGCACTGGGAGCAAAGACATTTTGTTTTGCATTGGATGCATAAAGGGTCATTTTCTGACCACAAAAGCTTGGTCTTCTCTTCCTCACCATCAGATAAATGACTGAAACTCTGGAGCATGCAGTGATGGTTTGGATTTCCACTTAACCCTGTTTCATTCTCCAGCAGATACTGGTGAAAAAAGGAGTGAGCACAACACCCAAGAGGCAAGAAGTTGAACCAACAGTCTGGAGAGGTCTCATGGCCTGGAGCCAGGGGGTTGTATCTCAGATTGGCTGCCTGTGGTGCCAACCAGCATGCTTGGAACATACATGCTGATAGATTAGAAATTCCATCTTGATTTAATGGATTTAGTCCCAACAGTCTAGGACATAATTAAATCTTTTTAAAAAGATTAATCCACCTTTACTATCTACCACTTATCATCTCTAAGCACTCATAGACAGAGCATGTGTGCTGTGGGGGTACAGACACACATTTATTTTGAGAAAAATGCTGTTTTATTAGTAGGAACAATCTGCAGATTTGTCTAGGTTCGAAAAAGTTTGTAATCTCTCAGGCAACTCCATTTATTCCAGTTGCAAACAGACGCTGTGCCCAGATGATGGCGCCTACAAATCACGGATCCCTCGTACATAATCATTAGGTGATTCATTCTGCCGGGTTATGCATTGTGGGCTTCAGGGTTTATTGCAGAGGAAAATAGAAGTCTCATTGAATTGCAACCCCTCAACCACCAAACCCCCAAACATTGCAACCCCTGCCTTCCTGTCCCCAGAAACCATGGGCTGTATTATGGTGCTGTGTTAAATTAGCTTTTACAGCTACCTTCCATTTGGGGAGAAACAGCACCAGAATAAGATGTAAGAAAATACAAGGGGTTTAGACTAAAGATTCTTCATCCCATGGGAAATGCATAATTCAAGGTATTTGTAAATGTGTTTGTGATGTGCTGAAAAGCTGAACTGGAACAAAATAAATAAACCCAAGCAAGCAGACCTGAGAATCCCAATCCTTGATGGAAACCAGACAGGCAGGTTTAGATGTGTTTTTGAGGGGATTGCAGGATTAAGGTCAGCTCACTCAAAGGCTGCCCTGGTCAGCAATAGCCTCACAGCAGAATGAAGCTCCGAGTGTTTTGTGCCAGGCAGAGCGACTACCTTTTATACAGCATAGCTTATGTTCATTTTGGGGAGGGAGGAAAGGAAATAAAGCTATTGAGGAAATAACAGTGTGGAGGAAGACAAGATTAATTCTAAGTGAATCACACGTTTCAGGGATTCAGGGTCTGCACACAGAGTAAAAATAAAAAGTTTCAGACCTAGTGTCTGAAAATCAGCTCAGCAAAGCATTTGAGTTTGGATGTTTATCTGGGACTGGTGTTTTCAGAAATAGGGTTCTCTCTGCAGATTATCTCAAATAGATGGAGATAGCAGGATGGCAACGAATTGGTGAGAAAATCCTGTTTCCTAATATGAAAATGTTTTATTTGAATTTTGTGATCATTGCTAATAGAGGTTCAGGTTTAACACACCATTTCCTCTAAATGTATGTGTTCAGATACATAAATGTTAATTCTGACCTTTGTCTACTAAGTACATCTAATATTCCTCACATATTTCATTCACCTATAACAAATTACCCATTCCTTCCAATTCTGTATGTTCACTGTCCTTCTAAAGATGGCCAGAAGAGGGAAAAAAAAAGAAGGCTGAGAAGTAGAGATATGCCAAATTGATTTTAGATTTAGGAGCAGTCTAGATTGTCTAGATTGTTCCTTTAGGGAAAAACCCTCCAAACCAAACAACAGAAAAATAATAAAACACCCCAAAAGCAAACTTGTGAACACCTTTTTTTTTCAGCAGGGAGGATTTTTCTAGCAGCTTTCAGGTTTGCTATTTGCTGGCCCAGAGAAGTATCATTTTTTCTAGGTCTTGTTCAGTCTTTGAGAAATCACTAAATCCCCTGAAACTCAAACATACCAAGTCTTCGACCAGAAACTCAGCAAAAAGTAACCAGTACGTAACCATTAATAAAACTCCTGGCAAAAGCTGAACCTCAAAACCCCTTCCAGAGCTGTGCATGGCCAAGAACACAAGGCACTCCAGCGCTCCCGTGTCCCTCCTCCTCTGCCCCTTTCCACCTGCTCTCCATGGGATGGTAGGACTAAAGGCATGTCTTCCTTGGGAGGACACTCTCCTTCCTCTGGGCAGCTCCCACTCTCCCTGCCCCAGCAGCTGAGTGCTCCCAGCTCCACAGAGCATCCTCATTTTCCTGCGGAGTGGGACACGCCACAAGAAAAGGCCATCGCACCGGTCCAGCTGCTCCTGGGTTTGTGTTACAGCCCTGCAAACACTTAGCCAGGAGTTATTGCTCCTCAGAGACTGCCTGGCTGCAGGTAACACGTGTCAAGTGAGGCAAATTCACACGGTCTTGTCCTCAGATGATTCCTACTCTGAAGTCGAAAGAATCCAGTTTCTTTCTCAGCACAGCCGGTGTCTGGTGGCTTTTAGAGCTTTACTCAGCCTGGGTGCAGAGAAAGTGTTTCCCAGCTTTCCTAGCTGGGCTGCAAATAGCACTCATGCTAAATATGATTTTTCAGGATTTGGAAAATTTTCTTCATATGCTTAAAACCAAGAGTAGCGTGAAGGCAAGAGTTGATTTTAAAGCAGTCATTAATAGCACGAGAGGCAGAACAAAGGTTTCATTAGGAGTGCCAAAACCAGGAGTATTTCCAGCTACCTTGTGTGATGTTTAAGAATATTTAATAGCATAAAGGAACCCCATGCTTAAAGAGTAACATATTTTTATCCTAACAGTGCTTATAGACCCTCATCTGTTGTGCAGGGGATACATGTGCAGTGGAGTGTTGGTCGTTTTGGATGGGCTTTGTGTTTACTGACACACCAAACACAAACCAAGCACCCAAATTACCAAGCAGGCTCTCCTGGTGCTTGGTTCAAGTGCCACAAATATCACTGCTGAGCGTTTAAAGATAAAAACAAAAAGCCTCCCTGAGTGTACAGTTTAAAGCCACAATCCTGTAAATGCCTTACTGTGAATTTCTTTTTCTAACACAGATGATAGATCCTCTAAAGAAGTTGTTTTCTCCTCCTAAAAGCTAAGAACGGTTTAGTCCTAAAATGGCATCTTTGACTTATTTAAGCATTTCTCTCTTTCCATCTAAATGTTGGGGATGCACTTTTTGTGAAGGGAAGAAACTGATAGGCTATTTCAGCAACTGGAAAAATTACCATTTGGGTTTAAAATTAATTTTGAAAGACAAATTTAACCAGAGTGACTTAAGAGTTGGAATCAGAGGCCTGTTTGAAAGACTGTGATGAACATCTGAGTCTTGTGCCAAAGACTGCTTTCCATCAGCTCAGTGTGGATCCAAATCCCCTGGGCACTCCAAAAGAAAAATTATCTGTTCAATCAGGAAAAGAAATGGAGAAATCCTGCCTGTTATTTGTTGGTGTCTCTTGGATGACCTTTGAAATAAAAAAAAACCACTCTAAATTACACTGAGGTTTTAACTGTCATAAAATTCATTAGGCCTGGGAGGATATGAGTGATCATTAAGTCCATGCCAAAGCAGAGTCCAGAAGTTATCAGGACTAATACCGGGAATGTCTGAACACTAGTGCCTTGCATCTGCTTGATTATTTTCAGGAAAACATACAGGAATTGAATTATCTTTTTTATTTTAGGACTTCTAACCTGTGACAGACTAAGTTTAAGGATATCAATAGGCTTAGAATTTCTAGTGGAGGTAAAACACACACAGACTAAGTAATCTGTAGAAATTAAGTAAGCATTCCTATAGAAAATCAGACCACAGAATTCCCAGAATTTGACAGAAGTGGTCAGACATTTTTTAGAGTCCAGCTAAAAGGTTCTTAAAAGATTTCCAAAGACTCAGTTCCCAGTACTTTGTAATAGTTATCTTCTGTACTGTACTGCCTTGCAGCACCTAAATACCTGAGATGCTGTTCCTGGGCACAAAGCCATGACACAGCTTAGCATCCCTTGGCTGGGATATTACTGAAATTAAAATAGGTGATATGAGTGAGATATTTAATTTTTCAAAAGCTCTGGCATTCCCCAAATTAATGAAACACATTTCAGGATTTGCTAAGGTAAATACAGAACCAAAAACAGACCTCAGGGTTAGCAAAGTAGAAATGTCTCTAACTATGCAAACATATCTCTAACTATGCTGCAACAGAAATATTCGTGTATTCATATCCTGTTAGAGGCTCAAGATACTCAGATTTGCTGGAATCAGTGACTTATTTGTGAACTGAAAGTTAATCTCTTCTTAAGAATAAAGAAAAAAACCTCCAAAGCCCTCAAGGCATTGTTTTGTACAGCCAATCCTGTTCTTACCAATCACTGTGTTCAAACAAACTTCAAACATCCCCCAAACAAACAAACAAACAAAAAAGCAACACTCCCCTGCCCCGATGAGCAACCTTTCCCTGCTTTTTTAAATCTGACAATAAACTTATTTTCAACTGCAGTGTATAGTAAGAAAGAGCAGATACAGGACCAGGCATTTCCTAGGGTAGCTTCAGCAAATGGTGCAGCCAGCCTGGCAGTGATCTTCCATAAGGGCAGAAGCAGAAAAATTCTGTTCTTAGAAGGTTCTCAGCTGTAAGAGCTGAGAGGGACAATCGATGTATTTTTACCCACATGTACCCTCTGAGGAAATCCGGAAATGCAGAAACTGAAAACAAAAGGATAAAATAGAAAGAAAAAAGCCCCACAAACTAAACAGTAAAACGCAGATTGGCTATCAGGAAACAGCTGCATAGGAAGAAGCTAGAGGTCTGTAGGATGTTCTGTGAAGAAGTGATTTTTGGTGTGAAAAATCTCAGTGTTACAGACACAAAAAGCTGGAACTGGATGAGACAATGTGCTTGAAATTCTGACTGTAGGAAAGGCTCATGCTTGCTCTTTCTCAGCTATGCAAGTGCCACTGAGGTAGGGTGCCACATAGGCAAGGATGAGTCAGGTCTGCAAGAACAACTGAGAGAACGATCCTCACATTTACATGGTAAAAAGGCTAAAGCTTCAAGATTTCTCTTGTTCCAAAAACTCTTATTACTATTGGTAATGGAGCATAAGCCAGAAAAAGCACAGCCTGACACTGAGAACCCAAGCTGAGCTTGTGGATAGGCAAGGGAATCCCTTCTCCTTACACTTGAACCAACTGAAAACTTCCCACTGAAAACTTGTGGAAGAAACTAAACACTGTGCTGAAGAATGGCACTTTCCTCAAATCCCTTTGCCAAGGTGAACTGTGTTTCAGCAGTCCAACAGGGCTCATGACCAGCTCCAGCTACTTGCACAGCTGGAGGGATCAGCCTCAGGGACAGATGGATGTGGAGGGTGCCCAGTCCTGCCTGCCACCACAGCTCGGAGGGGCATTCCATGTGCCATCCCCAGGCAGGGTGGGTGCCTGCACCCAGCTAACCCATGCATGGGACAGCCCTGCAGGCACCAGTGGTGCAGGGAGACCCACGGGAGGGGCTGTGCTGTGATGCCCAGCCAAGGCACAGGGCAGGCACCTCCATGGCATTGGCATCACCCTGGTGGCAGGAAACACAGCATTTCAGAGCAAAATCAATGGGGAACTAGGAGGGAAATGAGTTAGATTTGCAGCAAGGGACTGAGTCTTTATATGAGAGCTGTTTCTTTTCTGGTAATAAAAGTTGCTTCTACAGAATTCCACTCTTTTTTTCCTTTTCTGTTTTTTTTTTTTTCCCTTTTTTTCTTTTTCTTTACATTACAGCTGCTGCTTCTTAATGGGGCGACAGACTATGCTGTCTGTATTAGTCAGCAGTCGAGGTAAGAGAGTAGCTTTGCCTGGTGATGCCAAGACTCAGTGTAATTTCTGCAGACATCCTCATCTGAAAACACCTCGGGTGACAGTTTGGCAGGCACGCTGGCATTTCCAGCTGAGTCCCTGCTCCTCCTCATTGAACTTCAGCACTGCCTAAAGTCACTAAATGAGACAGAACCCCCTCCGCAGTAGGAAGGGGAAAAACTGTGGGAGAACTATTCTCTGTCTGTATGTCTAGATAAAGCAAATTAACTAAGTGTGGAAGGGGAACAGGAGATACAGAGAGTGTGGCCAGGGGTCACAGCTCTGCTCTGTGAAAGGACACAACTTTGTGACACCCTCTGCCCAGGGCAGATGTGTCCTCACGGACCCTGAGGGAACATCTGTGTTGAGATGAGCCCTTGTCTCTGCTCTGCTGCTCAGATACCTCTCGTGAGCATTGCACCTGCTGAGCAAGGAGAGGAAACAGGCTGCTCTCACACCTTTCTGGGAGCGTTGCTTTCTTGGCCCCATCAATGTGCAGCCACTGCAGCAGGAATTTTGCTTTAGAGACCTGACAGCCCAAGTCAGGCCTCTTTCTAATCTCACTATTCCCTGTGAAAAGCAAATACGTTTCTTTTGAGACCACAGAGAGCACTCGCTCCAGCCTCTTGGCTTTCACTTGCTGCAGATACTTTGAAAGACTAACTCCTGTTAATTAGAAAAAGCTAAACAAACTCAGACCTTGCAAGAGCAGGTCTTGCACCGGCTGGTTCCAGAGGGGAAGAGGCTTTGGAAGTTGGTTTACTAGACACGTTTCCGAACCATCACTTGAATTAAACCAGACCCCATTTATTTTCTCTGCCTTCTGAAAGCTGTGGTCCCAGTGAAAAGAAAGTAACATATTGATAACAGCATGCTCTGCCACAGGAGAGGATCAAGAATCACCCACGTGGTGCCTCGAAAACAAACAACCCCCAAACAATTGATCACTCACTGCTAGTACAGAGGCAGTCTATTATGGATAAAAATACACGTGGAAAAAATTCATCAGGGATGTGCAAATACCTCTATTTAAATTCAAGCACAGTAAAGCTTTTCTCCTATAAACAGGAGCAGTGGATTATGGATGCATTTCTCTCAAGTCCTGGCACAGAGGGAATGCATTTCCAAGCTAGGGGAACCAGAAAAACTAGTGATTTCCCTGTCGAGGCAGGGATTTCTGAGATGGCTTAACCTGACTGCCAGGAAAGGTAGAAGTGCACTGCAGACTACTGTATAAATAGCTGCCTTGGCTCCCTGTGTGCAATCTGAACACGGGCCCCCAGCTGAGCTCTTTATCCCTCCACCCTGGCAGCACTGCAATGCCTCTGCCCAAACATCAGCTCCCACAGGGCAGCTCAGTGCCAGTGGCACAACAAGCCATGGTCACCCTGAGAATCTCTCACTGGGTATGCAAAATACTTGTTTAATTAAATGAAAATAAACTGACAAAGCAGTCTATGCAAAAGGCACCAGGAAGGCTATGAAAGACCATCTACATACACTGTGGGGGGTTTGCGTGCACGTATATGTGTGCAGGTGGGAAACAGGGAGAGTGAGATGAGACCATTTCAGCTCCTCACCTCAGTTTCTACCAATTCCTTCCCCGCCCTTTGTTGTAACTGCCCATGTGGATGATGCACTTCACAAAGTAAAGGCTGACACTTGTGTTGACACACTAAGCCTGACTCAATATTGTCCTAGTCTCAAGTAGAGCTAGTCTTGAATGAAGAAAGATATTAACCAGACTTCGAAATCCAGAGCTAAGAAAGAGGCCAGCTGAGAGTGGCCACAGTAGGTTTTGGGTTTTAATTTTAGCTTCCCTTTCCAGTTATGGGCACACAATAAAATGTCCAATTTTGGTTTAGTCTGTCCACTGCTCACCTTGATTTTCACGTCATTGCTTTGGGAATCTTCATGGCATTCTCAGGAGAGCTATCAACTTCAAATTGCAAAACCAGACCAGGGCTGTAGAGCTCTATCACTTTCTTACTGATATTTCTGCCTAGGAGAGAAAAGCACGAACTGTCTCAAAAAGAAAGAAATAATGACAAGAATTCACTCATTTCCTTGAAATAGAAATGGAGGAGAGAGCTTGAATTTAGAAAATGCAGGTAAACAACAATAAGTAAAAGCACTAAATATTATGTCACCCTCTGCTTAGACAAGTGAAAGAAAAATTTCAGCATTCTGAGTTTTCTTCTCGACCATGACCATGCAGAGTTACCCATCTGTGCTGGGCTGACCTTGGCTAGTTGCCACCCACCCACCCAGCTGCTGTCCTATCCCCCCTCCTCAACAGGAGACTTGGTAGTCCATCTATAAAACAAATAGTTTAGACAGCTCACAATGCCTAGTAGTATCCAAATGAGAAACTCTGTGAAAGACTCTAATGCAGTGGCAGAAAAATAGGGTTATCATAAAACATCATCTGTTCATATATGGTCAAAAAGCCCTTCCCTATGCCTAGTCTGGGGGTTATAATCTTAAACTCTGCATAAGCGATTCCTCTGTGCATTAGAGATTGATCTTGAAGCATAATTAGTTCATCTAAGAGAGAAGGTATTTCTCCAAGTGTGGCTGGTTTCAGAATCTATAAAATCTGTGTAGATAGGAATCATGGAAGTTACACAGAGAGAGAAAAACTTCAGTGTGAAGAGTGAGAAGAGCTACCTTAAATTTTGCTACTTAGAAAACCATTCACAGAGCACAGTGGGTTCTCTTGTAACTCTAAATTATTTGGAATTGAATTTTTTTTTTTTTTTTAAGAACAGCAAATCAATATAAAACAAGACTATGCCTATAAATGGAACCAAAAGAAATTTATCACCTTCCATTCAATCAGGAAAAGAAACACAGAGTCTGCCAATTTTTTATCCTTACTATTTTCAGTCCTAGAGATTTTTCCAGCAACATCAACGTCATCGAGCAATATATGGCATCAGCTGGTGACTGTTTATACTTCAGTGCAGGCAGATGATATATCTCCACTTCACTTGCTTGCACTCCATTCCATCTCCCCCTCTGCAATATCAGAAACAGAAAAGTCCAAAAAGTTATTACATTAAAAGTTAATGTGAGGAAAAAGCAGGTTATTCACTTTAACAGAGAGAACGGGGTCCCTGATGAGAAATCACAAGTCAGCAAATTCTGGGATGACTTCCAAAGGCACAAATAGGTGCTAAGGCTCATAACCATGGAAAGTCAAAGGTAGTCAATAGCTTGATTGTACTACTCTTTAAATAGTGACAGTCCCACTGAGCTGAATTACTGCTCAGGCTGGAGAGGTTGAGAGTCATTTTCCTTCTTCAGTATCTCTACCATCAACTCTTCTTCAAACACATGAATACTATTCAACTCATCGGTCTTACAGCCACACTGTGTCTTCTCTTGGTCTTGCAAAACAAGTTGTTCCTCTTGTGGGGTAAAGAGGAGCTGCAGGCAGTGTGGGCTGCACTCACTGCCCTGTGTGACAGCCAGCCTGGAGCTGGCATGCCAGGAAAGTGGGATACAGAGACATGGAAATGTCAACACCACAAGTCTGTCTGCTGAGGATACACGGAGACTGCAAGGATACCTTTGCTGCTATTTGCTTGCATACCTTGATCATGGCATGCCTGATACAGGGGCATTATTTGGTGCTTTTTGTCCTTGGTGCAGAGCTTCTTGGGAAAAACCCCAATATTAATTGTTTGAAAACAGGATTTTTAAATAATGGACAAGGAAAGCAAATAAAAACCACCATAAAAACAAAACAAAACAAAAAGCCCCTTCTCCCTGCCAAATCAGCCATGCCTGGCTTACAGGGAGGTCATTCTTTGTTTTGGTTCAGACAAATTCTTTTCCAAAAGCTATACTTTACACAGAGAGGCTTCATTCTAATATGCAATTAAATATTGCTTTCCTGAGCAGAAGTGGCCACACAGAGCATGCTGTCAACACATCCCTGCAAGATTTCTCCAAGAGTTCAGTAGAATAATTAGCTTTGGTACCATTGCACAGTAGTTTTTATCTATCAGAGTTTTATCTTGCCTTCTCTCAGTGGTGAGTCTGAGAGAAATTCTGAGCGTTTGCCTCATGGGTCTAATCATCTTATTGATGCTCAAAGCGTTTAAATGTGATCTGCAGCCCCTTCACTCTTTGACATTCCAGTTCTTAAAAAAAGTCAGATATTTTGGCAGGTGCTTAGCTCAGACTTGTTCTTTAGGCTATAAGGCTTTTGCCTGTCTAATTAGCTGTGGCAAAAAAGCTGAGAATGTTGACAATCTGGGGATGTGAGGTAATAAAAAATAGATTATTTACCAGCAGCAAATTAAGCCCTCTAAGAACCAGTGTGATGAGTTGTGCCCCTCTGACAATTCCCTGTAGCAGATAGATACTACTGTCTCCATCTGTCTATCTTGTGCACAGCGTACCTGACGGCATGTTTCTAATCTATTTTCCCATGCAAAAGAATTGATCCACCAAAGCCTTCAGAGACTAAAGAAAGTAACCTTTCTGGTGACAGGAAGCAAAGTCTGTCTGCTTCCAAAGACGATTTTCCAGGTTTCCTTTGGGGCAGTGCAAATAATTGGCCAAAGTTACCAAACACTGCTCGTTACTAGAGAAGCTGTGCAGTTGTGCTTCCAGCGTGGACTGGCAGATGATGGCATGGAAGAAAAGGCAACTATGGATGATGGATGAGGTCTGGCTCTTCAGAAACAAGGAGAGCCATTACTCAATATGCTGCCTGCTCTGCTCCATGGCATCATCTGCCTGGGTCTGGCTGTGAGGGAGCTGATGCTGCTGAGGGGCCAGCGGGACAAACAGCAGTCCAAACTTGAAGACAGAAAAATCCATATAAAAGTTAGGAATGGAGGTGATGTGACTTCTTACCTAAGCACATGATCAGCAAGGCAGAGGGGCATGCAGGTGGTACAGAACATTTCCCCCCCTTTTTAAGCCACTCTCAGAAGTAGGGTAATAAAAACAAGTGCTCAATAGAGTACTTACTTTTATTTCCATCAGCCTGTTTACCCCCAGCTGACAAACTGTCTTGGTTTTATTCCCTTTTTAGACCACACTACTTTTCAAACTCCTCTCCCAAAATATATTTTAAGGAATGAGGTTCTAGAATGCTTTTTAGTTTACTCAAACTAGCATGTATGGATATGAGAGGATAGTATATGCAGCATATACTATTCTCTCACCCATATTTCTTTAGAAATGGATTAGCCACACTTTCCTGTATGTTTTCCCACTACCCTGTTAGCACAAGGCATTAGAGAGCTCTTCAGGTCCTGTGAGTCAGTGCAGCAGTCTGATGACAAAGGAATGGCAATAAAACTTCTCTAGATTACAATACTTGTAGTTTTTCTCACTCAAGAAAATGCTGCATCCATCTAAAGTCTAGTCACAGATTTCAGATTATGTGCTGCAAGGGATCCTAAAACTCCGATTCTTTGTCAATTGTAAGAATATTATTCTTTTTTCTTAGGGAACTTGTAAATCGGTATGGATAGAGAATATGATGTTGTAAAGCTCATGCACTTCATTTTTGCAGGAAGCTGAGGTGACATCAGACCTTCCCTTTGGAGTGGTCACACCAAGGTTAATACAGCACCTCAGGAAAGGATATATGGATGTGGATATCTTGCCTTTTGAGCAAAGACTGCAAATTGTGTAGCATTTTCAGATATACCAACTCCCTCATGTTTTTGCTTGTCTCATCATCCACAAAAGCTAAATACGATGTCAAGGTCTATTGAGAAGATCACAAAGCAGTATGCATTTTGTAACAGCAAGGGATGTCTGAATGAGTTGAACAAACTGACACAGACAAGTTAAAATCCCTTTCACACATCTATGATAAATTTCAGCAGAATTTTCTCCAAGGTTTGGTCTAAAAGTTATACAGCTAAATCCTTACAAAGATGGACAAGAAAGCAAACTGCAGATTCTCCCATCCACGTAAAAGGCTGAAAATATCAGGAATCTTGTGAGTGTAATTATTGCCAAGAGACTGTCTGTTCAATTTTAGAGATCAAAGATGATACAGAAACATTCTGTAACTCTGCTTTTTAAGCAGTGTACAAGGGAGAGGTAGGTATAATTTAGCTTAGGAGGTTTCAGAGAAAGATTGAACCTTTTGGTGGAACAGAACATCTACAATAATAAATAAGACCATCTTGAAAAAGCCCATGAGTGGACTGTGGGTGCAAACCCACAGAAATTAATGCAAGACTTTCTATTGGCTTCTCTAAGCTTTGGGCTGCATGCTAATGGATAACAATTAAGGTGAAGATACCTTTATATGTAAGTTATCCATAATTCCCTGCTAATAAAGGTTGTTACCCCTCAAATCACTTTGACCTTTTTAGCAAAGGACCTCATGACAGACAAATTTTGGTCTGTTGAGCTTTGAGCAGAAGAACTCAATATTCTATTTAATAATATATGGCACTTTGTAAGATATTTGCTGAAATTAATGTCACTGAATCCACTGTCTCAGTGGTAATCACAGTTGGTAATAACCAATAAGAGCACAGAAAACATTCAAGCACACAAATCCTTATTTGATTTTCAGCTTTTCCTTCCTGAAAACACTAGAAAAGACTCAAAAAACTAACTTTCCAATATTACAATTAATTTGAAAGGAACTTAAGGAGTTGCTTGTGCTTTGAAAGGCTTTTAAAACAGATACTGACAATGAACGTGGCAGATTTTTAGAAAGCTTCAACATAGTGAAAGAAAAAATAAATTAAAAGAAGCCTGTGCAGTTCAGTAAGAGAAAGAAAGTGCATTCCATTATATCTCTTTCTCCTTCCAATATCCGACACTACGTTACACTGCTCTGAAGCAGCCAAATACTGAAGCAAATTACCTGTCAAGGGGATGTTATCAATAAATAATTGAATTCAGTTTTCAAGGAGGGCCAAGGCTGGTACATTTCCCCCTACAATTGCACAAGGGTGCCTCGTTCTGTGCACTCTAACTGGTGCTGCAGCACCAAACCCCCATTGGGGAGGCAAAGACTTGGGTACGGAACAAATCTGAAACTAAGAGACAAAAACAGAAGAGAAAGAAGTTGTATTTTTAATCTTTCTTCTTGAAGTTACACTGTGAATGTTCCTCTGTTCCTGATACCTTCTGAGCCTACTGGCTGATCTGATCTGCATTGGAGAGGTGCGTGCCTATCAAATCAAATGCACTCAATCTCCAATTTCCACTGAGGAAAGAGATCTTGCCAAGGGGAAAGCGACAGCCTGACACACCATTTACTAGACACAAAGAGTTCATACACAAGGGGAAGGCGCAGAGGGTGGGCAGGAAGGAGAGAGTGCAATAAAAGCTTGAGAAGGAGCTGGCACCATCCTGGACACCAGGGAATCCAACCAATGAGATATAAATCTATTGAAAAGCAGGCTTCATTAGTTGCACTGCTCATGGAGCTGCATGTTTACAATTTGGGAGGAAATGGCCTGAAACTGAAACGTCAAAGCAAAAAAATGATGGTTTAATGCAGGGTTTATAATGAGTTCATAAAAAATACAGCTTCTTAAAGGTCCTGGATACAATTACAGTCACCGTGCATTTACTACAGTAGGCACTCACTGATCAGGATGCATAGAGCAATCAAAGTACGGGGTAAAGAGGTTTAAATTGCACCAGGATGATCAAGTTGACCTATGGGGAAAAACTGTCAGGAGGGCACTGCCTGAGCTGGCTGTGAAGGTGCAGCACAGATGCTTCTGGAGAGCTCACAGCAGTTTCTGGAAAGCCACAGACAGGGCTGAACTCCTGTTGAGGCAGGGGACTTGGAGACCAGCAAAAGGCAAGTGGGAATAACTTCACTGTATGGACTCTTCTTTCGTTTAGGCAAATTTTAAACAGTTTTGCCAGTCTCAAATAAGCTGCATGATCATTTTATCAGGTGCCTTTTCTACCAGCTTTACAGGAAGCAATGAGTAAGAAAGTAGCTCCTGAAGAGTTATTTGTGACTCAGCAGGATCCAAAAGGTTGTCTTGATAAGCAGCTTGTTCAGGAGAACAGTGCCTACCCAGAAAAAACCAACAGGTTACAGACCACAGTGGGGACTCTTCATATATCAAAAAGAGAAACACATTGGTGGAGGTTTTTCTGTGTGGTGCTCTGGAATCCCTTCAGATTTTGTGCTATGCAGCACATCATTATTCCTTTCTAAAGGAATTTTTCATTTCTTTTTAAAATTTATAATTCCCTGGTAGCTATTTAATCTAATGGCCATCTTTTCATCTAGCATGAACAGTTTTGGATGGAATCTTTCCAGCTGGTGTTATTTGTGTACTGGATCCATGTACCCAACAATTGCGCTCATGTTCCTATTTTTGTGGTGGAGTTTTTCTGTCCCTTTGCCAAGGGTGGGCTGTGCTGGGACAGCCCCTTTAGTAGGTGTGACATTGCTGATATGTGCCCTGCGGAAACAAAAACACCCTTTGAACCTAAAGGAAGACAAAAATCCTTCAGATGAAGTTTTCAGCTAATCTCAGAGATCCACTGCAGTAGAATTTATTATTTTTTAAAGTGATTGCTTTTAATATATATAAAACATATTAAAAGAGATTAGATACATACATAATTAACCTTAAAAATATAGATAGATTTGAAAAACTAATTGTTACACTAACAGCCAGAATTAGATAGAAAGAAAGAAATCTCAACTAACTTAGGATGCTCAGGCTCTAGAGCACAATTCCTAGGAATTGTAAAACACCTTCTTTTGTGTGCAGATTTTTCCAAAATGGTTTCTATGGAGTCTTTCGGCTCTCAGAATGTGTCAGTGTCACAAATATAATTTCTGGGTCTAACAGACCACTGATATCATACAGAAGACTACTCCAATCTATGAGAATCTGAATTTCTAATGGCATACAGGTCACCCCAGGCATCCCTTACAAATCCAGCATTTACAATGAATTCCCCACACAGCCATCAGTGGTGGTGCAAAGAACAGTTCCCCATAACACATCTGTTTCCACGAGCTTGTTTTGCACAGGCAGAGCACAAAGCGAGGATCACATGGAAAAGCAACACCTCAGTACCTGCCTTGGGCCATGACAAAGAGTAGAAAGCACTGCTGTTTTAAGAGGGTCAAAAGGAGTGATACCCCCTTGGCTCTGCAAGCACTGGCCCTGGTAGCAAACCAGGAGCTCTGAGTGCTGCTCCCTGGGGCATCCCAGCTGGACCTGCCCTGTGGCATCACAGCTTCCCTGCCACTGTGCTCTGGCACACAGACCTCAACAGGTGTGGTGCTGCAGGAGCCCGTGGAGCACAGTGGGGCAGGAATTAATGGCCTATTTCAGGCAGCAAAACGATTAAGACATAGGCAGAAGAAGAGCTGATTAAATTAGTCAACAGGAGAGGAAGCTGCCACCCTAAAATCAGGACGTTTTTCCACTCTCCCACATGCTTAGAGGCAGGAGGACACCTGAACTCAGTGTCTCACGAGGCACAGAAGGTGTTTAAAGCACCTTTGAGCAGCACTGCTCAGCCAGTGAGATGCTACAAACAGCAAATGCAATGCACAGCGTCACTGTTCTCCCACTCCTTTTCCTTTTTGCCCTTTTGGGAAATACTAAGTAGCAGCACAAAGATTTTTTATGTGACTGAAGTGAAGCAGTGGTTGAAGAACAACTACAAAAACTCCAAGATATACTGCTGAAAAGGATTTTGAAAGAAAGATCCTTAATTTGAATGGAAAATATCTCTAAATCCTTTAAGCTGCTTTGAAAATTCTCAACCTCCATGATATGGTTTAAATCTTAGATAACAGTGTTATTCTGAAATTAGACAGAACATAACCTTACTTAAAAGAAAGAGGAGTAGAACAAGCCAAATTTCCCCTGAAGTTTGCTTATTTGTGGATTTTTTTTATTTTTAAAGACTTGATTTATTTAGAGGGTGAAGTGAAAGTCTGAGCCTGTGCTTTCAGTATGGGAATCACTTTGGAGCAGCAGCATCAGGCCACAGGCAAATAAGCACCGCAACAAAGGGGCTGTTCCTGGGGAGCAAAGCTCGTAGCAGAGTTTTAAGCTGGGCTCACAGGAGTGGTTGAGATAGTTTGAAGCACCTGCAACCACATAGGAGGCTCTGGATTTGGAAAGAAAGTTTATTGTTAGAAGATTATGCCACTACCTAAAACAATTTAAAACAAACTAAGTCCCGCAGCAGGGATTCAAATGCTAAAAGAGAAATCACATGAGTTTATTTATACAGATCCCTCCTAGACCGGCACTGTGAGGCACAGTGCTCTCACATCACATACTAGAGTGTAGCACATATATACCTACCTATCTCTCTCCTTATTTTAGACTCTGCTTGTTTATGTACGTAATTCTCCTGGCAAGAAAACTTCACCTTACAACTCGCTATTCTTTAAAACAAGGGGCAAAATGAAAAGTGGCCAAGCTGTACTGAGAGTGATGTTGGAGATGTGCTTAAAAGTAATGTGGAGCGTGAAATAACCAAGGTGGTTAGTATTAAAGTTCCTTGGAGAGGATAGAGAGCAGTACAAAGAGAGATTTAAGCTTCCCTTGTGTTGGAGGATTTATTAGTTCTTGAAAAGGAAGATTTCAAAGAAACTAGTAATGAATGAGGGAGTAATTACATACTGAGTTTGCAGAGAATAAACTAATTATAAAAATATGGGATGTTGTAGGCCATCTGCCCCCCAAAAAAAGAACTGAATTGTCAAATTACTGAGCCAGAGACGACATGTTATAATTATACTGTTACTATGCAAGATTTAATACTAAAAGCTAACAACATTTTGCAATAACAACCATTTCTCTTTCTTGTTTGAAAATGAGAGTCATTATATACTATCATGAGGTTTGACGTTGCTTGTCAGCATCCCAATGTGTTGGGATAACTGCATTACTCATCTTTTTGGGATGAGGGAAAAAGCTAGTGATAAACCCAAAGGAGGCATAAATCAGGAAATTCCGGTGCTAATTTGGGAAATGAGAGAGTTTCCCCATCATTCAGAGCAACCTAATAATCTCAGCCAAATTATTTAATTTCTGCATAGCAGTTTGACAGAATGCATCAAGATGGCTGAGAGTTCCAAACGTTTCCTTTGCCTTTGAACTTTCTTTTATTAATTAAAGAGTCTGTGCTTCAGACGAGTAAGGAACCCTATCAAAGACAGGAGGATCCTCGTGGTCTTAGAGCAGTTTTTCATGTGCCTTCTTAGTTCCAAACACTTAAAAAAAGGCATCTAAATTCTGAAACATGAAGAAAATAAAAACCAGTTTTGGTGCCCTGAAAGTCCAGGTCCACAAATTTACTTGGTGCCAAATACCACTGGGAGAACATTTCCATTGGCTTTATTGGTCTTTAGATGAAAAACAATTATTGGGAAGTGCAAGTATGAATGAGAGGTGAGAATAATTTTAAACAGTAGTTCTAATCCTAACCTACTTCCTACTACACCTAAGAAAGAATGTTTCATCCTTCCTCTCTCTCTCTCATCAGTGACTAAAACCTCTAATTTCTATTCCTATGATATATCTGTAGCAACAACCGAAATTGCTTACAAAGGGGAGAAAACCACACTTACTGTAGTTTTAGCTGATACCTTCAATTCCTGATATAGCAAAGCACAAGGACAAAATCTCAATTCGTGCATAAGGTCTTAATATGTTAAAAACCCCCTCCAAACACACAAAACAGCCACAGCAAAACTCAGAAGAGAAATAGGGGGCAAATGGCAAACGGCAAACCATTCAAAGCTTTTGAAGTTTTGTGACAGTGCCTATCAGGCTTAAGAAATCTCTGCATGATTATGGTTTCCCCTTTCCCCCAGAAGAGTCCAGATGAAGAGTCGGTCCTCCAGCATCAGTAACTGTGGCCAGGGAGAGCAGCAAACAACTTGCTCTCAGTCCCACACAGCTGAAACTCAGCCACTGATACCTCCAGCTTTCCAGATACTTTTGCCATCATCTTGAAGCCATCAAGCTTTGGAGCTGAGTTTGCATCATTTCATGCAGTTACTGCTTGTTAACATTAAAAGTGGTTCAGCATGTGATTAAAATTTGCAGTTTAATGAGTAATTACAGTGTTCCTGCAGTCCAGCATGCTGTACTTTTCTGCCTACAGCACTGACATGCACACAAAACCACTCGTGCTGATGTCTTCATTGTATGCTTTGCTCTTCTTTGCACCCTCCCCAAATTAAACATTTAAGAGGCAGTTAATAAAACTAACAGTTAGGTGAGATCATTAAGTAGAATTTCCAAAGAATCTATTAAAATTTAGTATTAGGATAATTATAAACCAAGTTACTTTTCTTCCACATATTTCCTTTCCAAAGAATTTTTACAGAATTCTAGTATTTAGCTAAATCTGAAACAATAGCTGCATTTCCAGCACAATGAATTAAATTGGCATGTACCTGGTCATAAAGATGTGAAGCTGCCACTGCCTTCAAAGACAGAAAATTCCCCAGAACTTTAAGGCATTCAGGCTAGCTTTGCTCATTCAGCTCATCTCCCAGGTGGGAAAGTAGACCACATCTGAATAGATCAAAATAATAAAAAAAATACATTTATGCTGTATATCCAGCTTATTACAAATTTTCCCTCACAACTAATATATATGTAGCCCTGCACATGCCAGTGCCCTAAGAGACCTTCTGTTCGGCTGACACTGCGGTCCCTGAGTTGTGCCATCATTGTTAGATGCAATCAGACACTAATTATGTTTTTAAACTGCTAAAGTTGTCCACTGAACAGTATTTTGTTGCCATCAGGTGAACAGCCTTTTAAAATTAGCATGCAATAACACAGCTACATGTATGTTTTTGGAGCCGATGCCAAGGAGTGGTACCGGTACCACTCCTCAGAAGAATTCTTCCTTTGGTTTCATCCTGCCCTCAGCACATTTTGCACAGAGCACGTGTCACGTCTGCAATTTTGCACATGTGAAAAGCAAAGCAATGTCATCAACCGAGAACAGCCCTTGCTGAGATTAATTGAAAAACAAACAACCAACCAGAAAAACCCTGAAGAGAGATTTTCCCCATCTCACTATATTAGAAGAGGGATTACTCCTGACAGCAACTTGAGAGAAGAAGAAATAAAGGACAGTGAAAGGGGAAGTGGTTTGCAGCATTCAATCAGTATGCAGCATCAGACTCTTCATTTGCAAAAGCTCTGCTGTAGAGACATTCCAGCATCGCTGAGAGCCTCTTTGCTTCCAATGACTGTAGCTACTGCAGATAAAGCCTAATGACTTCTGTAGTTGTGGAAAGATTTCCCCGAGTGAAAGTGCACATTAAAACTTTGTTTCCCCACTTGTAGGTCAGTAAGACAGAGCACACACACACAGGGGAATCCATTTCTGTGATTTTTCCTATGGACATGTCCTCTTGGTTAATACACAGCACATGTTCAGCTTGCTTCAATTAGCTTTACCTCTCTCTTTGTGTACAGGAAAGGCACAGTAACTTCAATTGTGTTGTTACCTTCCATCGCTGAGCGACTCCCTGTGAGTCACCTGTGAGGTACCATGACTCAGACACAACCCTTTCCTTCCTCATTACTCCAGCCCCAGTGGCAGGAGTGTAATATTGTCTCCCACTGAGCTGTATTAGCTGAAGCTTGGTAGGGAAGGAGGTTTGTATGGCATCAAAGCTCTAGCCTCCACTTGCCCATTTGCTCCTGGTCAAAAAAAGAGGTCACCTGGCTGTACTTTTCAAATAAACTCAGTATCTAGTTAGCTTGTGGTAGCCCAGGGAATGATTTAATTTCCTTTCACAGAAACAGAGCAGATCCTGCTGACCTCCAGGAGTAAAAACCCAACAGTAACGACTGTATCAACACAGTTTAAAGTGATCTTCTGAATTTCCAGTAAGACAATATAAAGTAAGGTTAAAAGTCTCCCAACAAGTTTACTCAATACAGACTCTCAATTATAGACCTACTAAAAATGACCAAGTCCTGAAAGCATCTTAGTTGTAAAACAGATGAAAGCAATGAATGTGGGTCAGCCACCCACAGCTGACAGACACTGGGTACCAATGCACTGTTAATAACAAACAGACAGAATATATACTCAGACTCCATGCTCTGCTCCTTCCCTGTGCATGGTGAAAGCTCTGTGGCATGAACCGAACCCCAGGTCACTGAATTTCTTTCTCCTGTTCTGCCCCAATGGGTTTAACAAGTATTTCCTTTGCTGTTAATGCCAAGCAACTGCTACCAGTACCACTTCAACCTTGAAATGTCTGCTTAAAATGCTGCTCTTCGTCTAAGTAAAATCATTTTGATCAGATTCTGTCCTCGGCACTTCTCATCTCTCCCCTAAACTGAAATGTGAAACATTTAAAACAATAAAAATCACTGTACTGGAAAGCTGCACTGTTTATTTTTCGCACACTGCATGCAAGTGTACAGCAGACCTTTAAGAGTTCCAAATTCATCCTGACCTTCTTCATCGGTTATTTACTTTGGGCCTTGAGGAAATGCTTAGCTTAAATGGCCTTTCTCCCTTTCAGAAATCTAATCTTCCAGAAAAATTCCACTGGACAGCAGGTTTTGTAATGGAATTACTGTAGTTAATTCCTATCACAGCAGTTCCTTAATGAAAGGCTGGAAGAAAGTCAACAGGTACTGTATTCTGTAAAAGGTGCAGTAAATATGAGTGTCGTAGTTCAGAGAGGTGTGTCATCTCCCCATCAAGATAATTAATGGTCTCTCGAGTCAGAGAATTAAAGGTTGCAATGATAATCTATAAGATATCTCTCTTTGTTTCCCAATTAAAACTTTTCAGACTAATTAAAACCATGGTTGTGTCATGCAGTGTGGTGGTTTCCAGCTAGGACAATAAAATAATGGGTCTCAGCCAGAGAAGATAAACGCTTGAAAAATATTACCCATTTAAGCACCATCTTATGTCAACATTGATCTATGAAGTTTTGCTTCACATAGTGGAGGAAACCATCTTCTCTTTAAGGTAATCTGCAGTCATTTTCATAGGAACTGAGAGCCTCGACTTTTATTAGTTCTCTTTGGGGAAACCTTTATCCATTAAAGTCCTGTAACCAGGAGCCAAGTGCTTGGGTTCCACAGAACAAATGAGCCCAATGTAATGACAATTATATGAAAAAAAGAGAGAAAGATTAATTAAAACTCTTCAGAAATCTCTTCAATATCGTTATCTGACATGCTTGCTACCAGCAGAGCATGTCTTCCATCTGGCAGCTTTAACAATATAACACTTTTAGACTGTTCTTAAGGTAATTATGTCAAATATACTGAATGTGATAGGAAGCAATTGGTATTAGTTTCAGATTAATCTCTCTGCGTTCTGGCATTCCAGTTCTGCCTCCAAAGATTGAATTGGCTTTTACAGTGTTGCTGGTCAATAGGGTTTTTCCTTTCCTGATTGGGTTTTTGTCCTGCTAGCTGGGATTTCGTGGGGTCTCTGTGTTCCAGCACTACTGAGGTCCTCCCAGAGGAATCAATGGGGCAGGACACAGTACGGTGATCTGGTCTCTGAGATGAGGCAAAAAGGATGAACCCCATTACCTACACACTCCAGGACTTCCTGTAGCCTTTTCTGGCATTAGTATAATAATTTTAAGTCTTAAACTCCTCTTTGCCCACTGCAGAGATCTGGGGATTTATTGTTCTTGTGGAACATCAGTGGAGTACAGCAAAATCACATCACTCAGCAGTTATACCCTGAATGACTTCTGTCTTCATTTCTATCCCTGATCTCACTACTTAATTAGTGGTAGCTAATTACTGTGAATAGCCTTGCATCTTTAACTAAATGAATGTGTGTAATCCTCTCTCTTTTCCTATTAGAAAAAGAGAGGGAGTTAGTGGAATCACACAGATAAATATGCTGCATGGGAATATCTACCTGGGCAAATTGCAGGAAATTTGTTCCCATCTTTGCTGGGACTCCTGCACTTCCATACCTGAGAGCCACCAACCATGGGATATTGCCATTCTGTGTGTAGATGCATGTGCTATTCACTCCAACCAGCTTACATTTCACTGAAAAATTATAAACCTTGCATGATTTACGCTGAAAACACTCCAGTTTGTTTCTGTTTAAAGCTTTCTTACCCCTTATCCCTGTTCACTCCTCAGGTCACCCTTAACCAACAAGGATGTTTGGGGGTACCACTACGTGTCTGACACATCAGATGTCCCCAGGTGCAGTACTGGTAGTGTCAGCTCTTGCCACCCCTCTATTTACAGAACTCTGCTCATAGTTCTACTTGTCAGGCTTCCTGAATTTTACCTTCCTAAAAAGACCATCTCCAATATAACTGGGGATTTGCATCAATGCTGCTATAAAACTAAAAAAATCATCTAATCTGGATGGAATTTTCCTGTGTCAGATTCACTAGGAAAGTGTATTGTTGACATGAATTAAAATAATTCACTGTATAAAAATGCATTTGTTCTTGCTTCAGGAATATGATCTTGATAAAGGAGCCTGACTAGAATTACACATGTGATTCTCAATTTTTGGTTTTGTGTGTGTATAGCACCAAGTCTGTGAGCCACTCTGGGATGTCAGGTTTCTGTTACTTAGATCAGTGATGTAAAGCAGGATTAGTTACTATCAGCTGCAGCAGAATGGCCAAGTTCAGCCTACCCTCCTTTTCTCTTATGGCGCTATGCAAACAGCAAACCTCCTCTTGCAGGAAGGAAAAATGCAAAATGGAACACTTGAAAGAAGGCAGCTCGATGGTTCTTTGGAAAGGCCAGGCATTTATTTTATTTGAGAGCTATAGCAGATCAAAGAGACAAACTTTAACCAAGGGTAAAGTCTTTCACACCAAACCATGTTTATATATAATTTCATCACTGGGTCTATAAACAAGAATGCGGTTCACCTCCAATATTGGACTCTACATGAGGAAGCCATGAGCTTACTAACTTGATCAATTATTTTTGTTAGATGCTGCTTCTAATACACTGATGAGATTTTTGGCAAATCAGGAATTTCTTACTTAAAATGCAGACAACTGAGTCTGACAACTGCACTGCCATCACCAGGACTGGATCAAGCTTGAGGTCTTGAAGGATAAACAAGGCAAGTCTGTCCACTGCAGTCATTATTTACACAAACTCAGGCATACATTGCTGCAGATGTCAGTTCAGTTCCTGTTTTGAAGGTCATTTCTGCAGCCTAAAAGATAGGATTTAACTATATATTTAGAGAAAACTCGAGATTCTGAATGAGAAGCTTCCCCTAGAGAAGCTGTCTTGCCCATATCCCCATCTCCAGGTAACTCCCTAGTGCCAATCATTCACTGAACTGAAAGCTTAGGAGAAGTCCTGAGTATCTGAATCTTTTACTTTCTATGCGATTCTGATCCCTGTTTCAGCTGTAAAAAGGGAGATAAGGTTTTCTATTTATACAACATGCATCATTAAAGGATCTGGGGGGCTAAACATGCACACAAAATCAATGAAGACAGGGGTTCATGTCAGAGCCCTTAAATTCAAATCCTCCTGTGCCTTGGGAAAACAGAGACATCAGAAGGATCTGCTCAACATAAAGGAGCAAATCAGTCACAAAGCTGGACAGGAGGTTGAGATGCTCTGTCATGGAGCACTTTCTCCTTCTTGTGCCCACGTAGGAAGCTTGGGAATAGCCTGGCTTGGGAAGGCAGAGCTGCCTGCACACACAACACAGACCTGCAACTCTCTGGTCAACCACAGGTTTTCTGAAGCAATGAATTAATAAGGACACAGGACAACCTGTTTTGAACACCAGAGTCTTCCGGGATTCAAAGCCATAACTTATTTTATTTCCCTCCTAAAATGTTAATTCAAATGTGCAACTAAGTAAGTGCCAAAACAACTTGTAAAACTTTTAGTAACCCCACATTGACAGAAAAGTAGTATTGCAGAATGTGCTTCGTTCCCTTTGATCTATGATTTATTGATGCACAGTATGAAATATTCATTAAAACAGACTGCTGTTTCCCGTTGATTTGTCATGTTTTTAATTCATATTTTAACACATTAATAAAACTGACACTATTAATTATTTTTTGAAATACCAAATATATTTGAGATGTAAAACTGGCATGGGTTATGCTTGATATTAAAATATCAGGAGGAATTAGTTCAAGCAAAATATGATCTGCAAGTACTTGTAATGATACTCTATATTCTATCACCCCAAACAACTCCCTAGTTCCCTTCACTACTTTGAAACAACTTTAAATTACAAATGCAAACTGCACTTAGAAGCAGTTGTAACATTAAGCTCATGCTGCTTTGGCATTTCATACAAATATGTACGTTCATCAGTCTTTGCTTTGGATGTTACACACAAATACATTGGAGGGGCACAGGAACCTGTTTTTTCTGAAATCATTACTGATCTTGGTCTTCAGTGGTGTTTTTTTCTTAGCAACAGTTTGGTTTAACAATCCACAAGGCAACCCTGTTCTGCCACTCCATCTGCTATGTAGCAATAATAGGAAGGCTTATGCATTTTTAAGGGAAACATAGGCTGTCTTGTAAAAGGCAGCCTCATAATTACAGCTTCTCACTTGGAGGAGGACATGCTGAAATGTGCCTATGAAAAATTAAAGTTCACATATTGGTCAGAAAAACACTACTCAGGTACATTTGTTTACTTCACCCAATTATTTGGCCCACAGACATGAATTGTAAAGTGTTGCTCAAAATCAGAATGATCACCTTTTAGGACTGTGCTGTTAAACTGGTGGCATTGGAGATCTGGCCATTTCTACTTATGAAGAACTCAACGAGACTTATTAATTTACTCATTTGGAAAAAAATTAAAGTTCCAAATAAATAAACTCTTTTAAATAGCACATCATATGAATGCTCAGGTATCAGTTCTCATTTCTCAGTGAATTTTTTCAAGAGCTTAGAGGGAAAAGCAGAAAAATATTACTGACCCAAGACCACTCACATGGCTCAAGCAACTTTCTCCCTGATTGTTGACAAAATTATGCAATTAAAATAACTACAATATTTTGGTTTTCACTGGAACCAGACTTAATGAGTTTTCTTTAATAACAATTCTGAAATCTGAGAGGGGCATAGCTGTGCATACAATATTAAGGTGCACAACTAGGGTATAAAAGTTACCTCTAGCTCCATGTGACACATTACAGAGTCTTAGATTTAATCAAAATTCAAAATAGGCTCTAACTTCTCCCCAAACCTGAAGAGTCCCAGCAAGACAGCAGTTTTCAGGGATGGGGAATATGGCATCACAGGGAAGGAGCTGAGAGCCCAGAGGGTACCACAGCAGGAGGTTCCTTGGTTGGTTGTGTGTCTGCCCATCTCTTCCACGGCAGGAGTAAACCAGCCCCCTGCTTCTGGTGCAGCCTTACACCCCAACACCTCGGCATGGCCGGACAGGAGAGCCTGCCTGGAGATTTAAGAAAGCCCATGTGTGCTGCTTTGGGGTATTCCTCATATGGAGAATGGCAAAGGCAGTGTTTGCAATTCTTTGACCTAATGGTCAAAGGGACATTTGACAATTAGGTACCAGCTCAGGCCTCCTTGCAAACATTGAGTGCCACATGGGAAGAAGTGTCCTCGAGGTCTCATGCTGCTCTAGCTTTGGCATAGGAAGGAAGAAGTGATGTCCACTCATTACACACACACATTATTTGTCAGTCTCAACTCCATGTGTTTTCTACCGGCAATGTGGAAGCTCAAATTTTTCAACCTTTTTTTTTATTTTTTTGTGTATTGATTTGTTTTATAACAAATCAGCATTTCATCTGACCTTTAAAATTGAAGTATCCATGGTTCAGCAGCTCCCAAACCTTTGCCATCACATAAGTATGGAACTGTGATTCAGGTCTGTTTAGCAGACAACCTCAGGCAGGAAGTTCTGCAAATACATTGTAGTTGCTTCTTTATTAATTGTCAGTAGCTTCAGCTACTGGAGTTCAAAAGCCATCAATACTTCAAAGAAACACTAAGTGCTGACTGAAAACAGAAGGTGATGGTAGAGCCAAAGGCCAGAGTCCTGCAGAGCCTTCCACAGGGGTGTGCCTATGTGGCTCCTGATGTTGCACTTCCTATGTTATGGCTACAATCTCAGTGCCAACCCAACAAAGAGTGTGCATAAACATCACTTTCAACATGTTAATGACAATGGAAAGCACTCACTGAACTAGAATAAGCATCTCTTTCTCTACAGTATTATGGAGAAGGCTCCAAATGCAAGTAAGATCAGACCCTGTACTGGGATGGAACAGATGATGGTGAATTATCCTGTCAATTATAATTTTCTCTGCACTAGAACTGAATAAAAATAAAACAGAAAAACCCTCAAGATGTGTGTAAAGTTTATTATCTGAAATGTCACTGCAGATGGAAAACAATCCTTAATCTAGTAACACTAGGCTTGCAGCTGTATGCACAGTTTGTGCTATGGTGTGGGCTAAGGGTATCTGAACATGTCACAGCAAACAACTGCAGCAAAAAACAAGGGACAGAAGTCGTAGGTCAGCTACAAATGCAAACAGTTCCAGCTGTGGTGTAGCTGGTTTCTGGGGCTGTGCTCGTGTGCGCACGCAGGGTTTGCACCACTAATTCTCTGTGTGACCCGGGAAGGCCCAGCCAGTCTCAGCACAGATGGGATGCGGGACTGGCTTGAGACAACAGGCCAGCTGGAAAGGAGGTGATTGACTGAACCATCACAATTACATTTTGGAATTATTGTTATAAGAGCTCTCTGGGAGGGAATTTTGGATGGTTGCAGAAGTTGCCCCAGGCACCTCCTGCTGCGTTAAGCCCGGTCTGAATGCCTAAACATGTTAGTTAACATCCTGGGTGGAGAATCTGGCCCTGCCCTCCAGAGACTCCCCTTGGTGACTTCTGCCGAGGAAGGGATCCAACTGTGCATCGCTATCTGTAAACAGTTAAGAGAAACTGGTGCTGCAAAAATGCTATGTGGGAAATTATTTGTATGTAGTTAAGCTATTTAAGAGATGTTTTGTCTTTAGTTAAGATATATCAATAGCAATGAATTAAACATGCTGGAGCAATCCCCTAGGATCACAGGCGAGCTGACTTAGATTAATTCAGCACAGAAGAGTCTCACCTAAATGAGCTGAAGATGCTTCTGCAAAGACACATCAGAGACTCCCATTTCCACCCAGGAAGCAACCACCCATCCTTTTTAGGAAACTGGATTCCCCACGTGAGCATCACCGTATGCAAAGACCCACCAGAGCAGCTCCTTTTAAAAAACCCTGTCTGGGAGTGCCTGTACAATACTATCCCACCACAAACAGATGGGCCCTCCAGCTGTCCTCCTGCCCCCTCCTAAAAGGACAGGGTGCCACAGCTATTCTGCTCTCAGTACCCAAAAGACTACTTATAAAGCTTGTTTAGATAACACCAATTACTTCAGCATGTACACATCCCACAGGAGCTCTGATGAGCACTGGCCAGAGTCAGAGAAGTCTAGCTGACCCTGCAAGAGTTATTGGGCTATTTGCTTTGTATATGCCTCATTTTCCCTCTCTCTAAAAGGGGGTGATATACGGCTCTTGGAATTTGTGGATGATTTAGGAGCTGCACATTATTTTTACTCTTCTTGTCTAGTTTCGACAACCAGTGATATCAGGTCAAAAGCAAAGCAAGTTTTCATTAATGAAACATGAATCCTTTCCTAATACAGTGGGACTGAGCAGCCTGTAGGATGATTTTGTTGTCTGATATCGTTACCCTTTATGATCTCATATTTTATGGTAGTTAATGCCATTGGAGGAAAACATGATTAGAGCAGAAAGCAGCTTCAAAGCAGCCATTGCTCAGTGCATTCATCACACTTGCCGCAGAGCTGGATTTTTCCTCTCTACAAATATAATCAATCAGTGCAGGTAAAGAGTTAGTTGCAAATAGAAGCACTTTATGTGAACTAGTGTGTATCCTGTTTTTATCAGTGTGCTGGGAAGTGTAGTTAGAGTGGGATAAGTTATGTGGTGTGGGCTTAGGCATTAATGAATATGAGAAACTAAATTATTGAATTTTGCAATGCAAATTATTTTTTGAGCACAAATTCTTCACTTTTGAATGTTAAGGGCTCATAAAAAATGTCAATGGTTTATGAATTAGGCCATTAGCATGCAATTTGTGATTCAAACAGTACCACAGCCCCACGTAATAAGTGACTGAATAAAGAGCAGCATTCCTCTCTACACTTGCAAAATAGTTTGTCAGGAATTTCTGAAGGCAAATGCAGGGAGATGTCACACGAGGGACTCATTCCCTCCCTCTGGGAATGCACAGTTAGACAGAGGAGACGTCCTGTGCCTATCCCTGAGAACAGTGCCCAGAAATGCTGTATTTTTGTGGTCTGTGCAATCACAGCAACAGGCAGAGCATCTGTACAAGTCAAACAAGCCCAGTGCTCTCCTCTCATGGGGATGCGTGTACCTACAAAGGTGCTGCCACCTCAGCCTGTCAGCAGTAGCTGGGCCTTTTGCCAGAGGCACCAACAATTTTAGCTGTGAAATCTCTTGACTTTTCAATAAAAATAATACCCACCCATGATGGGATGAACATTGGACATTTTTGAATATATACATATATATATCCTGATTGAAAAGAAAATCTGTGCTGACCAAGCGTGCCTGAGAGCTGGGGTACCCTCCATGGCATTGGGCAGCACGAGGTAATCTGAAGGTGTCCCAAACACAAATGTGGGCTCAAACTGTTGTCTTGCTGGGCCTTTCCCAATACAAACAGTAGGATTTTTCTGTTCCCAGGATAGTCCTTACAAAGGTAACAAAAATGAACAACTATTACTGATATAAAAATTTATCCTTGCCCAGGATGAGAGCAATTTTGGAAAGAAAACACTAAACATGAGAACATCTCTGTGACAGGTTGAGCACTGCTGTTATCTAAAAGATCTCTGCAGCTGCTCAGTGTTTCAGAATCCATAGAGAGGTAGAAAAATAAACCAGAAAGAAGAGGAGGCAGAGGAATGTGTTGAAGAGGGATGTTAAATGCTTTTGATATATAACATACACTCTTAAAATAGTATGTATGCATTATACATTATACTATGGCATATGAAACCCCTGAAGTGAAGGGCACAACCAATTTGGAAACTCAGCTCTCTAATTTGTGCCTGTGGCATCAATGATCCTCCCTTTCTCTGCTTGCAAACCGGTGCCATGAAAGCTGAAGCTTATTCCATTCCCCAAGCTGACCTTTGGTATGGTCTCTAATGAGGCAGAAGGTATCAATTCCAGAGACCTCAGTAGGGGATGTGCACTTCTTACAACTCCCTACAATAGAGCAGCATTCATCATAGAGCTCACAGCAGAAGAGGAGAGGGGCTGAGCAGCTGGTGGCAAAACAGAGGAATGGAGAGAAACCTTTGATTCAGAATCAGAAGCTACAAGGATTTTGGCTGCCCCTGCTGCTGGCTGTGGTTAACACTTAAGGCAGTGCATCTCTTCTGTCTGCCTATCTTAGCTGTGTAACAGAACTTGCCATGGGCCATATCCCAGAGTCTCTGACCTGGCTTTCAAGGCTAGAGCAGCTCATGCCCTGGATATTTTTCTCTCTCCTTTCTTGCAACTGAATACACACACATATACTACAAGTGTGTGTGTGTGTGTGTATTTACTGGGCAATTAGGAGATCTGTGTCATGGGGGTGTTTGAAAGACTGATCAATGAGGCCAGTTTCAAATTTCAGTACAACACTAGATTAGCACTCACAAAAAATACAGGTTGCTAATTATTAGACTTAATGAATAATTAGCATTACTTATGCAAATCACTTAACACGTAAGAATCTTATTCTAAATTAGCTGTGAGTGTACAGCAACCATGATGTTGGTGTAGGTAGGTTATTCTGATTCATGGTGGCCCAGTTTATGAGCTCTTCCTTATATTTTCTTATAATTTCTGTGCTGCTCATAGTTGACCTCTCCAAAAGCAGCTTCAATCTGCTTCTGACCATTTATTTTTCCCATGGGGACCAAGATTTACTCTGGTTTCACCAGACATCTTGTTTGCTTGTCCTGTATGGTGTATACACACACACACACACACAAACATACACACACACAAATATGTGTGCAAAACATATATGTTTCTTTCTGTTTCAACATACAACATTCCCACCTGTTCCACACCCTCTTTTCTTGCAGCTTTTGCCATGTACACACTTTTTACAGTAGCCCCATTTGTGCAAGTATAAAATTCCCCGTTGGCTGCTTTGCTGTTACACATTATTTCTATATTTCTGCTTAGATTTGCATGTTTGCTGCCTACCTTATTAGTGATGTTACAACATCAGGGCATACTTACACACTGTCACTAGATATGCTTATTTTAGCATGCTTATGTCCAGGTTAGTAATATCTTGCTTAATATGCTTACACTCCACAGGTGAGCAGGCCCTGCTTGAGCTGCACTCTTTCACATTCTGTGGAACTATTTTCTGGTCTTTTCTAACAAAAGTGTTGCTGCTGATTAAAATGTAATAAAGAATGATGCTTTTCCCCCTGCTCGTTTCACCCACCTGATGGGACATTTGCTGTGTTAAGAGTACCCATTAATGTCCTGCCCTCCATAGTTATGATGTAACTGTTTGTGAGTGGTCATTGTCTCTCTTAAAGCAAAATTTAAACAGGTGTCCTTCACCCCTCATGCTTTAATGGGCTGGATGTCACCATCACAAGCAGAGAGCTCAGGCCAATGATTAGCAGCTGAAATCAGTGGTGTACAAAATGTGTATAAAACAGGAATCCTGATTTACGACTGTTTTCTGTTACTCCACCATAACCACAGGATACTGTTTGGTATTACAAAAGGCCATGTACCTGCCAGCACCTGTCAACTCTAATGACCAATGTCAGCATCAGAGCACTTCAAGGTCTTGCTTTTACAGCTCATCACAAAATCACATGCTAATACAGACCATATCCCTCGCTCAAGGCAGGAAGAAAAGGACCAAGGAGACCAGGGTCTCTCAAGTGTGAAACATTAACACTTAGTACCTGGAAGTGCTGTCAGACTGCTCATGCCCTGGGGACAGTCACCTCTCTTCTGGCCAGTTGATGATGCTCAAGTATTGCAAAGGTCAGAAAGCATAATAGAAAACCTTAGAGCAGGATGTTTAGTAAATTTGAATTACTGAAGAAAATAAGAATTTTTAAATTATCCTCGTGGCTTTGGATTTTAGTGTCATGACCAGGTTTGCATAGCAATGCTGTGTTCAGAGCACTAAGACAACAGGGCCCCCACCCCCTGAGCTGGGGGAAGAGGGAATCCTACCAGGAGGGAGCTTTATGTGGCCACCCCAAGGTGGTGAGTCCCACTGGATGGGCCGCCGAGGTGTGAGATGGGACTGAGACAGAGCCCAAAGCATGAGAGTGATGCCCTGAAAAAGGAGAACTTGGAGCTGTTTGTGCTGTAACCAACCACAGAAGCAATGAGTTATATTCTACCAATATTATCTCAAATTTAGGTCAATACCAGGTTTTAAGCTAGTAAATTGTGGGGGAAAGGTTGCTTTTTCAATAAAAGACAAAGAAATAAAACCACAACCTATGGTCCTTATCATGATTAATCCTGGTTGGCGCGCTGTGCTCATGCTCTAGTTGACCAGAACACGTTTGATTCAGTGCAACCGAGTGGGTTTACATAACTCATGGAGATGTGGCAGTCACTTTTAAATTATCCTTGGGGCTTTGGATTTTAGTGTCATGACCAGGTTTGCATAGCATGCTAGTCATCACTTAATATGGCAGGCAAGCATTTTATTTCTTATTGTATTATCACACAGTAATATAGAATATGTTCCAGTCAAATTCTCATTTACAAATACAGAGGACGCACACTGTTTTGCATGGGGTTTTTTACTGACCACTAGGGAATTGTTTACAGCTGTGTCTCCAATGTCAAGCTTGCACCCCATCTCTAATATTCCATGTCCACACTCCTCCCTGATGCATCCTGCATCTCCTTGTTGTTGTCCCTGTTATTCTCACCAAGCCTGTATTTCTCTACACTGCATCATTATGCTGGAGACATAAATACCCCATTCTACCCACAACACCTGCTTGTTACTGCTGTCTATATAAAAGTGCAGATCTCCATCACAAACAAGGGTAAACCAGAGACAGACCCCTGATCAACTAAAGAAATTGCCATCCCAGCGAAACCAAGCAAAGCAAAGGCAGATCAAGAAGAGTTCGGACAAGGCAGGCCTGACGTGCCTCTGTCCCGAGGTCTGGCAAAATCAGGACAAAGCTTATGGCCTATTACCTGCCAAGACAATACTGTATTACCTCACTGCTACAGAGCAGGAAGTAATTGCTTTTCTGTTCCACTGTGTTTGCCTATTATTGACTGGGAAGAGCTTGGTTGCAAAGCTCAGTACAGCCATGCTGTGCTGCTCTGCTGTGGGTGGGTAGCTGCAGTCATGATGAACCACGTGGAAAACTTGTACCTGCCCTTGGAAACTTATACATCCAACTAAATCAGCCTTTAACTTATGAGAAAGAATTTGTAATTGTAAGGAAAAAAAGTAACTAAAAAAAGACAACTATCACAGCCAGAGTGCACACACAGAAAGGATATCTGAACTGGTTCGAAGAGCAGGAGTGCTTTCCCTGAAAGCGCATGCATGAAAGTCTTGGTTAGGTGATTAGTTACTGAGTACAGTGCAAAAACTCCTTTCCTCCTATACCAACCACCCCAGCATCCTGGTCTTTCAAAACCACAGTCACATACTCTTTCCTAGAAATGAGTGATGGTTGCCTTGTGTAATAAAATATTCAACTTCACAACAACGCTTTAAAAAGAAGGAGGTTCATGAATTTTTAAAATTATTTTGTAAATCACTCTGAAAGCTGACAACGAAGGCTAACACCTCTGCTGGTGTACAAGTGCCAAGCTATCCTCATATTCAGCCTGACACTGGGATTTGTGGGAACCTTCCCCAATGATGTATCAGAAACACTCTCCTTTACCTGCTGTAAGCATTGCCCCCTCACTCAGTGCAGTAACACAACCCCCATACCGAGAGTTGCTCAGGCACTCCAGGGCAATTCTGGCAGGAGGAGACTGTTTCAGGGTTCCCTGATGGGATGTGTCTCCCTGTGCAGCATGGCTGACAAAGCTCACAAGCTACTTCCTGGCATTCCCCAGACAAGAAACAGGCAGTCTGAAGTGTATTTGTTTTGCAGTGCTCTTGACTGCTTCTCTTCTTGGAAAGCAATCAGTGAGTGACTTATTTTTTGTCTGTAAGTGTCACCAGCAGTCTCCAGATCATTTTTTGTGAAATCAGGGAAATCCCAGGCACCAACAAGTAGAGAAAACTTCCCTCTGCAGAGATCACAATCTCTGTAAAGCACTACAGACAGGACTGTATGGTGTAGGAGGAAGGGCAGTGCTTTTCACACTCCCCCTCTCACTCCGTACTTTCTGTGCAGCAGCCCATTCTTAGGCAGCCTGGTGATGGCTGTTCAACACAGCAGCCAGAAGGGAGGAGAGATCCAGCAGCAGAGCTAAAAACAGTCATGAAGGTGAGCAACAGCACCTGCAGGAAGGTGGGAAACATTCACACATCAACTCAATATACATCAACACTTTTAGAAAAAAAATTAGTTACTGTGGTTGCACCTGTGGAAGGAAAAAAACCCATTCCTGCTAAATGTCAGCAAACTGTTGTCTGGAGAGATGTTTTGCTGTGACTGCACTAGACAACAAACAGGCCAAATTTTTATTGCATGGTGCTACTTAAGTGAGAAACTCCTCCTTCCCCATCACCAGCAGGGAAGCAGCACAAGTGAGAGTGAGGTTATTGTGATGGTTCTCCCCGGGCTGCTGCAGAAAGGCTGACAGCCTCCCGGTGCTTGCAGCAGGGCACACTGTGGGTTCAAACCCTGCTGGTGACCCAGATGGAGGAGTTGTTAGACAATGTTCTTTAATTGGCAATTTTCTGCTCTATTCTCTTCTGCATCTGTTATTTATGTATCACAGCTTTCCTGCATGCTGGTAGACAACAAGGAACTACAGCAGTGGTATCCCCTCATATTTAAAACATTTAGACAGGCAAACCCCCAAAATTCGCATAACAGAATGGTTCATTACACTCAAAGGAAATTTTGTTGCTTTACAAAACATTTCTCTGAGATGATAAAGCCCACATGGCTGCTGCACAACAACTACTGAGCAACAGAGGAAGAACAAAGAATAAACCAAACAGCAAGATGCTTCGGCAAAGACGCTGACCCAATATAGCAGCTTCCAATGTGCAGAGCTGCAACCACAGCATTGCCTTGGAGTTAAGTGCCGATGAGCTTGGTGTTATGCCAACAAAATCATCAAGAAGCTGGATCTCTCCTTGTTATTAAATTGGGCAAGCAAACAAATGAAAGGAATCAAAGCAATAACAAAGGGCAGATAACCCCTGGGCTATCTCGTAAGCAGTGGCTGACAGATGTGGATTACCGAAAAAGTAAAGAGCTTGCCACTTGTATGTAATAAAGGCACAGGGATTTCAACAATACCCTTCTTGTTTTAAAGAAGAGCAAAGGCATATATTGTCAAAACCATAAAGCTTGCCACAGTGCACTGCTGCACTATATAAAGACATCACAGACTTACGGTTTTGAAAGGAGTGACAGCTATTACATGCTGAAATTTTTCAGTGAGGCACTGCATGGAGTAACTAAGGATCATGCAGGGAAGCATCATCTATTTGTTCCTTGACAAGAACACCTGGATGACCCCTCTGAATTGGTCAGTTGGACTTACTGGCCTGGACATTTATCATTGCTCCTGGTTCTTTTTTTTTTCTTTTTTTCTTTCTTTTTTTTTTTTTTTTTTCCTTTCTCTCTCTTTTTTTTTTTTTTCCCCCAAACAAACCCTAGAAAAGCAGTATTTTAGTTTCATGAAGAGCCCAGAGGTAGAAAAAAGGGTTGTCACGCTTGTTTTCAGTTCTTGTGCTGACCAGGTGTAATTTGTCATCTGAGGATGCAAGCTGCCATTTAAACTAGAAGTTGCCTGGATTTTGGCACAATTTCTAGTAGAGCTGTAAAAGCCCCACCTGTCACCATTTTCACTGCATAGTCAGCTTACAGTGTTAAGGAACTGTTAAAGGTGCCTGTACTGGCCTTGGCAGTGCTGGGGGAATGGTTGGGCTCGATGATCTTAGGGGTCTTTTCTGACTGAACAGTTCTATGATTCTATGACAAACTCTTGCCTTTGTTGCTGTTGCAAGTCTTTAAGACCTTCCCTTTCAAATTCAAACATCCACTGTACTCTTTTAAGACTGAGTTACTCCTGTCTTATTTAATGCCTCATTTCAGTTTGTAAATGCTATTTTATTGTCTGTGAAAACCTAACTGTGGTGGACATTGCATAGCAGCACAACATATATGCAGTCATTTGATACACACACACAATCGACACAACACAGAGAAAACCTACCTGATGAACAATATGCTCCTCTGTTCATCTATTTCCATTACATCTACCTCTAAAAGCTTCAATGAAAAACATGGGAATATTATCTTTAACAACCTGATACATCTTAAAGCTTCCCATAAGGCACAGAGCAGATTTCTCTCTGTTCCTTCAAAGTGCTGTTCAGTCTTTTATATTATAACCCCTTGGTGTTACCACCGAGAATTTTCATTAGGGCTGATTCCCAACAATGTGATGCATGAAACTTGATTCTAACCCTGAGAAATCCCATGATGTCCAGCTTAACATCTCCCTGGGGAAAGTTTTGGATCTTCTGCTGTGATGATTCGCAGGACATATTAAATTCAGCAATGCAACTTGTGGCTCCAAAGTCCCTAAGGTTTGCTTTTACATTATATAAATCATAATCCCACAGCTACATATAAGGTCCTACTGCATCATAGTGAAGAACACGGAAAACATACATATAACACAACTTAACCAGTCTGATTATTTTAAAAATACATTTCTGTCATACTAGTGCACCAAGGAATTTCTTGGCACTTATTTGGGATAAAAGCCTGTAAAGAACTGCCAGAACGGGTCATGGTGACTTTGCTCGTGGCCTGCAGAAGGTGGTCAGAGAAAGGCAGCAAAGCAGGCCTTCACTTACAGGTGTTCTCTCTCTAAGTATTCCCAATATCCAACCATTCAAAATCTGGACCAGCACAACCTTAAACCAAACTGTAACAATATGTATAGTATGTCAACATGCATTTTTTCAGTTCTTTTACATTTCATCTTCCTCTTTCTCTTCTATGCCGCGCCTAAATGAAACCATGAGATGCCATTTCTGCACGGGAACATGAACAAACAGCAATTCAGTTCTAATAAAATCAAGCAGATCATGTTCTGCTAATAAGAAGCTAAAGGTATAGAATGAAAACATTATTAAGTAGAAATCAAAAAACAATTTTCCACTATATACTAATTAAGATTTTTCAAAATATGACAGAAAAAATCCAAACAAACAAAAAGAAATAAGAAAATAGCAAACCATAGAGTAATTTTAAAACATAAAGAAAAATGTTACAACATAATTTATAGAGCCTCTGAATATGTGAATAGTGAAATAGGTAGTCAGAAAGCCAGACATTTTTATTAATTTAAAAATAAATTTACAGCAACTATTTATAAAAATTGGCTCTTGGGGAAAGAGTGACTACACTCAAAAATATTGACATTAACTAACTTCAAAATATCTGAAATTACCAAATAAAACAAGTATTACAACCACTTTAATAGGCAAAGTCTCCTGGTCCTCCAGCCATCACATGATAAATCTCAGCCCACACATCAATTTGTTAGAAGGCAAGTCAGAACAATAACAAAGACAAACAGCCATTAGTGGACAAGACAGTTTCATCAAGCAAGATCTTGCAAATAATATATTGTTGTTTGTCATCAAGACACTTTTAATACACCAGAGTCCTTTCCAAAAGCACCTATAATCAATTCCTTCTAATTTACAAACTCAGACTACAAGAGTGATAGTAATTTCATATTTTACACACCCACAGAGGTTACGACAATTGATTCAGTTCAGCAAAGTACCGTAATGACTTTGAATGCACTTGAAAGATTTTTGCATTTGTTTTCTAGAGCTGTAAAAAAAGTAATTCAAACTCTGCCACATGGGCACAATTTGTAAAGGTTGTACATGAAAAGTATGGATTCAGTTCTGACAAAGACAGCTCTCATCTTATTATAACCCATCTGCAAGGCATGCTGGTCGCTGCACTAAAACACTTGGCTTCCCTTTGTTTGTACTTTATGCGATCTGAATAGATTTCAGAATTTCTACAGGAAAAAAAAGAGGGGGAATGAAAAATGGGTGATACTTAAAACCACTTCAAAACAACTGGTTTTTAGTCAATTCTTTTCATCAATGCTTTAAGTAAGGATATGCAACCTCTGCCCTTAGATTAACAACCCCCATAAAGATGAAAGCAATCAGAACCCACCGTAGCTCAATGCAAGATTTCCACCCATAAAACAAGACGAATGGATACGTGGCCTGCCTTTCACTACCTCTCACCAGCCAAATGGAACTAGTAATAAAACAGCAGCCCTGCTATTTCTGCCCTCAGAATAATATGAAACAGCTCCATTTACAAGATAATCAGATAAGGGAGGGGGTTTCGTTTGTTTGTTTGTTTGTTTGTTGGGTTTTTTTGACACTTTCTGAAAAGGTTTAGTGACCAAAATCATAACTTCTGAGGGCTAATGGCCTCAGAGCAAAAAGATGGCAGTGACTACAGTCTGCAAGAGGAACCAAGAGCTGAATATAAAGAGACTTTTATTGGTTTTTGTCAGCACTTTAGAGGAGCCTTGCCAGATCCCAGCTAAGCAGACAAGGCAAGAGCTGAGAAACCCCATCTGGTCTTAGGGACAAAGGAAGGACTTAGGCCATCAATGCTTGTTAGAGAAGAAAGGAAAGAAAAAGGTACTCAGATATCATAATGTGAGGCTTTAAACTGCAATCAATGTGAGGCTTTAAATTGCACTTTTAATATGTGGGGGAGTCTCCTGGATGCTGAGTCCTACTTTAAGAACCATCTCTCAATCACAAAGAAAGGAGATCAGTAGATCACTGCAAACATGGACTACTCCCACACCTGATGCTTCAAGCAGCAGAAACCTTCACAGGATCCTCCTGCCATCAAAAGAGGTTTGTGTGTGTGTGTGTGTGTGTGTGTGTGTGTGTGTGTGCATTCATCCTCCTGTGGTAGTTTAAGGGACGTTGTAAGCTTTACTTTGGGGACAGATGTGCTCACTTTTACTTCCAGTTCTTGCTGTGAGAGCACTGAATGCACATTTGAGCAAGTACTGCTTTGTGGGCAGCCTTCCTTTGGATGTGCACCATCCTCTCCAAGGCCAGGGGGGAGGTCATTCCCCTGCAGTGCCCCACACACCTGCTAAGGAAGGGATACCCCACAGCACCTGAGCAGTTCCACTGTGAGGTGAAAAGATGTACAGGTCCTATATGTTCAGCTAAAGGGATTCTTTGTTAGCCCACTGACATCAAAGGAACTACACCCAGTATGCTGAGGAGCTGACTCATAACTTCAAATGAAACCTTTTCATTCATACTTAGACAGTTTCGACTTAAAGATTAAGTCACTGGAGAACTCTGCTGTTGAGAAGACACCCAGCAGCAGGAACTTGAAAACAGTAACACAGCACTACTTTTCTAATATTCCTTGTCAGTCTGTCTTGCCCATCTGAAAGGCCTTTTGGGTTTGTGTAGGAAAATGTAGCTTCCAGGCCTGGGAACTTCTTAACAGAGTAAAAGGAATTCGACCTTGGCCATTGCTGCTG